>OZ038437.1:13028589-13481089 GCA_964036275.1 Litoditis marina | reverse complement strand
CGTTACGGCGTAAAACATGTAATAAAATAAAAAGTAAACTTTTTTTTCCATTTTCGTGAATATATTGATGATTAATACAATAAAACTTACAATTTGATTGATTTCTGACATATTGGTTCTGTGATCAAAGTGAGAGTGCAGAATATCTAATCTGCCTATGAAATGTCACGAGTGAAATGATAGTGCGTGTCCGTTCAATATTTCTCGAACACTGATCACTTGTGTTTCTGTCTGTTCTTCGTTATAGGCAACATTTGATGGCCGGAAGTTTTTGCTGTGTGAAATGTTATGTTGTAACTTTTAATTCGTTTTTTTCCCGTTTAGCGAGTTCAAGTTTAAATCACGTTTACCATTTTAGAGGTTGCTGGTTTTCGTAGATCGAAAACAGTAGAATTTTCTACTAATGGATTTTTCTCGGAAGTTGTTTTTCAATGTTCAAGTTTTTTTGGAAACCGAATAGTTTTGCAAGTTTTGGCGGTGGCAGACCAGTTTCACAACAGTTATCAATTCATGAAAAATTGAGGCGTTCACAAAAGATTTTGTACTTATTGTGCAAAACCACATTTCGGGAGTTTGGCCATCAAAATAAAAATTGTACAATAATTCACGTAAATGTGGCGGAAGTGTGTAATTGGTTGTAAAACTCCTGTTGTGGACTAACTTACGGACCAGTAGTCAAGTCTTTCAACTCAAATTGACTATTTCTTTCTCCTTTGCCTCATTTCTCTCCTTCTTTCTCTCTTTCTTCCAACTCCATAAAATAATTGAAGAATAGTTATATTATATCACTTTACTGTTTTGTAGTTTGAACGCACTGTAACTGTATTGAATTTATCGAAAACGTGAAAGGCTAAACCGCTAAACACACGTGTTGTTGTTCCAAACGTTCTGCGTTAAATTTATCTTTACTTTGTGTATAACTATTTAGAACCTTTAACTACTTTTTCGTTTTCGAGAATTCTTTTTCTTTACAATTATTTCTCTTCATTGGGGAATTTGGCACGTGTTATAACTAGTACATACCACGTGCGTGAAACATTTCACATTTTGAAACTATTTTAGTTTGCGAACTACTAGTTTTCCCGACCCGAAGAATTCTACAGATTTTGTGCAAAACACACCAAATTCTCATCTTTGTTGTATTGTGCACATTGCACATTGAAATCAAATTCTTTCCGATATTTTGTCAAAACAAGTGTGTTTGTGTTGGTTTTCCAATAAAACATGACGTTTTATTCTCGAATGTTGTCAGTTTTCTCGCTATAGATGACGTTTTTCTATGAGACATTTAACAATACCTGGAATGAATGACATGTTTCATGATATAAAAGACCAAAAGGTTCAAAAACGGCGTTCTTTCATCTATCGTTCATTTCTATTTTGTTGCAACATTTCAGTATTCTATCATTCCAATCACATGATCTCATTTCTTCATAGGCGCTAGTTTCAAATTTTTGAACTCTTTCGTGATATTTACGCCATATTTGTTCATCTTCTCCATATAAGCAAGTTTTTCGATTCATCCATACTTCATATAAACATTCTAAATTGTATATGATTGAATCAATACCTATCCTCTACATTGTGTTTTCGGATGTTCGCCCTGAAGTCTGCGCAGCGTCTGTCGCGCGCGCTCCGCGTCGAATGGGAAGATGGGCTGAGCGCGCAGTTCACCTACGTCTGGCTGAGGGACAACAGCTACAAGAGGCCCAGTCTATTGCATCTCGACTTGAACTCTAAACCACAGGTTGGTCGAGTGGGCTAGCATCTCGGACTGTGGGGAAAAGGGCTAGGGTTCGATCCCCGCGCGATGCAGCTTTTTTGGGCCCAGGGCATCATTTCCAATTAGTATGGGTAAGGGTAAGAAAGTGGGTATGAGTAAGAAAGTATGGGTAAGGGTTGGTCAATTGAGTAATATGACGGCTGTTGAATGAAGGGGTGGGGTTCGACAATGTGTCATTTAATTAAATTAAACTTTTTAAAACTTTTTGATCTACTTTCAGGACATCGACTACACGGGTGGTAACCTGCAGGTAGTGTGGCCGCCCTTCCTTCCCTCCCAATATTCCTCTCAGTTTTTGAGGGACCATTCCATCATCAAGCAGAGAAACATCACCTGCCCCGCTACTAAGAAGGTTGGTTTTTGTGAAAATCATTGAAAAAATCACTAGAAAAGTTCATATTTGAAATGCTAGTGGATATATGTTCTACTAAGAAGGTTGGTTCTGGTGAAATAATTTAGAAAATGTATGAAACACTTCGATTCCACTAAAACAGTACCACGATAGTTGGGTTTACATATATTTTACACATATAGCGGCAATGTTTGAAATTCATCAAAACGCGAAAAGTATCTGAGCCTGAGAAAGTACTTCACGGGTAATATGTTTTGCCAAGGTTCCGTCCTACGGTTGATATAGTCGATTTCTTTAGCAAAGGAAGTTCGACTGTTTTATTCAACGTTTTCCTTATTCAGAAAACTAAGTTGTTCCTTAGAGCAAGTGCGTTCAGAGGTTTGAAAAATGGCATCATCACAATTTTTCCAGTTTAACTCGGAAGATAGTTTCGCTTTTTTTTTCAATAAAAGACCGCTGCTAGATAACGCTTTTTGTGAAATTCTGTTACGATTTACAAGTTTCTTCGTTGCACGAAAAGTTGTGGTTTAGTGTTTCTTACACAGCAGAAACCCATAGCTATGCTGGAACTGAAGCTGTATATTAATACGCTCCGTTATTACTTTTGCAGTAAATCATCACATAACATTACCAAAACCGATTTGATGTACTTCCGTTTTTCATTCTTTTCTCTCTCATTCTTGACCAAAGTTCTAATTGGCAGCGCGTGATGAGAAGAATTTCAATGCCGTTCGATCTAAAGTTCCTTGCAACATGTGATTAGGTTAGCAATGGCAATATGACCTCTAGAACCAGGTTTTGGGGTGATTTTCAGCGGAAAGTATTAGGGAGTGATACCTTAGAATATCTGCTTTGTTTGTACTGAATATCAGCTTTACTTGATCCATTATGTTAGGAGAAGCTTAGAAGTAACATTACATCTCTTTTTATCAATTCAACTTTGCCTGCTTTTTTCTTAGTAAATAGTATATTTCACGAGTTTGCCTGAAACTGTAGCTGTAGTGGTACATTGTGTTATCTAGGACTTGATTAGTGTAAATCAAAGCAAAATTGTAGCTTTAGCTTACAATTCAATATTTCTATTCTTTCTCTCCTTGCAAATCGATCTATGGTTCTTAAGTTAGTTTGGTCTGGGAGCTAGAAAATTATGTACTTCTCCTAACTTACTCATCTTATCAACTTTACCCTAAGTTTGTTAGTTTAAACTTCACTTTTTCCATCTAGATACACTTATCGAACCCCCAAACAATCCATATCTGCCAGCACTAGTTCCGGCCTCATTTCAGAGAAACATGGGAATCAGACACCAGAAACTGCCGTGTGGAGCCGTCGTCAACTGAGATTCTGAAGGCTTTTTTCTAGGTTCTGAAGGCTCCGTGGCGAATCCAACCACGACCATCCTACGAGGACATGTCACACATGGCACTAGTTCAGTGGGGACAAACCGCTACTGAATGCGGCACCATTTGGCCACATTTTGAGAGGGTACGTGTAATTGAACCTTATTGATTTTTTGTAGTATGCATTTCATGGGTATTGATTAAATTATGTAATAGTTCCCACGTGAGTAGCCACGTGAGAAAATTTTAAATTCGTGAAATGGGGACAAACCGCTACTGAGTCCGGCACCATTTGGCCAGATTTCGAAAGGGTACGTGTGTTTGATGCAAATTGATTAGTTCATAAAACGTGTTTGGTTGATCTGTACCACGTGTTTACGTGAGAAGTCACGTGGAGCTTCGTAGAATCGATAATGGGGATAAACGGCTCCCGATTGCAACACAACTCTGTCGATTGTTTTTTTCGTGAATGTGGGTAAGCTGTACTTCACAAAGACAAAGCTGAAATACGTTTCCACAGGAATTTTGAGTGTTATTCAAACTTTGCGTTTGAGCGAAGGCTAACCGGTTTTTGGTTTAGGCTACTATTCCAGTTATCTACTCACCTAAAAAACAGCGTACCGTAAACTGGTTGGGTTTTCGAAAAATTTGGTGAGATACATACGTCACCGGGTGCAGATCAGCGGGAGGGTCGTGAAAACTTTGTGGTCACGACCACAAATACGGTATAGAATCACTCATACCGCATATCTTCCAGGTGCCTTCTATCGTGACGGTGGAATCTGAATCACCGAACGGAAAGGTGAATATTTCATGTGTACTTTGATCGGTATCGTTATAACATCAATCTATCCTGTATTTTTAACCACTTATTACTAACCACCAGAGTATTATGCTTAAGGTAAACCTTTATGTCATACAGTCTAGTATTTTTATTGACTTATAGTGAATCTTTATATTATCAACTTATTATTGTCAAAATGAACTTCATCATTATCAACTCATTATTATTTAGTTGATCATTATTATCACTGATATTAACCTTATGTCATTAACAATATCATTACTAACTCATAATTATCAAGGTGAACCTAGTCGATGCCGTAGCCGCTCTAACCGCGATGGCGCACTCGCATCCGGAACAATTCCGGTTCCTGGCAGCAAATCCGGTTGATTATGAACACGGATTTTTCCGGGCAGCCCATCGTACGGTGGAAATTCACGACAACGAGGTGGTGGCGGTACGTTTTGTTGGTTTTGTGGTAAATGGGCTACGGTAGCGGTGTTGCTTACTATGTTAGGAGAGGTAGCGGCTTATTGAGCTATGTTAGGAGGTTGGCGTGAGAGACACCGAGAAAATTCACGAGAACGAGGTGGTGGTGGTGGTGGTACGTTTTTGACGAAGGGTGATGGTAGAGCGCTGGTTTTTACTGTGTAGGGTCTTCTGATTTTGGTGAGCCAATCTCTGAATGTCTAATGAACGCATCTAATCTAAATTCGATTAATGTGTCAGGAAGATCATTGCGAAAGCACCTTCAAAAATCTTCGAAAAACCATAATTTTGTTTTTGAAAAGGCGTTTTCTTACTTTAAACAGTTTCATTAACGGTTTCTACAAATAATTCAAGTTTTTGAAAATTCGGGTTACTGTATCCTCAACTTCCTCTGTTTCAGGCCGTGTTCAACAACGAAATGCGCTCCAGCGACATCACCACCGAATCGCTGGATCTGATGTACACCAGTCTGCAGACCTTTAACAAAATCTGCTGCTCTTTCATGCATACAGTGGTATTGCAACCGGGAGATTTACTGGTGGTCGACAATGCACAGACGTTCTTGGGGACTCCCGCGCAACAGGGACGCAGACTTCAGCTGAGATTGTTCCATTAAAGGAGAAGGAGAGGTGTTTGAGGCTGTAGTCTGATCAATAATGTTGTAGTTTGACCCCTACAACTCAGAATGTTTCATTGAACTAAGAAGGCCTTCAATTTATCTGGGTTGGTTGAAGTTTGAACTGTGCACACTACACAACAGCAGACTTCACTTGAGACTGTTCTATTAGGTTGCAGCTTGATCTACTTATTGATTAGTGTTATTGATTACGCTTGAGTTCAAACTACAGTTGAGACTGTTCCATTAAAGGGAACCGAAAGCAAAACTTGATCTACTATTTGAGGGCGAATGAGTTGTTGTTTGATCAGAAAGGTTGTAGTTTGATCTTTGAGCAAATGAGTGTTTTCCGAGTCACTACTAGAATTAAGCTGGATCAGACTTCAACTGAGACTGTTTAATTGAAGGAAAAGGGCAAAAGGGATGAGGTGTTTAAGGCATTTTTGTTATCGTCTACTTGAGTTTCCTTCCACTGTTAAAGGACTGTGTCAATTTTCGAATCACCGTAAGCTGTGAATTCCGTCTAGCTACCCAAACTCTACCGTAACCTCAGATCTTCTTTCTATTAAATGGACTGAATATCTCACACCGATACGGGTAGGTGATACGGTAGAGGTAGGTGTTGAAATGGCGATGACTATGTTACTGTAACTGACAACGTGAGAACATGTTAACTATTCTTCACGTTCTTCACGTTATATGTGTTGTTACTAACGGAACATCAGTTTTATGATAGTTTCCTAGGTTTTTGTAGAAATGTTGTTGTTCTCACCATTTTTATGTATAGAGCTATTGTACTTCATATTTATCGAATATCGATTTTTATTGATTCCTAGGAATTGTTTCTGGTCTCTATGAGATTTATTCCATCTTGTATATAGTATTTCTTGTAAATTTACTAACCAACCCTGATTTAGACCCTTGTACATAGGGATCGTAGTCGCCATTCACGTGCAAAGTATGCTTATCGATTGAATTATCGATTTACGAAAGTTTAACCACCGTAACCAAACTTCACGAGTCAATGTCTCAGGCTTTTCTACTAGCATTGTTTTTAGTCCTGTGCTAGATGTGTAAAGATGTTGGAGGCCGTATGCATACATATCCCTAGATCCTACCTCGCGTCTCTCTGCTCTCATACTATCTCGCACGAGACGCAGAACGTTTGGTCTTCTTTGGGATACTTTGCGTACGACCTCTGAAAAAATCTTACTTTGAACAGTTTTCGTTGTAAACGTTCGCTGGCGCTCTTTTTCACTCCTCTTCCACTGTATATAAGAAGGTGCCTTTTATCTTTCATATATAAGCTCCCAGATGTACTGTATCGATGATTTTCACTGTGTTCGTTTTGTATTCCCCAATTATTCTGTAAATATGAGGTTATGATGGGAACAATTGAAATGATGAAGATTTTGGCTCAGCTCTATTGTTTCTATTGGCTTGAGATATTTCAGAATCACGGAAAAAATTATTTTATTTGAGAAAATGACATGTTTTTGCTTTAAAACTTACTGCAAACTTATACTACCGAATAGTCATAATGTTATTTTTATGCTTCTGACCGTTCACTGAAAATACCGGAGAGTTCATGGAAAAGTATGCAATGTATTTGGGTTTTGTGTGATCAACAGTATTAGTTCAACAGTATTAGTTCTGGTAGTTTTCAAGAATTATAAACTATTTACAATTTGTTGAACTTTCAAAGGTTTCCGAAACATTTCACCGCATTTTAGGGAATCAGCTTTCCGCCAAAGATTACTGTATGCCCATTTTTCTGATGTGCGTTATTTTCAAAGCAGCTATTCTACCTAATTTCATTCTGTTTTTATCAGCTACCGGTAAAAACTGATAGAGCTGGTATCCGATCAAATCAAAATTCCAAATATCCCTGCTAACTTCAGCTTAAAATCAAACATGGTCAAATCAACTTACAACTCGAACTAAACTCTATAAGACGTGAAACACAACTTGCCCAGGACATTTGAGAGTAAAATATACGCTAGCTACCAACTTTGAGGAGTAGTTTACATTTGCCCCCCACCCTGGTGGAAAATGGGTTGAAAAGAGCCCGTACTACAATCGCCCCCCACCTTTGGGAGGCGATTCTACACCATGCTTATTTACTGCATGCTTGGGTTGAGTGGGGGGTGATTGTTCATCAGTTCCGGGTAGGTACTATCACCCCCCATTTTGTATTGTGGGGGGTGATTGTTCATTGTCGAAGATGTACAATGTCCCCCCACCCATTTACCAATTACCCCCACCTTCGCGCGACTTTTCGGGAATTTCAATTAGGTGGGGGGTAATAGTACCACGAGGGGGGTGATTGTTGGGTGGGGGGCGATTGTACATTTTTCCCCAACTTTGTCTCATGAATATGCTTTAAACTACTACAACAATGCGCTAGGTAAAAACGTATTTTATCTTGCAAATACTCAGTATTGGTGCGAAATAGAGCGAAATGAGGCCATTACCACCACGTGATTTGACATAATACTCTCCTGCGATAGTGTGACTATTTTAGTAGTAAATATTCTATTAAAAGTAATTCGTTTTCTATTCCTTTAGGGTCTAAATCGACTCGTGCCGCTGAACGCTCTGTACGCATTATTTGAATTTGCCGCAGATTTCCCTGATTCAGAGTGCGACGGGCGGTTTTTTACGTACGCGCTGAGCGGTATTTTCAAGTGCACGTCTGCAACGGTTTCATTTATTTTCTGCACGATTTTATTTTCTAAAACCAAGTTTTCCTTGCGGTTGGATTAGGTAATTGTTGGCTCTCGAAAACTTATGGAAATGGCTATAAATGCGTTCTTTTTAGCTGTTCCATTTCTAATATGCGCACGAAATACCGTTAAGCTGAATTTTGGACTCACATTTGTCTGTTGACTCATATTAAGAAATTTCAACTCTAGATCATAATTTACAATGCTAAGGAGTCCATCTTGTAGTAGAAAAACACATTGTTAGGGCAGGAAAGTTGATCAAAGGGTGATAAACTGTTCGTTTCTCGGCTGGCCTCTTAATAAAATCCGTCAATACGCTAAATTCTTGTTTCAGTGAGGTACCATCCGCTAATTATTTATTTTATATTCAGAGGTTTTTAAATGTTTAGGTTATTTAGTTTGTATTTGCTATTGAATGCACCCCGTCAAGAATGTTATATTGATTTTTCATTCCAGAATGGCTCCTCCAACAGTTTTGATGCGCGGAATGATCCACAGCTATGGCCGCAAGGTAAATATACGAGTTTCATTTCTTTCTCACCAGATTATGGGCTAGTGTTTTTCCTCAATTCAAGCTATTCTTCGGGAATGTTGTAATTGTGGTGTGATTCATATCTGTGAAGTACAAGTATTGATGACAGAAAGTTACTAGAATTTTTCGGACTTCATCCCAACGTTTGGAATAGGTTGTATGTTTATTTTATGCATGGTGGCAATGTTCAAAGATGTTACCGGAATGAATGTCTTCATTACCGCCAATTTGTTTAATTTTTCAAACGTCAACATTGTGTGATTGTCTCAATATCCGCCGCTTTAACTTTGGCATTAAAAAACACTTTTTTCAAACATTGTGAAGTTCCTGAAGAATTTTCGTTACTCTGTCATTAATAACTTGGAACAGTGGATATGAATCATACTCCTGTAACAGTCGGCAAGTTTTGTGGTTCTATTTGATCCGGTGATATTTAATCCACACACCAATATGTTGTGACTATGTACAAGAACGTATTCAGTTACTGGACCTATAAGTAGACATCAAAAACGGCAGAATTCGATATAAGCGAAAATAAGGCCATTCTATATATTTTGATGGCAATTTGGACAGCGTTACTGGAGTGTGGTTTTATATGTCCAGTTTCCTGTCGTTAGTAACTTGAACAGTAGAAAGTAAATATTAATCATACTCATACTTTTAAGTTTTATCTCATTTTCCCTTTTCCAGGCCATCTTCACCTCCCTGTTCGCGGGAATCGGTGGAACTCTGGCCTACTACTTCGCCTACGCCCAGCCCCGCCACGAGAAGTACGAAAAGTTCTTCAAGTGAGTTTTCATGTTCTGTTTTCGTTTTGAACTTTTATATCACACTCTCTTCATTTAGTAACATGAACGTCTACTAAATGAGAGTTAGAAAGCCCAAAATATAGGACTTCGTGTCGAGCGTTAGCAGCTTCGACTTTCCGTAAAGATTTTTTCCGGAAACTGGCTCTTTTTTTGGAGGAGCGTAGTCAGATCTTGATGACATATACAATTTTTCCTCGTGCTTCGTAGAAATAGAAGACTAAATACACCTTTAGGGTTCTAGTCAGACAAAAACCCAGATGTCAAAAACTTGAAAATAAGACGTTTTCGATTGTTCCCGCTCGAACTATTCTGATTTGTAACGGATGTATTCTGGCATTTTAGTTTTCAAGGACCGTCATACCTAAACTTTTAGTTTTCAAGGACCGTCGTACCTAAAATTCATGCATGGGACATCGAGCAAGGAAGTAAATTGATTAGAGCATTTGGCATGTAAACTGCCGTATTTTAGAACACGTCAAGATTTTTATTTTCGACATAAGTAAATGACATAATCAGATTAACTTAGTTAAAATCTCAGTGTAGAGTTCTTGAAGAAATGTTTTAGTTTTTAGTAGACCCTATTGAAGTATTCTCTGCTTTCTGCTCAAATTTTGAAAGTAGAAAAATGCTCTCGTACAAGATTTGTCTCAGTTTTATATCATTGATGATTAGAAATATGTGTAAATTATATTATGTTTCTCACGGTTAGCAGTTACCTAGATTAGTTTAGGTGAGTGTGACCATGAGTCAGAAAGAGGAGGAGAAAATACCTAATATTTAGATTTCATGGAATATTTTATTTCACCTTGGCATAATATTTCCGTAAAGTGAGTTTTTGAGCGGGACCTACATACGGCCACTGATCGTAAACTGTAAATATTGTTGCATATATTAGTAAAGTTCTATAATAATACGAAGTTTATAAAGTTTAGACACACACTCGCGTTGCTTTTACACTTGTGCCTACTTACAAGGGAGCTTTCACAAGACTGAAAAAACACACGTAGTACCAAACGACTATATCTCGTATACCAATCTTTTCTCATTTCATCCATGTATCAATAAATTATGCACTACAAAAGCGTGCGTTTGTAGCGCTGACGAGATTTTAAGTTACGAACACAGTCTAAGACTGACATTTGTGTGGGTCACAAGATTCCCGTCTCATTTACTGATTTGATGTTTCCAGGAGCTACGACCCCTACACCCGTATGAAGGAGATCTGCGCCTCTAACAAGGGCTACATGCACACCTGTCCCAAGGATCTGGCCAACTTGTACGAGGAGAAGGGTCTCGAGGTGGCCTCTCTCTAAACACCAGCGACATAGTTGTCTTTCTAGATATAAAGTCGATTTGTAAATATACATGTTCTTTTATTGTTGAAGTGTTCGAAATGAGAGTTGCAAAAAATTATGCCAGAGAGCTTGAATGTTCAGGATGGTTGGTGGTTTTCCGACAAGTTGTCACATGATTTACGATTTCCGTACAATTTGACTTAATATCAGCTTACTTTTACAAAGAACCACAACCTCGGCTGTATTGAGGGAGTGTTTTATTCAAAATGATATACTGACAGGAACATTGTACGCCGCCTTTTGGTGATATATATATATAGAATCTTTATTGAATATTGAATTCAAAAGAATGGGTAACGCAAAAGTATATTGAAAACACATAAAGATGAATGCGAAAGATCTAAAGGGGACGATATAGTGGTGATATCATAGATAATTGAAGATGATGATTGGGGTAGATGTAGGGAGAATATAGGATCTGAAACATAGAACATTTAGGAAATCAATCTAAAAAATGTATTATAAAAAAGTCTAATTAAAAAAAATATATTTTAAGACAAAAGTGAGTTCAAGAACTCACTCATTGAATCGATAAAAGAATAAAAATGTTGATATGATCAACCAAACTTCACCAGTCCCAGAGATCGTTCATCCTATCCTAAAGTAGAATAAATTCTAACCGTTCAGACTTCGGAAGAACCTATTGGAGGTTATTCCAATTGTAGGAACGGTAAAACTGTGGAAAGATCAAAGTTAGTTAATCTAGATTTGAAAGCAGATAGTGTACTAGCTTCTACTACATGAGCTGGTAATGCATTCCATATTGGTGGCATTCTATTTGCAAAAGAACCATAAGCTTGTTTTTTGCTTGCAAAATTACGAGCTATCTGGAAAGAGTGAGCCCGATGAGATCTACAAATAGTAAATAGTTTAAGATTCTTATTCAATTCAAAACCGCGAACTATGCGATAGCAAAATATGAGGTCATAAATGCATCTACGGTGAGCGAGAGACTGAAGTTCGAGGGATTTCAAACGTTGCGCATAAGATAACGTAACTGGACCAGCAAAACATTTTCTAAATACTATCCTAGTAAAGCGCCGTTGAACATTTTCAACCATATTTCTCTCGCCAAAATATTTAATTTTAATGTTTCTGAGGCACTATTCCTGATGTTGGTTCATGTCCTACTTTTGAGCTGGAGCTGAACAGTTTGTGATTTATATAAGAAAACTATCGTTGAAGATGGATTGGAGACACGATTCTCTGATTTCTCTTTTCTCACCAAACTTAAGTTTGCATCACCTTTTGTCACAGCTTTTGGGCGAATTCACTGGAGAACCGGGTCCTTCCCGGACCAAACCGCGAACCGGTCACTGGAGAACCGAACCAACTGAACCGAACCGACTTTTGAACCAACCGGTTCTCCAGTGAATGCTTCGAACCGAACCGACATTGATCATGAATTAAACAAGCAAGTCGTAGACAAGGTAAAATGAGTCTTTCCCGGTTCGGTTCGAAGCATTCACTGGAGAACCGGTCGGTTCCAAACAACGGTTCGGTGGGTTCGGTTCGGTTCTCCAGTGACTGGTTCGCGATTCGGTTCGGGAAGGACCCGGTTCTCCAGTGAATTGGCCCAGCTTTTGACTTGGAAATTAGGATCCTTTACGGAAGCTTTGCATTACAGTACACATTAATAACTGCCGGACACTTCATTGGAATCAATCACATATATATTCGACACCACACAATTGGCACTACTTTAAATTATCATATTTAAATAATATCAACATTTGCATTTTGGATCACAAAGTTGGAACGGGGATTTAGGCAAAGGCACACTAAAACATTACATCGATGTCTTACGAGATAATAAATACTAGTTTAATAATGTTCCATTTGAAACTATAGCAGGGGGCAAAACCGAAAACAGTTATAAAATATAATTGGTGACCACAAATTCTGAAAAAGGGAAGCCTGAAGAGCAAAGCTAGAGAGATACCCAAACAAGTACAAATATTGCAAACATCACAACCGAAAGCTAAGGAGATATAGAAATCTAAGACGTATGTACTATAAGTTTTGTATATAAAAGTAGGCAACTATATGCGCGCTTACATATTTACAAGTAGGTAAAGATTGAATGGTTTTACAACTAAAACACACATTTGATTACGAGTGAAACGGGGTAAAAAGTGTCGAAAATGAACAAATCTTCCAATTCGTCTTGATTTCAAAACTGGAAATTCGTGTGATTGGAAATAATCAATAACACATACTTTAATTTTGTTCCAGTCTTGAAAAATCAATGAGAGTTGAGTATTTGTCGAGAGACGACCCGAGTGAAACGAGAGAGAAACAACGGAGAATAGTTGAACCAAGTCAACCGCTTATAACATACGTATTGATTGATCGTATGCTGCCGCTCAAAACATAGCTATTGATTGACTGGAAATGTGCCTATTTAATCTATAACGGAATGTGTCGGTGAATTGTTGCTGTTGTAGGGTAGTTCGCTGGCCTGGGAAGTGTTCTTTCGATAGACGAACACTTGACCAAGAATGAAGCAATCGATCGAAATCTGAAATAAAAGAGATTTGATCTACTAGAGTAAAACTAGTGAAAGTACTATGCTATAAGTTGAACAATCGAGGGAGTGAAGGTAAGAAAATTCAGCAAGTACAAATACTCTTTTGCGAACATGCCACTGCATTCTCGCCTCAGTAATTTTTGCGATTAAACTTATATTTAGCTCCGTCCACAAAGTTTTCGTGGCGGGACACTGTATCCCACTGCAATTTGGAATGGTCGCAGCACTATTTTATTTCGCTGCGTATCGCGCTTATTTTCACGCGAATCATTTGCGGAGCGTCTAAAATCGAGGACGCGAGTTCCTTATTTATTAAAGCTGTTGTTGAGAACGCCGTGATGCACAGAACACCGGCTCATTCAACGGTAGTGGGATTCAGATCCATTACACATGATCTTTATACTCTTTCCAGCAGTATCTTTTCTCCAAATCGACCAATCCTGCTGACCGAAATGAATTTTACTCATATCCTCGTACGAACCGTGTTTGACTACACAAAGAAAGAAAAAGAAGAGGATTAGATGTTTAGTCAGTACACAACGGTGCACATATCAACATCACGACTCCCGAACCGATCGTAAATGAAATGTACCACAGATCAAATGCTTGTTTACCGTAACCGAACGTAGATCAAATGCTTGTTTACCGTAACCAACAGTAGATCAAATGCTTGTTTACCGTAACCGAACGTAGATCAAATGCTTGTTTACCGTAACCAACAGTAGATCAAATGCTTGTTTACCGTAACCAACAGTAGATCAAATGTTTGTTTACCGTAACCAACCTGAAGTAGGGCGCAGACCCAGAACTGTTTCGGAGCGCCGGTTCCCACAAAGTATCCCGTCTTGGCCAAATCTCCACACAGCCACGCCAACACCATCGGGATACTGAAAATTGAAGACATTTTGATGATTTCGTTTCGACACTCTCTCTCCCTCCTTTTCAGATGTAACTACTTTCTTCCGGAATGAATGCAACAGTTACGGTTTTCTAGCCGGGTCCAACCTCTAACTGTTGCGGGGTTGTTAAAGTTGAACTCGGAACTATTTTCATCTGAAAAACTCTAACCCTTGCACCGGAAAACTTGATAACAATAGCTTTTTTCATAACAATGGTAATAGCAATAATAGATTAATAAAAATAGTAACCCACCTCATTCCCTGAGTTGACTTCCGTTGAAAGTTCCGAATCAGTTGCGGGGCGCCGAGAGTGGCCTCCGTCAAAAGGGAAACCATTCCAAGGGTCTCCACGTACCACGAATACTGCAATAGAAAATGTAAATGACTTGTTCAGCCATACAATTTAATAACTATGTAGCTAGTATTACTAACTACCACTCCCTTTTATCTATGGTCTATGCGTCAGACTAAAGAACGTTGTAAAACTGAGCTCATATCTGTCTGAAAAAAACTTCAGCCTAAAGCCCGAATTATATCACAAACTGAGTCATAGCGTAGCAAAAGCTACACATAACTACATATTTTTTGTCCCACGGTCACAGTAACCTTAAAAACATGAAACTGTATCCCCAAACACATCAAAAAACTGAGGATACCGTATCGAGTACCATTTATCAGACAAAAGGTTTCAACTCTTCTATCTGATTCGAAACACATCAGAAACAAGTGCTAAATAACTATACACATCAAAAACTAAAAGATACCGTCACCGTATCGAGATCCGAGTACAAACTACATAGGACCATAACACATCAGAAACTGACAGCTACCGTAACCTTACCGAGATCAGAAGAGCGGTGATGACGGACCAAATGACCGTGAACAGGGCGAGGGCGATCAGGTAGGAGTGCATGTCGTGCCATGCCCAGAACGACGACCAGAAGTGACCGGCTGGAAATAATGGAAATAAGAAATGTATTAAACTTTGTAAAGTCAATAATGTTGGAACTATTGATGACACACTTTCAAGCAGCAGTTCCTTCATTCCCAAGATTATTAGTGAATAAGTTCAATTCCAAGTAAGAGGGTTCCGATTTGAATAAATAGGCAGACTGTCTGAGTCTCCACGACCTAAACACTCTCTCGACATGCGTAGCTGTAAGTCGTTCTTAACACAAACGAGCTATAAAACTGCCTCAGAAATAACTGTCTGCACAACTATAGTTATATGAATGTGCCCAGTAAAAGATGAACTACTACTCAACTTGGTGTTGGTGTTTTCATGATTAAAGAATCTGAACAGATGAAAAACTAGCAGCTATTCTCTGTACTTTCTTTCCCAAACTTTTTTGGCACTTGAACCTTTCTAAACTTTTTTCCACGCCCAATCAAAAATAGCCGGACGGAAACGATTATGTACTAGGTTCGAGATACTTTCACAAGAAACTCAATACAAATAAATTCATGTCATATCTCCCTTTTATACGCGTTCATCTACTTGAACGAATATTTTATGTTTTCGTGAATTTGTTTAATGAATTCGTCTTTTTCCTTGTAAGCCTGTGAAGAGATTTCACAGTTTCTAGTTTTGGAAAACAATTGAGTTCCTTTTCCACTCAGCTTTCACTTCGTTTTCTCAAAGCCTAACAAACTTCTATTTCACTAATTTTCTTCCAGATGCTGAATACTACAAACACACACTCCTTTCAATTGCTTAATCATCCGTTTTTGTATTTTATTTTCTATAAAACTGTCAGAGAAGAGGACCAACCTATACCAACTTTCTGCCACCCAACTTTTCACAGTTTATTTCTGTTTCTGTCTGATTCAATCTCTAACTTATGCGCTCGCTCAAATATCACAGCAGAACTCATTGTCTTCGGTGCAGCTGAGCGTAAATAACATGGGTAGGTTTTGAAGAATAGGGAAGAGGGTGAATGAGAGATGAGAGAGAGCGCGAGAAGGACCGAGAGAGAGATGGAGAGAGGGAAAGGAATACCGAATTTCGTTCGAGGAACCTTTTCATTCAATACTAACTAACCGTTCATTGTGAACACGCGTTTTCTTTGCAGAACAATATAAAATTCTCTCATTTTCGGACGAATCAAGTGTTGAAACACGGTGTGCATAACAGCCAAGCGTGAGAAAATGCGGAATGAGAACCTGGGAACCGTAGCCAAAAAACATCCGCACATGTTGGGTAAACATGAACTGCACATGTATCTCGTCATTTTACGAAACATCGATTCATTTCATAATTATTATTATTACTATCAGCAGTATTACCATTGTACGATGGAATATAGATGGATGATAGGTAGCCTGGTAGCAAGATGTAGGATATCTCACACACTAATATATTGAAGAACGGAGTTCTTTCCTCCATAACGTGTGTGGAACTAATGATATATATCTTCGATGTGGAATTCTTTGTTAAGAGTTTTTGTTTTGAACAAGTTTCTGTTTGCGATTCACACTTCCGAACTCAAAATAGGGGGCTCATCCTCTATGCGGAACCCGCGTACTCATCCCGGAACACCCCCTTGAGAATGTCTCGTAAACACTTCCCCCTTCTCCTTTAACAACAACACCTTTCACACGTTGTCCGTATCTCACACTTCAAGTTCAGCACCTTCATTACGTGCTCTTCTTTGCATGAGCGAAACAGTTGTTATTTGTTCTCAAAGTCGAGATTGTATGCAATTAGGGTCAATTGACAACTCGCTTCACCTGCAAGTACATCAAACCAAACAAACGAGAGAGGGAGAGAGAGGGAGAGTGAGTGAGGGAGAGAGAGAGAGAGAGAGAGAGGGAGAGAGAGAGAAACGTGAGAACATGAGCAGCTCATGTTCTGTTCCCACGTTCTCCTGCTATGCTTGAGATACGTGCTGATTAACAGGTTACTTGCCGCCGATAGCTCTATCTCTCTTTCACTACCCGGCACAGCATCTATTTTTAATCCATTATAGTGGTTCTTCTAGTTACTTGGATTCACTGTGAATTCACGCTTTGGTTTTTTCAAAAACCGATGAGTTTATGAACGAATTCCCTCACATGACTCGGCATGTTCGCGTCAAGCACCTCCAACAACTGCAATGCCAGTATAATATTCATGATCTTCCATGAACTTTTGACCCCTACGATTGTTGATAGGTTCACGCGCACTATTTAATACCCAATTGTAACTCTTTTTTCACATGATTTGGTGTTGCACTATTCCTCCAGCCTAACATCTTCTCCTATTAACTTTTGACCTCTCTGATCATTGTCAGTTACACCCGCTCGTAGTTAGGGTTATTGGATATCCAATTGAAACTCTCTGTTCCATATGACTTGCACTATCATGTTCCATCGCCTCACACCTGATCGATTCCATAGTCTCACGCATACATAAACCGGAGGGAAAAAGTTCCACAATTGGCGGCGCCACCCGCCTTTCGCCAACCACCATTTATTCCTCAATCTTCACACAAAGTAACACAATAAACCGCCGGCAGCCCAGCATATGTGTGACTGGCGGCAATGTGTTCTGGTTCTCGAGAGGTGACAAAATTCCGCTGACTCAGAGCAAGAAAGAGCGGAAAAGAAAGAGAGGGAGAAAGAGGAGAATAGAGCGTGTCTTTCTCCCTTCAATTTCCTCAAAAAAGAAAATCAAGAGTTGATCGAATTCCGCTGACTCGAAAGCAACAACACTTGAATTATCATGAATTAGCAATCAAGCAAATCTGTGGAGAAGTGGTGCTCTTTTGTTGGTAAATCATACGTCTCTCACAGGCATGACTTCTGTTTACTAGTTACTACTTGCATCCGCCACTTTCAATAAAACATCTTACCACTTCGTGCGCGGTTTAAACAATGTAACCAACAATATACTTGGTGACCCGACCCTCCTCATACCTCGCTCCATATGTTCAATAGTTTCATTCGACTTCTCGAACTGCGAACTGGTATCTACAGATATGATATGATTTCCAATTTCGCCATATTATTTTCAAACTAGTTTTCCAACAAGATTTTCATAGAGAAAACTTGGTGACACCTCCTCTGATCGTTCTCATATCTTCCCCGAACTTCCCCTGCACTGAAGAGATTCTTCATTTGATTAGCGAAAAGAGCACCTTCCTTGCTCCGCTTTCATTGTTCCTCCTCGCCAGAGTAAAGGCCATTTCATGCTTGATCTGGCGAGATCCGCTCGTTTTCTTCTTCTACTTCGTCTTCTGCTTAATCTAACCGGCGCCCAATTCAATTGGCACTGCCCTTCTGCCCTCTCAAAAGAGTGCGCCGCCACACCGCAGTCACGCGCACTTTCAGCACACAAGTTCACATTCGCAAGAGATGTCTATTTCTCGGAGGGGTTTTTCTTCAAGAGCGTTTCCCTATTGATCACGTTCAGAACAAGATAGTCTCCAAGTGTGTCTGTGTAGCTGTGTACCACCGAGGGAGAAGCGCTTTTACTTGAACGAAGCTAGGCTATTTCATCCAACTCATACAATCATGCGAAACTCCACAATAGAATTTAAGTATCGCTGCTGAACAATAACACTAGAAACATCATACTCAGGGGTATACTGAGCAAGGTCGCCACTACAAAACGCAAAAGTACAAAGAATGATATCCCTGATTACTAACTCTTGATAGTATAACCAACCAAAAAAGTCCCCCCCCCCCTAGTTAACCTATTCGTATATGATGCACGCGTCTCTACTCGCGACTCCGCCCCTTTTTTCGAATCATCAGTGCTCCTGCCATCTCATAACGAGAGACATCTCTATTGGATGATAAAGCTGAGGTGTCGCGGGACACACGCCAACCGACAATTATACTTATTCTAACTGTGAAATATATTGTCTATATAGTCGTCGCCCACGGAGACACACATATTCCTACTGTGCATTCCAATTTTTCTGTGTAGTTTTCTGAAGTACCTGTGTTAGTAAGGCTATTTGAAGCACAGAGAGACACATACATGCTGTACATTCCAATTTTGCAGTGTGATCTCGGAGTAATTGTATTCATCTGTTACAACATTCCTATAGTGGGTTAGTAACTGTAAGGAAAGCACAATTCACATATTCGATAGATAGGGCTTCATTCGACCAATGTTCCCACTTCTCATTCGGTTTTTCCTCTCACTCTCACAGTTCCACTAACTCATTATCAGCTAATCGCTTATAAACATGCTATCTAGACTCTTTGTCAACTCACCAGAAAAGAATACTTAGATTATTTGTCATTAGTATTCTCGAATATTATTTATATATTTTCATATCTATTGTTACTCTATAAGAAAAGAGAGATTCACACAAGTAGTTCGAACGATAACGATACATAACTTTCAGTCACATTCGGTTGTCACTAAGCTGTTCCGCTAGCTTTATGTATGCTTTTTATCCATGTTTCAACTCATTTCTCGCTCCCACCAGCCTGTTTTTCGCTTATCCCTCACGTTTTCACTCATTTATCTCCCCTTCCAGCCTATTTTTGGGTTTTTTGTATCTCCCCTTTCAGCTTCCCGCTATAACTATCGCTTCTCTACCAAGAAAGCCACCGGCCAGGACGAAAGCACCTGCGCCATGGTGTTATCTCACCAATCTTTCGACCCGAATCAGGGCAATATAACGGATAATTGTAAGGAACAGGTGAGCATCACACGCGCGTCAACCGCAATCGCCAGCCGTCGAAAAAGTGTCAAATCACTCGCGATCTTCGAGTTTTTGATTGATAGGTTACAATCAGGAAGATAAATCTCTACTTTTCACCCAATCGCGTATTTCCAACCGAATTAGCACGCACATATATTAATTTGTAGCTTAAAGACTGCAAAAACTACAAAAAGCATGCGGTCACAAGTCATACAGATGGAACTTAGGGGGTTTATGTAGCTAACAACCATCAAATTTGCGACGTTAACTCATTCAATCCCCTTCTAATTTTGAAAATTCTGAAGAAAAATGCAGCCTAGTTGTCTTCCTCTTTCACTGGTATCTATCGAATTACCTCGATACGCCAAATTCGTTCAAAACAAGAATTTGTCACGACAAATATGTGGCAACAAACATCTTCTCATTGTTCGCTGATCCAATTCAGCTCCGTTCTCTCACCGAAGTGAAATATTTCTGACAGCCGTAAACAATTAGCGCGTTGACAATGAGCTCTGTCACCTCATACGATATGAGCGAGTCACAAAACATCTCCAGTTTACGTTCGGTTCCAAACAACACTTAGGCGTATTTCTTCGAGGAATGATCACGCGGAACTTGGGTGAAATTTCATGAAAATAAGCCTTTTCGATGATTCGTGTATATGAAAAGCCAAAATCAAAGTCACGTGAGCATGTTTTACACCTCAGAAATCACATTGCAACGTTTTCTGTGACAATCCAATGTCAACTAATATTGATTTACTTGCAGTTACGTCTGCTCGCCCAGTACGCACCGCAAGGAGATCGGTTACCTGGCCCTCTCTGGGCTATATTCTCAATTCCCGCAGTGATTATTATTCTTCTAACCGTGTTCGGTAACCTGCTGGTACTCTTCTTCAAGGTATCAGTTTTGGTGCCCTCAATAAAAATGCCAGAAAAGTTCATCAATCTGACTTATTCTGATAATCTTCGGCTCATTTCCGTGCAGATTCATCAAACTAACAAGTCCTTTCGTAGAATAGTGCTCTCTTTCACGTGAGCAGCACCCTTCATCACAAAAAGTATAGTGAAAGGTTGCAGAATGGCAAACAATCCCTGCCTGATTGCCAAGGTTTTTCGCTGCCGTACGGCACGAGACGTGTCTAGATGAGCAATCTCATTATATCTCGTTACGTATTCTCGTTCAGGCTCGAGTTGGCCGAACCAATACCACTTTGCTCGTCTGGAACCTGGGTCTCACTGATTTTTTGGTCGGCATCATCGTATTGCCTCTGGGCGCATTTCATCTCACTTACCGAAAATGGATTTTCGGTCGATTTTTATGTCGCCTCTGGATCGCTGCGGATGTCACATTTTGCACGTGTTCTGTGGTGAGTCAAGGTTGTATTTAAATGTTTCAAACTTGCTATTGTTAATATAAAAAACGCGTGAAAATCATTACCATACCCAACGTTCTACATTTGTTCTACTTTCATAGTTTGTGCTATAGTCTTTTTGATCTGCCATTAGATTTCTACCAAGTGTCCTTCATTGATCTACATCTGGAGTTCATCCAAGTATCTCTTTTTTGCTCATTTTCTCTCAAGTCGGCATGCGCCATGAGCTTTTGTGGCCGCCGCCACACAATAGGCCGGGAGAATGCCCTCGAAAAGGCTCACACCTCCGAGATGCTCCCCCTTTCATGGCCACGAATTAGATTGCATCGTTCGCGCGTAAATCGAACTTGACGAGTTCGCCAAAATAATGTGCGCCACCAATTCGATATCCTCACGACGTTTTGCAACGACGTAACGAAAGATTTGCAACTTTCGCTTGATGAACCGAGCAAACTTTCAGAGTTCAATGGGAAAAAATTGCAATAAAACCACGCGGTATGTAATTAACAAAGCTAATTACAGTTTAGAAACTTTCAGAGTTCAATGTGAAAAACTGCAATTAAAAACCACAATAAAGTGCACGAGGTATGCAATTAACCTAGCAAATTAGTGTTTAGGTGATGTTTAGTGTGGGAGTTATTACGTATAGTTCGAGAGTGAATTGTTCTTCACTCATAAACCCATCATGTGCCATTGCCAATTAGGCATGCATGTCGGTTGCGTTGCAACAATGACCGAGAAAAGAAAGACCTCCTTTCTTACGTAGCATAAAAACTAGCGTCAAAATATACACGTTCCAGTCAGCTTTCTCAGAATAGATAATCAAATATGAGAATTGATATTGTGAGTCAAACCAATGTCCCACCCGTAATTTCCTAACCGCAAAGGGACGATTCTAATAAACCCACACACGAACAAAGATCAGACTTCCCTAACCAACCTTAACAATAGGTCACATGACCCAATCCAAGCTCATCTAGCTTGCACCACGACGTGGCAACTTATTAATAATTTCAGGTGACGATTTGCGTCATCTCCGTGGACCGATATATGGCTGTCACCAGGCCGTTGCGCTACAAATCGTTGATCACAAAACGCAAAGTTATCAGTGCAATGGTCATTATTTGGATATTCTCGTCCGCGATTCTGTTGACAACCGTGCGATGGGATCAGCCGGAGTGCTACGATAACGTTAGTCAAGTCACACTTCACAACAACCTTTAGCAACCAAAATTTTTATAACTATTTCTAGCTAACCCAACAGCATTCTGATACAATCTTTTTTCGATTAGTTGAAAAGGGGGAAATGCAATATTGGATAAATATCAAAATCAACTATATGTCCATGTCACTTTTCCGAATAAGACCGAAGCCAGCTTCTAGGCTTCCGTACAACAGGGAAATCCTAAACATTTATTTCCCATCTAGGCATAGTTTTTGATACTACAAACTACAAATTCGTTCATTTCAGTCAATCTGCTTCGCCGGCAACGAAATTCGCTATCTGGCGCACAGCGTCGTGTTCGCCTTCTTTCTGCCGGCCTCCGTCACTCTCACACTTTATTGGCGAATTTATCGATTGGCCAGGGATCGTCAAAAGGCGTTGGATCGCGGTTTTCTGATGATCATGGGACAGAACATGAACTTCCTCACCAATACTATAAGTCAACAGGTCAGTGTGACTGTGAAACTACAACTTCAATCAAATATGTACTTATTTTTGACCTTAACTATTACTCAACATCTCGAACAACAAAATGTTATGCCTTTTCCAAATGTTTTCTCCTGAAGTCTGGGAAAAGGCGGGAAAAGAAGTTTAAAAAGAGGTGTACTGTTATTGTTACCGCAAAAATAATCGACTTTTTCTATTACAGACCACACTACGAGTTCATTTCGGAAAAACGAACGGCATGGTCGAACACCAACGTCGTGTATTGCGCACGCACGAACGCATCGCCAAGACGCTCGGGGTTGTCTCGTGTTCTTTTCTGTTCTGCTGGCTTCCCTTCTTCAGTCTATACTTGACAAGTAGGTTATGTCTATTCTTTTCCTACCAACTAATGCCAGATGTCAAGCCATGCGCATGTTTACACTGCTAATCAAATGTAGTTACAAAAAACGTGCTGAATTCGTCACAAATCAGGAAAGTGTAATGATAACACTGTTCATTAATGATAACCTCACGTTTTTACATGGGAATTGTAATGAAAAACTAGCATTTCCCATATTCCCATTCCACGCGCAAACTTCATTTCTAGTACAACATCTTATGATCAATACGACCAGCGTTATTGAGTAATCCCAGTTGTTCCCACGAGCAACTGCACGAAAAACACATCATCATGCTCCACGCGCCTGCGTAGTCTCTCATCCCCAAATCCAAATCGGCGAACATAAATCCTCGCACCACACTCCATAGTTGTCGGAACAACCAGAAAACTTGTATAAAGGGGCTCCTTTCTCACTAAAACTAGCCTATTTTGATGAAAAATCATCAAGTTTCACGTCGTTCAATTAGAGCACAGGTTCTTTTCTGTAGAATAGTCTACTGCTTTCGATGCCAAAACGCAAGGTTTCACGCATCACGCAATCGAATCGAAAAACAGCTTCCGTTCCGTAGGATAGTCACACCTACTGCTGGGTGAACCCAAATCTTCGCCCTTTTCGGGCGGCACAAATTGTTGAAGTCGTCCTATTATGTGATTAGGTGAGGCGACCACGCGGCGCGGGAATCTCAGCACCTATTGATCTTTTCTTCTTCTTCTTTTCATTCACATCTCTCTCTCCAGCCGTGCATTTCAGATTACAAGTGCGAGGGATGCATCTCACCCATTGCTATCGACATCGCAAGTTGGCTAGGTGGGTACAACGAACCGGGGGTTTCGAGCAATCTGATCAGAGTAACTAGCCAAAATATCTTGTGTTACTTATTACGTACTAGGAGGAACTGAACCCCTGATCAACAAACCAGGGTGTTCGAGCAGAACAACTATACAAAATACCTGATTTCCCGTACTCTATTGACCTAAAACGGAGTTCAGCAAATTTGGTTATTGAGTTACAGTAGCTGAGAGCTGACAGTCCAGCAGACGGTTTATCATTACTCCGAACGGAATTCAAATTAAAAAGACAAACGACATGCTCACACATCATGTAAATCCATGAATTCACAGAATTATCTTCGTTCCAGGTTACTGCAACTCCATGCTGAATCCCATAATCTACTCTTTCACCGTGAAGGAGTTCAAACGTTCCGCACTGCGAACTGCAGTTCCCGTCTGGCAGTTTTTCCACCGGTTACTACCCTGCATCATCGGGGCACCACCCGAACGCATTATGCAACGGATGTCACGACATGGGAACAGGTAGATCATTATTCGATCATTATTATAATTCATTGAAAATGACCTCAAATCGAGAAGAGAACGCTATCGTGATATGAAAGGAAATAAACAGATCCCTCAAAACTTGAGTCTAAGTCTATTTCTCTGCTGATTTTTCACTTCACATATCACCAAGCGGGCGAAATTACAACCAAATCAGAGAATCGAACCAATCTCACCCATTCCAGACTGCGCAACAAAAACGCCAAGCAACAACAACAACGATCGGTGGAGATGGGTACGAATAAGAGTGGTGTAATTACCACCAAATACTCAACGAAAAGGAGGCAGACAGAGCCGGCTGTCTTCGCAATTCCCGAGAAGGTAACAAATCTTGCTTTCATTTCAGTGTATTTTCAAAATCATCGTCAAGTTGCCTACAAGTGAGGTTGAGTTATTAGGTGATAATTTGGCTGATTTTGCATCGATTATAGGCAGAATGTCCCTATATTGTCTAGAAAAAATGATATGTTTGAGTTTTATGGCTAATAGAACAATTTTACTCGATTATTATTATGGGTGATCATGATTAAAGTTCCAGAAACTCGAGATGCAACAGCCTATCATTATCGAAGAAGATGACGAGGCTGTACACGAATTCACTGAGACAAACGGCTTCACCACCTACAACGAGTCGTCGCGACGCGTTTCCGAGGTTAGTTCTGTTGTTTTTGTGATAATTTAAATATTCAAATTATGAAATTCTAATTTATTTTTACCCAAATGTTCGAGATTTTTGTTTGGTTAGCGAACTCTTCAGTTGTTAGTTGTTAGATTTGTATCTTCATCAAAAACCACGCTTTTCCATCAACACATTTTGGAGGAACTTTTTTTCATCGATAATTTTAACAATGAAGATCCCCTCTTTACGATCAATCGCACGTTGAGTTGACCAACTGTTGATTTACCAGTTGTGTCAGGTTTATCGATTTGTCGTACCTTACAGGTCCCTTCTCTGCGACCTATCGCCGAGCACGAGCGTCTGAGCAACGGCTCTCTCTCGACCGCCTCGCAACATCGCCAGAGGTCAAACTCCCTGCCAGAGCTGGAGGAATCATCGTGCTCCGTACGCGTCTATTGCGACACGTCCGAAACAGATTTATAGTTTTGTCTAAGGGTCGGGACATACTTTTAACGCGAATGTTTTACGTCGATATAAAACCAAATAAGTGATGCGTACTGATTTAGTTTCTCTAAAACGCCGGCGTAAAAGGTATGAACCGGGCCTAATAACTTTCTTACATCACGATTTCACAAAAATTCTTTCTCAAACCTATTTTACTATCATTTGAGACGATAGATATATTATATCACATTATTCGGCCTTCCTAATTATGTTGCACCAAACGTTCTCGAACAGATCTTTTAATTAACCTTATCACGGGCATTTTTGATTACCGGTAATTTTACCCCGTTGTAAGCAATGTTGGTGTATGAACGTTGACTAAGAATTAGAAAGTTTAAGTGTAAATAGATAACATAGGGTTCACGGGTATATTCTATTGCTTATTTGAACTTCTCATTGAAAATGTATTGATTCATGTGCACCACCAACTATTTTGTCGTGTTTGTTTCATTTTAAACCAGCTATTTATGTGAAGATTTTACAAATCACGCATTATACTTAAAGCTACATACATTGCAGTAGTAGGTGGTTACCAACAAAGATGGTAAAGCTTTCAGAGTAAATGGATTCATTCGACAAAAAAACTACCATCTTTCTTATTTATTGATTATATCCTGCTGATAAAGTTCACAATCACGCGGAACATGTGACAAATAGGTTAATAAAAGTGCAAACTAGTTATATAACTTCATTTGCGTCTAGTTTTAACAGTCTAATTTCCATATTCCAAGAATATCTCTAAAGAGTACGCGGAAGCGATTAAGAGCGTGTGAACCCCGGCTTACGGCTCGAAACTGATCGATCAATCCAGAAAAGAACAGCGGGTGGCTCGAACAAAAGTAACCAGAAAAGTATTTAGAACCACATTTTCTCTATACCTCACTCAAAATTCGGTTATTTAGTTATTTATCACAGTTGAAAGAGAACTCGTTTTCCATGAAAATCAAATAACGTAAAAAAGAAGGTTTTCTCAAATTTCTCTGCCTATTCAGCCAGGATTGTTAAAGTGTGGTTATTTATGGTATTGGTCAGCTTTTTGTTATTTTATCTCTGGCAATCGTCAAAATAACCGTCATTATGACCTTTTTATGCACGTGTGCCCCGCACATTCTAAGCCAATCGCGTCCACATCTACTTCAAGTACTCGGCAGGCCACTTGGCCAACCACAGCATGATTTCTATGCTAAAAACAGAGTGCGGTGACCAGATAAAATACTAGAACCCAGGTTTTTTCACAACTTGATCAAACATAAATATCATTTCTTCGCGAGATGCAGGACAGAGCTAAAACATGAATCTCTCTGATCTCCAAGAAAAAACTACCTTTTTTTAGTTCAAATGAGGCCGTTTCTGGTAAATCAACCCAACCTGTCCTAATCATATGATGAAAACTTTCGCTCTGCAGCATTCTATTAAGAAATACCTGATTCATCTGATCGCATTTCAAGGTAACCTAACCTTTTTTTAGTATTTAAGTTATTACCCACCAAAGTAACCGGGAAAATGTCATCGAAAACCCGGTTTGATCTAGAATTCACCAAAAGTATGGGGAAAACTTCTCTTTCTCGGGCCGTCTCTTAATCATGACCGCCTAATGAATCGGCGGGGCTGTTTCACACGCTCGGGATCGAGTGCCGACTAAATAATTTACGCCATCTCCAATCACGAGGAGAGACTAGTGTTAGACGGGAAACGAATGAAGTTGGAAGAGGAACTCGGGCCCATTTGCAAGTTGCAAATGAATAATCATAGTCATCGTCGTCTTCACGTGGACTTTCACGGTGGCTTTGATAATTGTTCACCAGGACATTTGGCCTGCGGAGAGCGGAGTTGTTATGGATTGTTTTCGACAATCACGTGGGGATATCGAACCGGAACTCGTGCTCATTTGCACTTTGCAAACATAGTCATGGACTTTATTACGTGGACATGTACAGTGTTACCAAAAGTAGCATTGTAGAAGATGAAAAATACAAGAAGAAATCGGGTTGCAATTCGTATATATAGTCCATACTGGAAACTGAATATGTGTCTATTTTCGACGCAAAATGAAGCGATTTCTATTCTTTAAATCGAATAATACTTTAAATAATCACAGCTGTGTAATCTGAGTATGTGTGTATGTGTGATAGTCAATGTGGTTAGTACTTGAAGTAGTACAGTGAACGACACTTTGATTTTCACAGTACCCAAATCAACTCTGAGTGTTCTCCGCTCTAAGCCAAACAGCCCCCATAACTTTCACATACTCCAGTACAGTTATTCAAATAGTCGGACAAATTTGAAAACGGGCTCCCCTCTCGCTAAAATGAGGAAAGCTTGCCTTTCTAATGCAAAATTATAAGGTTTACGTATCTCAATCTAAATACGGCTTCCTTTTCGGGAAAGATTCACACCATACCGATGTCTATCTGAGTGTTCTCTGCTCACAACTCAACCCACAACTTTCCTCGAGTTATTCCCGTCTTCCTACCCACTCACACGGCCTATTTCGGGCTATTTCAGCCTTTTTCTCGGATATTTTTAGCTGCAAACTACTCGAAAAATGATGACGATCGCCGCACGCGCCAAATATTCGTATTCAGGGAAAGAATACCAAATTACTCTAAAACGCTCAGGGGTCTACGGCTTGATGTACTTTTCGAGAGAGAAAACCCCTCCCATTCCTAGATTATAGGGATTGATCTCTCTGAAGCCGATCTATACGGTCTATTTTGCCTTGTCCCGCTGTGTTTGTACTTTGGTCCTATTAGTGTTTGTAGTTCGCTCCCGTTACTTTTCAGTCGAAATTCATGAACTACGGCACATTCCGAGCCAGTTTACCAGCACCAGGTTACTTTATTCCAACACTAACGTAACTGGGTACTCAACTACAAACTACACAGTCGATTACGATTCTCAACCTCAACTTCTCTCATTATTCCATGCAAACAAACTTTATTATTATAATAATTACTCTCCAAAACTCACCAAGAACCGACTTTCTGCCCGGCTTCGCGGTGTGTTTCTTGTGCATCCTCACTGCTATTTCCAACATGAGCAGCATGCAGAGGATCATCACGATACTCTGCGCCAACAGGGCCACGTCGAACCGCTTGCCGAACCTGAATAGAAAGTCATCACGCACTGGCCATGTTTGACGCAAAAAAAAGTTTCACGATACATACACCGCCAAGGTCTCTTATAAGATGGAGGGTTGCGAACTAACTTCTATGAAAAGTAGGGGATCGCGAGTTGAAAACATAAACAACGACATTCATACAAAAATAGTGGAAATAAAACCAGAAATGGATCGCAGTTTGGAACAATTTTGGAGTTACTGGCACGTTCACAGAAAATATGATGGGATCGGATAGAGACTTGACAACAGGCTCGTCGTACTTTTGTTGGTGATAACTGTGTCCGAAAAAAGTACACTGATTCGATATTTTTGAATGAATTATCTAATTCTCGCAAATAGACAATTAAACAGTGTTGGAACTCATTTTTCGATAATTATATGATACGTGATATCATTCAGTCGACTGATGCAATTTATGGAGCAACCGAGCAACCGCGCAACACGTGAAAAAAGTTTTGAACTGTAAGCCTTGAACCTTTTAAAATCGAGCAACAAAACGTGAATGACAATTCACGTGAAATTCCACGTTAACTACATGTAACGTGATCCCACGCCCACCTTTCATGTGCTGTCATGAACACTAAGAAGGTAGGAAAAAACGACCACCAGAAACAAAACTGACCGGAGGTGAATTCTAAGTATTCTATCTCACATCTTCTAACTCAACTTTCAAGCTCAACTATCATAGCTCAGTCAAACGATCAGTTACCCAGTTGCCGTATTTTATAGGATCAAATAGCCAGATAAGCTATTAGAGAAATGCAATTGCTATCTACAAACTGCTCAGTCATTTGTTGTAATAATTGACTTGCTTATGTGTCAAACTGACAAACCGTAACGAAACGAAAAAGTATAACAAAATCATCAAAACCTCGAAAAGAATAAATGTTGCTCAAATAGCTTACACGGCTATTTAGTCTTACAGAGTTCTGCCACAGACCTAGTTGACCGACCGAGAAAAGTTTTTTTTATCGAATTTTATTTGAAAACCACAACTAACCAGAACAGAATCCTCAGAATATTCGCCACACACAGCGCCAGACAGACGAAAAGACTGAATCCTTGCGCGTTTTTTCGGTGATGAATCTCGGCATATTGGAACACGTATGGAATGGCACCGCCGACTGAAAACGAGGGAATATAGTCGAGTATTGTTATTAATATTGTTATTCTTACTACTATCATACTGTTGGCCAGCAAAGTTATCTAGGTAACCAGCAAACTTCCAAAAGCTGGCTCCATTTTTGCGAAAATGGGGAGAATTGGCTGCATTTTGATGCAAAATTTTGTGTTTTCACGAACGTATAATGAAACATGGGCTTCTTTTTGATGCAAAATTTTGTGTTTTCACGAACGTATAATGAAACATGGGCTTCTTTTTGTAGGATAGTCACACCTTATTCCCACGACAAAACTATACTGTCTATCTGCCCAAGTAGAGTGCCACATCTGACAATGTGGGAATTCACGTTCAATCATACACCAGTAAAGTTGTCCGAATAGTCAGAAAAAATTGAACAACGGACTACTTTTTCGCCGAAAAGAAGACGATCGGTCTACTTTTGATGAAAAACCATAAATTTTCACTTGTTTACATCTGAAAACGGGCTACCTTTTGTCGCTTAGTCGGACCTTACTGGGGTATGGTTCAATAGCGAATGAATACATTCTATTCTACACAGTTCTGATCGAACTCACGTGAACTGTGTGTTTTATACCCGTTCCTGTGCTTACGGGATAGATATTATTGCGAATTAGAAAATACGGCGACGAACAACATAGTAAATATGTACAGTATCGGTCACAGGCATACCGCAGTAAAGTTGTCCGAATAGTCAGAATAAATCGAAAAACGGACCATCTTTTCGCCGAAAACGGGAACAGTTGTCTATTTTTGATGCAAAATCATTAATTTTCACGTGTTCAAATCTGAAAACGGACTCATTTTCGTCGGATGGTCAGACCTTACTGGTGTATGGTCACAGGCTCTTGTGCACGTGAAAAGTAGTTCATGTGAAACGTGACTAGCGTTTACTGGGTTCCCCGAGTTCACCTGATCTACTTTGTTTACCAACAAGTGCACTAACATGAGTGACGATGTGCGAAAGTGGAATTGAATCCCCATGTTCGGGTGAAATGCTAGATACATATACCCAATACACTCGTGTACTTAGCATAGACATCCGTCAATGCAAATTGATTCGAAACTTTCGAGCGGAAAAAAGGGGGGGGGGGTGCGCTGAATTATCAATAAACAAAACAACAGTACAACTATTTTTCTCAAAAGTTCAATTCCAATTCAAATTAACGATTAACACGTCCCACGAAAAGAACAACACTAAAACGAAAATTTGGTGATGTTTTTCCACCATTTCACGTTACTATTTTATGATTAAATGAATGAATGAAAATAAAACCATTTTCAACAAAAAATTTGCTAGTAGAAAAACTCAAAAAGCTATTTCCGGCCCAGTTTTCCACAAAACTTGCAAGCTATTCACTTATGACCAATCACAAAAAGGTTCAGAGTTCGAAATACAAAGTTCAAAAACCAACTCACAAACGACAAACAGCTGCACAATAAAGAACAACATCAGGTTCTATGGAACAATACTAGCCATCCATTATTTATTTATTCAGGGTGACGTGTCGTCGAAAATTTCGTCGGTCGCAGTTTCGCGTCACCGTGTCCTTTTGTGGGCAGATAAGAAAATATCGGCTGGCGCCTATTGATCGAACCAGCCGATTTGCGATTGATTCACACGTGAAAAAGCAAATATTAGGCGGCACAGAAATTTTCCGGAGATTTTCAAAACGAAAAAAGTGAAAAAACATACTACACTATTTGAAAACGAAATAATCAGATGAATCGTAAAATAGATGTAGTTTACTACCTTACAATTTTCATGTGATAGTAATTGAGATAGAAAAGTTCTTTAAGTGAAAACTTGAAGTTCAACAAAGGAGATGAAAAAACATGATTGTAGTTAAAAACGCTTGCTCGGTGACGTCAGAAAGTGTGTTGTATATTGTTACTTAGGTATTTTGAAGCTAGATTGAAAGGTAGTAGTCTCAGCTGTTGAATGATTCTCTAACATACAACAGTGAAAGTAGGTGGTAGAGCAGGTGAAGTGTGGAGAGAAGCTTGAATCACATCTCAAACTCGTTATACCGAAGGAAAACCGATTTTGTAATACCAAACCAATGCGTAAAAATCCGTGAAAAAAGGCTCATTTCCAAACAAAGTGTGGAAAAATTTAAAAACAGGATGCGAACAAATGCAATTTGACGTGTTTTAACCACAATTATAGTCACAACTAACTGGTGTATGGTATACTATGGTAAACTCCTTTTTATTTTAATATGGTATACTCTTTTGATAGAGAGAAAAATAATGCACGAACAAGAATCTATTATCTATATCGAAAACGGGCTCCTAAGAATACTCACACTTTACTGGAGTGTTACTTTGGTGTACTTTACTCAAGCCGGTTACTTTCCATAACAAAAAATATATACTATAACCACCCCCCCCCAAATCGAACCAAAGAACCCAAACCAAATCAAACCGCAAAATTAAACGAACCAACTATGAAGAACTTGAAGAACCAGAATGCTCCCTGCACAAGGACATCTGCCATTTTCTGCCACGGAACCAATGCCAAACCGGACGCATCCACAACCATCATCATTTAGATACGTATCGATTAATCCTCGGGGCGGTTATCGATTGATCGACTGGTAGATCAACGGATTGGGAGGTATCGATTGAGGTCGAGTGGGGGAATCTGAAAATAGAAATATCTATTCATAATTACATAGTTATTAGGTGTTCTAACTCAGTAATTTGATAGTTTAGCCGTGACAATTAAACTCCAAACCATGTTTTCACCAACTGTACAGAATAGCGAATCTCAATTTAGGATAAAAATCGGATGAATGTGACTCGTGACTATGAAGACAAACTAAACGTATCACGGTGAAATACTAGGGAACAAAGTGCTATGAAAGTGAAACGAAAGTTGATAATTCGGAGAGTAAGGCACGAAACATTCACACTCAAACAGAACCATAGTTTTTTCGATGACGAGCGATTTCGATGTCGATATGATTCTACACGTTTGCATGAAAAATTACCGAATTATCCCAAATGTGGAGAAATGAGATCCAGTTTTCAGAATTGTGTTTGCCAAAGTATGGAAACAAGTGTTTGTACAAGTACAAGCAAGATGGAACGCGGTAGACAAGCAAAACCATACCAAAATAGTTTCGACTCGAATTATAAACCGTTTCTGGCACAGTCAAAGTCAACAGTGGGAACATGGCAGAAACAAATGAGCGCTAACTTGCAACTAGAAGGCAATGCCCGACTGATCTTCGAAATAAGCCGGTTTTTGTATTACAAATTGTCAATCTCTAATGTTTTCTCAGTTTTGGCCCAATGTTTGTTGAAATTTTATAGCTAATCAGCATACAGCTCATTCAAGACACAAGAGGAATAGGTGCGAGGAAATGATAACAGAAAATCATTGTTTCTGTTTTGAAAATTTTGCAACAGACTTTAAAAAATTAAAAGTTTTCCACCTCCATGTGAAAGGCATTCAAAATGCGGAACAAAATATGGAATTCAACTAGATTTGGGCGAGCGATGCAACATTAAAAGCCACATAAAAAGTAACGACGTAATTATGATATGCAAATCGAAATGCAAATTAACCACTCAGTTATGTGTGCGTGGGTCGCTGTTAACGTGGCCAATTCTACAACTAACCGGGTTTTCAGGTAACCTAACCCTTATTTGCTAACCTTTTTTTCAGGTTACCTTGGTACGTAACCTGGAAGTAACCTGAAAGTAAAATCCGGTTACTTCAAACTAACGGTAAAAACCACATTTTGCGTTGGAAAAACAGGTAACCGGTTTTTCATTTTCGGTTACCGACCGGTTACCTATCGAAGTAACCGGGAAAAGGGTTACCAAAAAACCGGTTGGGTTACCAAAAAACCCGGTTACATATAGAATTCACCTCGCTGTTAACGTATATTCTGAAGTTACAAATGTAAACGTTTCAAGATTATGTGCGTCACGTGATATGTAAAATAGAAATAACCAGTTTCAAACTTCAAGCTTTTACATCAAAATAATCAAAATGGCAAAATGGGCAATCGCTCTCAATATTGGCGTAAGGTAGTTCGTTTATGGTTTCGAGAAAGATTCACGTACAAATGAAAAGTTGAAAAGGAAGAAATGAACTGAACAATCCACATCTACATTTCATTTCCGCTAGTATTAGCCGAAGCGTGACTGCTCAAAATAAAATAATGACTTTTTGAACTTGAATTCATAAAAAATAACTCACCAAAGTATTTGAGGATGTCGTGTCGTTCAGTTAGAAGCGTCTCTCCATAGCCTCGCAAACTGCAACACGCCTGAACAGAAAAAAATCAAACTTTTTGTCTAATTCCTAACCAAACTCAAGCAATTGGTTTAAAGTGAGCTTTCAAACGAACTAGCAATAAAAGTTAGCTGAACACAAAATATCTAGATTACAAATGCCCCAATCAAACTTTACAGAAGCAATGTTAACACTAGGTTTAACTTACAATAATGAACAAAACAGTTTGTTGTAATTGTGTTCAACAACTGTTTTCAACCATGACATCGTACCTAATCCCATCTATCAACTTATCAATGTAAGAAAAATGAAATCAAGGAATTACAAAAAGACAATCTCATTGAAAAATAGAGAGTATTCATTTTAAAGTAGGACGATTATGTGCTCCAATCTCGGCGCGTCAGTCCTTTAAACTGCAATTGAAAAATGTATTGCAGTTTATTAAAGGACTGAACCGTTGAGATTGGAGCACATACTTGTCCTTCTTTAAGGAAAACCGAAATAGATTTAGTGAACTAATTTCAAGTTGGTTGCGACAAACATTTTAGGACTCTTCACGTCACAAAAACTTTTTTATAAACCTCTCACGTTTCTGATTTCACGTAAATAAACAATCAAACACCGAAATAATCAATCTGCTTGAAACAGTTTTGTAAACAAACAAAAACATAGGTAAATATCGCTTCTTTATAAAAAATATATACGAGCTTCCCAGCAACAAAAACCACAAAACTCTACAACAACAAGTACACACATCATAAAAGCATAACACACGTGAGAGAGAACGTGCAATTATGTATCACGTAAACACACATACGTGAACTAAACCACTAAACTTAGCTTCAAGTAGTTTGAAATGATTAACATAGTCACAGTCAACTCTACACACTCGAGGTTACTGTATCTCTAGAATCCCGTTTAGATAAATACTATTATACTATTACGCTACGATAACATCTATCATACATTATACACGTAAATAAACGTGACCAAATGCGTGAAACGTGTAATTCACATTCAAAAATCTAAATATTATACTCAGATGGCAAAATTCTAAAAACACAAAAACTTTCGCCAAAACACGTTCCTGCGATCTCAAGCTAAGTTTGTGTACGAGTACGACATATAATCAATAAAATCAAAAAAAAACAGACACACAACTTTGAAGATGGAATAATTACGTTTACGTGAGGAAAGTTCAGAAATAATCTCATTCACGTGATTTTCACGTGAATATTCAGTGGACCAACAAACGGCTGCCCGTACACAATAATACAACACGAGAGGAGGAGGAATCGGGTAGGTCAAATGTGAATTCAATCAATAACCATGAAAAGCGTAAAAAGCTGATTCGAGCGTAAATTCAATGCCGCCAGGCGCTACCCAAGGTAAACATTACTCATTGATCACGGAGAATGACGAGTCGGAAATAATGAGAGACAGAGAGAGCGAGAGAGGGAAAGAGAGAGAGAGAGAGAGAGAGAGAGAGAGAAAGATGAAGAGAGAAACAAATATATATATATATATATATATATATATATATATATATATATATATATATATATATATATATATATATATATATATATATAGGGGATGAAACTATAAAGTACAATTTGTTCCTAGGGGGCAGACACACGCATCGCTGGCTTCACAATCAACTTGCCGTTCTGAAAAATTATACGATAATTCAGTTGTTTGGTTTTTATTACTTTTCATATACTTTAAAAGTATCCTGTTATCTTTAAAAGAAAAATTGATGTAAAACTATCAATATGAAACTCGACGTACTTCAAGTTGTGTAATCGAAAAAAACCGGTTACTTTTGAGGAAATCGTGCAGGTGTACGATTCCAAACCGTATACCCTAGACAAGTTTTTCAGTTCTTAGGTAGAAAAAAAACGCAGTAGCACTTTAAAGTAACCAATAATCTGGTTACAACGTTACAAATCAGTGGGACAAAGAAGGAAAGAAAGAAAGAGCAGTCCACAATTTAATTACCACCCAGAAAAACCATAAATGGCAACACGCGGGGCCAATAAAACGCGATTTCAAGCTACCAGATAAGCGAAAAACTGGGGGGGGGGGGAAGCAGAAAAGAAATATTGTTCGGTCTTGATTGGGTTCTTTTCGTGTACGATAATAGCGAAAAATGAGCCTGATTTCCCAATATTTTTCCACTAATTGAACAAATTTACTGGAGTATGCTTAAAGCAGGATGATTATGTGGACTAATCCTGTGTCAACGGTCCTTTAAACTGCAATTGAAAAATGAATTCCAGTGTAAATGACTGGAGCGTTGGGATTGGATCACATAATCGTCCTTCTTTAAAGTTCGCGCTCAACCATTTACCACAAACTAGACATTACGCAATCAGATCTCCCTTAACTTAAAAATCATGAAACATAATTATGACCTTTGACCTAATCAGACTGAAAAAAAATTGATTCCAGAAAATATGCCTTCTCAGCTGGTGATGGTACTACTAAAATGTGCAAGATCCAATCAAAATTCATTCGATTTCGCAGTGTGAGAAGCAACCGATAAATTGCGCGCAAACGTTCCCACAAAAACAGCAAACCAAATAAACCATACGCCAAATTATTCCATCAAACTTTTTTAAAACTACCACTTCAGTCAAAAAACACCGAAACGGGCTGCTTAACTTGTATCTATGAACAAGTGAGTTAGAAAATTAACAGAAATCTTCATCATCTCAATAAATATGAAATGTGAGCTGAAAAGTCAAAAGGCAGCGAAATATGGCGGGAAATCCGGCCCAGCCAGTGAAATTCGATATCTCTTGACAATAACTACAAATACTACTTTAACGAGCACCATAGTAACTGGATTAGGGATGGATTAAGGCTAGCTGGCCGAGGGACGTCAGTTTGGGGGGGGGGGGAAACCTAGTGTCCCATACACCAGTAAACTGTGACTAATTCATAAAAGGTTGCAAGTTATTCGATTAGAAAACATAAAAATTTGTGATTTTGCATGAATAAAAAACACACTTTATTTTGTGTTCCACACGTGATTCTTTGAAACAAATATTGCCTAGTCGTTTGAAATCATACATCGCCAAGGTTCTCTCATTTTCGCTGAAAGGTCGCTACACCCCCTCTTTTTAAGTCGCGACCCCCTTTAAATTAGTGCAAAACTGTGATTTTCATCACTTTCTGGTTAAATTTTCACTAGTTCTGTGTTAAATTTGCTGGTTTTCAAGCGCGATTCCTACTTTTCATGAAAATTAGGAGGGCTTGGCGGTGTATGTTTAAAATGAAAAACCTTTTTTATTATTATTACTTGTAACATTGTAACTCACGTCATCACAGCTGAGGCTGAAGTAGGAGAGCGACTCGCGACAGCGGCGGGCGATTCTGGAATCGGTGAAAAATAATATCAATCAATGACCAAGGAGGAAAATCAATAAAATCTAAGGCCAACTCTAAAAGGAACCAGGTTTTTGGTGAACCACATGAGACAACCACTTTTAGAGAAACTTGTTGCTAACCGGTTTTCAGATTTGCACAAGGACGCGTTTCGTGAGAAAACGAGGTTACCAAGTGTTTAACAAAAATTACAACCAGTTTTCCACCCGGTTAAATAATGAATTGGCTAATGCAGTCGATAAGCCACTATTTCAATAATCAAAACATGCTGGTTCCATTAGAATTTGAAACCTTTTCTAGACGTGAAAACATATATAGTGAAGCGTTATCAACTGTGAGATAATATAATCTTTCTTATACGTGATAGTGAGTGACACCGTAACAGGTTGAAACAAGAATTCAGTAAAAAAGTTTTAAAGGGTGTTCGAGTTCAAAACTTTGAACTATTGGAAGACTAGCAAGCTAGCCTCTTAAAAGGCAAATCTACAGTGAAAAGAATGAAACTTCTCGTAATATTAAAATCTAGTAGACAAGAGCCCAACAAGTACGCCTCTATAGAAAACTAAAAATAACGAAACCCAATGTATTTGTGCCGTAATTAGTGGGTATGGCTCCATAAAAGGTTTCGCGCGTCACTGCAAATAATAACCAGACCTCAATGAGATATAACCACGCAATATAATTGGCAACAATGTAAAAACACTTGTAGAAGACTCCCCTTTTGACAAACTTAGGAGAATCGGGTTATATTAGTGAAATATCAGGCCATTTTTTTACTTTAGAAAAAAAGTAGAATCTTACATATGAGGTCCCGCGAAGCTGCGAAGCTTTCGAATGAAGTTTCACGCACTTGAATCGTTAAACGGGTTAGTTTTTATGGAACAGTCAACACTAATACCTTACTGGTGTGTGATCCCATAATGTATGAGTCTAGATATTCTGGTATTAACCCCGAGAATCACAATGTTTTCGTAGAACCTAACGAAAAAAAGCGCCTGGAGTGAATTATTCATGAGGAATGAGTAGAAAAAAACCCATTCACCTAATCATAATATCTTAGTTGGTAACTATTCGATTTTGAGTTTTCACTCCCGAAAAAATATGACAACATAGATTGATTAGTCGAAAACTAGAATTAAACTTGGAGAACGAGTCTTTTTTTTGGTTTACCTTAACGACAGTTGAAACATCTGCATTTGAACACAGAAAAACATTCTCTATCGTGACCAGAACTGATGGTTATTAACGATTGATAATAAAATGAAGATAGTTCAGTGGTAATTATAAATTTACAAAATAAAGTATAAAATACACTGAATATAACCGAGCTGTTTGCTTTAAAAGTATATTAATACTAGATACAACCAGGCAATTGGATATTTCCTCTACTGTTGGTTTGCACCCAACAGGTGCCAGAAAGAAGATGGAGACTCGCAGATTTTCAAGACAGATATCTGAGATAACAATCAAGGAATCAAGCAAGCAATACGCCAAATCTCAGAAATTACCGGGGTTCCACCAGCAAAAAATTAATTTATTGAGAATTTGACGTCCTTCAATTTGGAAAAAGTTGCATCAGAAAAGTTTTCTTCAAACTTATTACCAGGAACCAATTTCTACCTGAATAAAAATATCTTTTAACCTGCAAAAAAACCAAATACAGTGGAAAAACTTTTGTAAATCTTCCAAAAAGACATCCCAATCCTTAGTTTCCATCATTTCCGTTCCGAAGCTGCAAAGCAGCAGACAAAAAAACACAAGTCAATAGAACGGCCCCCAATAACATGACTGACTGACAACACACATTTTGGTGTTGCCCGAAAAGCCACAAAATATAGAAAACGCGCTTTTTTCGCCGAAAACAAGACATGAACTTTTGTCTAATTTTTATGCAAATTCATTGCTTTTCTCGTGTTTCAATAAAAAAGGACTCATTTTCATAAATAGATGGACCTTACTGGAGTATGTGACTGAAAACATTTTCGCTTAGTCTCCTTCCTTTTTTGGGGAAATATCAAAAACACTTACATACAGAATTGGCCAGTAATGGGATCAGAAAAGGCCGTAGGCACGCCCAACTACAAACATCATAGAACAAAAAGCGCCCTCTCTTTTCTATTTCAAAAACTTGGTACAAACAGCTTTAAACAGCAAACCTAAAGTTGAAAAGGTAAGACTGAAACAGGGTGAAAGTTTGAATATGAAGTAGAGAAATATGTAAAAAAAAACCATACACCCAGTAAAAATTTCCGAATGTTACAAAAATCAGAAAACGGAAAACTTTTCGCCGAAAATGAGAACATTTGTCGATTTTCGATGCAAAATTGTAAACTTTTTATATTTTCAAATCCGAAAACGGAGTCCTTTTTGTCGAATAGTCCGACTTACTGGTGTATGGGTGAAAGTTTGAGTGCGAAGTAGAGAAGTAGGTAAACAAACGTCAAAAGTACTTTCCGCCTACCAAAGAGAAAGGCTGGCCGTAACAGGAAATACACACACACACGCGACAGTCGGGTGATGAGCTTAAACGTTTCAACAGACCAAAAAATCAAGAGGGCCTTAAAAATCGAAGCTCGAAAAGTCTCAATCTACGTTAACTTTGCAAAACCCAAATTAACAAAAAGAACGATAGCATTGATTAGAAGTTCAAAAGTAGCTAAACGTTGTTGCTCTAAGCGTTCATACTATATATTTTCCAAACTACAAAACATCTACAAGTTCTTCAGAAAATGCTAAGGTGAAAAAGTGAACCAATCTTTTAACTTTAAGGTACGAACACAGAAAACCTTAGTGACCCAACTTTGAAACGAATCACGTTGAGTATGATTAAGGGTTAACGGATCATTCGTAACCAAACGAGCAACAGCCCCAATCAAATATAACACAAGCTGTCACCAGTTGGTAATAATGTACACATCTGTCTATTCCACTTATTAAGAATCCTAAAGGCACAAGTTGAAAAGGGTAAACTGTCGCCAATGGTTGGCAATAATCGTACTCCAGTAAAGTTGTCCAAACAGTCAGAAAAATTAAAAAAAAAACTACTTCAACTAATATCTCTCAAAAAATGTCAATGTTCAATGCAAAATCATTGAGTTCCACTTAATATCCCAAAGTAACAGTTAAAAATGGTAAACTGTCACCAGTGGTTGGTAATAATGTACAATGTTTCTCTAACAAAGTGAGACAGAAACCCGTTTGGCAGGTAGGATGGAACACTGCCATTTATGACGACTGAAGAAAAGATCAAAGAACGAAAATTACAAAAACCCCAGTCAAATTAAACACTACAACATTGATATCATATCAAGGAGTAACAAAAAACAGGTATAGTCGTTGCCAACGGAAAGGCGGGAGGGTACTGTATATCTCACTTTCCGCTGTGTACGCACGCATGTCTTCGATTCTGAAGCTTGACCGTTATGTGCTCTAAGAGCGCAGTGGTTAGCGCTTTGCTACAAATCTTTTGCTCGCAGATTCGATTCCGGCGAGAGACAGAAATTTATAAATTTGGCATTCACTATAGATGCTCATTCACCCCTTACTTCCCTACTACTACTACCCTACTGTGTTTCAATTAGCTTGCATTAAAGCCAACTGAATCGATGAATATATTTTCTTCACTAAAAGCACGGGCGTAATACGCCAATGTGAATGTTTTAACCGGCTCTTAACCATTAACTGGCAAGAAACCGGTAAAATCGGGTAGGCTGCCACTTTTTATTCACGTGTCCGCGCCCATAGTAAGGTCCGACTATTCGAAACATAGGAATCCGCTTTTGGATCTAAACACGTGAAAACTAATGATTTTGCATCAAAATTAGCAGTAATCCCATGATTGATGAAAACGCAACTCGTTTCAGTGTTATTGTAGCTGTACTGCTCAATTCTATGGGTAGGCAGCCTCTTTTGTTCACGTGGTCACAGCTTAGTCAGTCATTTGTCCTGGTCGCGCCCGCACGCATCACTGCACCTGATTATGTCGGCTATTAACCCTCGACCCCGTTTTCGCAAAAAAAAACTGTTCAGCTATCAAATATCTGCAAAGGGTGACTGAAAACCTTGGAACTATCATAAAGTATAAAAAGCCAATTGTTTAACTGACAGAGATAATAGAAAATGTACTGCGGTGTTCGCCAACTAAGTTATTCAGTAACTCTAAAAAAAACTAACAAAAACCAAATCTGCCTAATCAGCCTGAGAATTCATTCTATATGTGTTTTCGTCCTCATACTTGTAATTTGTTGACCAAACCAACTAAATTTCAGTTCACAAGAGAGAGAAAAACCGAAAAAACCTTCAGTAACTCAACTAGAAGGGTAGACCATATGACCCAACGTATACAATATCATAGTTGGAAAAATAGTAAATTCTCCGTAAAGCAAATGTCATTATTAGTCGCGTCTCGCAGTCGACGAAAAAAGGGGGGCGTGGCGTGAGTCATAACGACTATCTCATATTTTCGCAAAGAAAGGACAGAAATGAAGTTGTACTATAGGGGAAAAACTGAATCGAAGTAACGATTATAGTTTCAAGTTTCCTGAACAGCCAGAACCAATCGCGAACCAAAAATCAACATTGGTGAATGAAAATGATTGAACCAATCTTCAGATAACAGTTTTGTCCAACCTTGGTATTCACACTATCTGTTTCTAACGGTCAAAAACAGTGATCTTCCCATGTAAACATGTAGTTCGCAGATGGAAATCCGGTTTGCAACATCAATCGACAAACAGACAAGGTTATTTCACCATCAAGCCTCAGAATACTGTGGCCGTATTCAGCAATCCTCTTCCCGCGGGAAGGTAGAGCACAAAAATAGTGTGCTGGTGAGGAGGGTCCAGAGGCGAGGGAAGCTTTTCACCTTCCCGGGACATTAGTGAATACGGCCACCGAATCAACCGCATGCCTGGCGGTGAGCCATTAGATATAGTTGGGGTTAGACTGTGCTTATGTGAAAAATGCGCGACGAGACAAGTTCAAAAGCCAAGTAACAAGTAGCCAAGCCAATTCCACAAGGAAACGAGTATTTCGTTCACCAAAACCGCGTTTTCTAATCAACCAGTCAAATGAGGTCAAAGACCGAAAATCACAACTCACATTGACGGGGCGACGACTCTTCGATGAATTCCAAAGAAGCAGAAAAGAAGGAAAAGCAGGGGCAGACTGATACTGAACACCGGATGATTCTGCAGGGATTCCCACAGCGAAACCTGGACACAAACCAAATATATATTCAAAATGTGTGCTGTGTTTTTACTAAAATACCTATGCGAATAAACATATTTATTATTCTTATAAGATATTTATCATTATTAAACATATTGATTATTAGTATTCAGATTCACTCACAGAGGTCCGAAAAACCCTAAAATACAGAAAATTTGGAGCGATTATCGTTTACCCAGCCCAGTTGCTCAGATCATACGAGATTTTATGAAAACGATTTTGCTCCACGTACTGTAACAAAGGTTAACTGTCGTTCAGAAAAACTTTCAGTGTTTTGGAAAATATTACATGGGGAATAGCGGCATGAAAGTTTTGTTGGCACAGTGCCGAGGTCTCAGTGGGAATGATTGGAACTATATTTCACAGACGAGATATATTTCATAAAATGAAATAGATTCTATTATTCTATAAATCAACAGACGACAATTGACAATGAAGAGGTGCGCGTAGAGTGCACGCGTCAGGAAGTATGAATACCGCCAAATATTAACATTCACCACAAATAAACAAATATGAAGGGAACAAATCATACCCTAAATGCTCAGCGTTTTGAGAATAAACCCTTGTTTTTGGTCCGAAGATTTGGGCAAACCCCCCCCCCCCCCCCAAAAATTGTCTGATTTAGCGATTTTCTAAAATAAATGCAAAACGCCTTATAATGTCTGAGGGGGAGGGCAAAACCCCCCTGTTTGAAAAAGTCACAACTCTGAGGCATTTAGGGTATGGAACAAATAAAAACAACATACGGAGCGCAGTGTGGGGTCCATGATCCAACTGTACGAAGTGAGCACCGTTGACAGCGAGACGACTAGCAGAACTACTAAACTTCGACAATAAAACTAGAAGTTTACAAAAACCAATTTTAAACTATCGGTTTTTGAGGAGAAAAAGAGTTCATACATAGGTTGTACCACTGAGTTCGGAACATGGTTTTTAAAACGTTTTCTACCCTCATCATCTATAAACTTGTCGAAAAAGTGCCAATTCATTCTTTTTTGCCAAAGTTTTATGAGAAGTACATGAAAGTGCGTTTTTATTAAAAAAATCGAACACCCTTCGAGGTTTAAATCGATCACCCTCCAGGGCTGGCTGATACGGGTGATACACATGTGCGTGCAAACGCAACATATTTTTGGGTTAAATGAGTTGATAACAACAAACAAACAAGTTAATAAAGTTACAAACACGTTAAATAAGTTACATAACAACAAAATAGGACTCACTCCTCCACCGCGTGCAGGCCGGTCCCATGTGCGATACTACTTCCGTGAAACGACGCTCGAAAAACCGCAGGTCTGAAAGAAACATTTACAGTTAAAAGTAAAATATACATTGTAAACGTAGTGCGTAGATTAGAATTGTGATTTACGATTACTATTTTACGAACTATAATACCAAATATAGATGCCGGTTGGAAACATGCAACGATCCTACAAGCAAAATTATTTACGTACTCATTTTGTTCCAACTGGTGACATGTAATAAGCAATGGGAAAGGAAAAACTAAGATTGAACGATCACTTTTCAAAGATATAATAGTTAAAGCAGTTGAATCTCCTAAAAAACCACTACCAGCGACTGCTTCAATGGACCCAACAAAGTTAACGTTGTATGTTTTCAAAACTCCTTATAAATCTACTTTTTCCCGAATAAAACAATTATTCAGTTTTATAAACATAGAACAACTCACCCTCGCAGGCGGTAGACGCATCATCTCCATGCATTTTACGACTAGAATACCCGATATATTATTGTATCACAATAGAAATGGAGAATGATCGGGCAACGGTCTGCAAACATGAATGAATAATTGGAAGAGGAATTAAACTAACGATAGCATGGGTTATAAACTCACAAGGTACGTTTGAAAATACAATTATCACTTTTACACGGCAAATTCACACATACATACAGATTGAACGTAAAATGACATCAACATACACCGCTAGTCGAATATACCATGCCTTTTTTTCAGATCCTATATTCTCCCTACATCTACCCCAATCATCATCTTCAAATATCTAAGATATCACCAATATATCGTCCCCTCTAGATCTTTCGCATTCATCTTTATGTGTTTTCAATATACTTTTGCGTTACCCATTCTTTTGAATTCAATTATTCAATAAAGATTCTATATATATATGCCGTTAAACGCGTGTGAAATACATCCGAATTTGATAACGCAAACAGCTAGGGTTGTTAATCGAGTTTGAAATTTCGAGTTTTCGAGTTTCGAGTTTTTCGAGTTTTGGGAAAAAACGAGTTTTTCGAGTTTCGAGTTATTCGAGTTTTGGGAATTTCGAGTTTTTCGAGTTCGAGTTTTTAGCGTTTCAAAAAAAACCGAGTTTTCGAGTTTCGAGTTGAACTCGAAAAACTCGATTTTCGAGTTTCGAGTTCGGTTGTTAGGTTTCAGGATTTTATCGAAATAAAAAAATAAGAATTTCTTGAGAAATTCGGATTTTTTCTCATGATTAGGCGAGAATCGTGAAAAAAAGAAGCATTTTATGTTTGAAATAGCAGAAAAAGTGCTGTGAAACGCTCATTCGTTCATTATTTATTACTTGGGACGTGGCCAAACTCGAAACTCGAAAACTCGAACTTTTCGAGTTTCAAAAATTTCGAGTTTTCGAGTTTCGAGTTTTTCGAGTTTTGAGAAAAACCGAGTTTTTCGAGTTTCGAGAAAAACCGAGTTTTTCGAGTTTCGAGTTACTCGAATTTTGGAGATTTCGAGTTTTTCGAGTTTCGAGTCGAACTCGAAACTCGAAATTTCGAGTTATTTCGAGTTTTTTCGAATTTCGAGTTTGGCTTTAACAACACTAGCAAACACTCGCTTTGTTCAACTGTTTCCACTACTTTTAAAAACATGTTTTTTTCTTGGTAGGTTCCAAATATTTAACGCCTCAGTTTTGATAACAATAACTAAGTATTTATATTTGATAATAATAACTAAGTACTAAATAAGCCTACTCAAATTATAACAACCTCAAACCTCACCCATCATAGATATTATCCACGGGTATGCAACCCATCACTTCTATCAAAAACAGCAGTATATAAACTGTATTTATTCCTTAACAACAACAAACTCCCACGACAACTCAATACTCCACATAACAAGGATTTAGAAGAAGAAAGTAACAACCTCTAGTGTACCAAAGGACACGTACGTGAAAGGTCAAAGATCATGTAAATGTCACTTTTGTTCACTACAACATCATTTCAACAATCTTAGTGAGCACTGTTGACAAACAAAAGCAAATCAATAGGGGAATAGAGGGAATCGTATTACTTGAAACCAAGCTTACTGTACCTATATCAAAACAACGGCTTCAAGAAGGTTACAAGTAGTAAACACCAAAACATAGTTACAAACTGGGTAGAAACGACAAAATCAACTAGAAAAGGCTCAAATGGTGACAAAAGCATAACAAAAAGGGAAGCTAAAGAACAACAGGAAACAACGGATAGGCGAAACTTGACACTCTCAAGTGTAATAGTTCGTGATAACAAACTGAAGACGGTAGACAAAATCAATGAACAAATAGAGTCGAAAATCGATATCAATCGATGATCTAGGCCTGATGTTTCACCTTTCTCTTCTTCTCCATCTTTTTTCGCCACATGTTATTCTTGTTGGGAACGGCCTTCTTCGCAAACTCGACCACGCCGGTTTTACCCTGAAAATAAATGGGTCATAAAGGGAGCACAGTCATATTACTTTCACTGTCGATGCTCAAAACAAAAGTTGAGTACCGCTTAAGAAAGGTCTCGTGGGTGCGAGAAATGCAAGTATTTGCATGTAATATACATACACTAGTAAGGCGTGACTATTCTACGAAAATAAACCCGTTTTTGTCCCCAGTACGTGGAACATCATGATGTTACATCAAAAACGGTCAATTTCCACGATAATAGCGAAAAATGAGCCCGATTTCCCAATCTTGTTCAACTAATTGAACAAATTTACTAGAGTATGCTTGAAGCAGGATGATTATGTGGACTAATCCCGTGTCAACGGTCCATTAAACTGCAATTGATAAATGTATTGTAGTTTAAAGGACCGGAGCGTTGGGATTGAACCACACAGACAGCCCTCTTTAAATGTGAACGCACCGCCGACTCGACAATGCTGGGTCCCTGTTGTCTTCTCTTCTTCTCCGTCAACTTCTTTCCGGCCCGTTTACCGCGTCCGCGTTTCATTCCGGGGGCGGGGGTGTCCGGCTCCAACTTCTTTCTGTTCTTCTTGCCGGAGGCGGATGCCTCTTCCTGGAAAAGCGTTTGAATATAGTGTTAGTTACAAATGTGTCGCAAGGCAATTATCAATGTTCGATTGTATGGACTTTGAGAAAACCAAGAAAACTGCCAATGCCACCGCAACCATCAAAGCTAACCAATTTTGACCAACTGCCTGAAAAAAAGAATTACCTACCACAGTTTACTTAACTTTGTATCAGTATTATTATAATATCCCCCTTCCCCCGTACCTCCTCAATCTTGTCATCCTCGTGCATTGCATCTAAATCCTCTTCCAGATCCGAGACTCCCGACAAGTCAGTCAGACCCGAACAAGTGGAATCAACATCCGTCAACACGTCGTCCTGGAATCGGATTTATGATATTTATTTTAATATTTCAATAAATATCAAAACATTATAACACCTAACACTATTACATAGCACCCCACAATCATCAGTTCTATCTACCGTAATGTACTATATACTGCCCAACTGGAAGGAAAAAACGTTCGGTTTACTCGCTCAATTCTCCTGGATTTCATTGAATATTGTAAAATTAGCACCACATTATCATCATTCATCTACCGTAACCCCCCCCCCCTAAAATACAATACCCTCTCCCAAATACCGTAACCCCCTGGCGTACCTCGTCCATCTCCTCCACCGGCTTGTCCTCCTCCTCTTCTCCCTCGACCGTCTCGTCGTCTGGCGCGCTCTCTCCGCCGAGAGAGTCCTTCAGAGGGTGGTCGTCGTCGTCACACAACTCGTTGATCGGACCCTGCGAAAAAGTTGGATGAAAGAAATTTTTTATTGACTCGAATAACAATAAAACACAGTGTTGGTTTCCATATTACGATATGTTTGTAGTTCAATTATAGTGCTTTTCGGTCGAAATTAATGAATCATGCACTCTATTGAGTTAAAACTTCAAACTACAACTCCATAATTGTTATTCCCACTAAATAGATTGGCATTGAACATTACTGAGTTGTAGTTTGATCTGCAAACAAAGTGCTATTATCAGATTACGACTGTAATATGACGGCATCAAACTACAAACATAGCGGTGTAGACTAGTCGAACCTTATCGGCAAACTTTCCTAGTTGCCAGTTGAAGTCCATCCTGCATACTTTTTCAGTCACCCCTTACCGGTATATTCACTAGTAAATTAGACGTACCTGTTCGTAGTCCTTCTTGGCGCGTTCCTCGCAGCCGGGCGGCACGGTGAAGAAGGGCAGACGACCTCGTTGGAAATCGTTCAACACCTGCTTCGCCACAGAGGTTATGTCCGGCTCACCACCCTGAAACAATATATATTTCTAGTTGAACTTTTTTGTTATAATGAAGAGCTGGACGAAAACACTGCCAAAATATGCAATATTTATCTTTTCATTACTTTAAAATTGGTGGATACGTCCACATGACCAGTACTTTAGTTTACATCACTGCTTGTCTTCTATTACTTGACTAAATTAGGAATTGGCGAGAATGATCGATAATTGAAAACAAGGCGCACCTTGAGCAGTCGTCCCGACTTGAAGGCGATCTTCGTCATGAAATCCTCGGCATCCGTCCAGGCCTCGATCTGATAGTGCTTCCTCAGATGTTCCGGTTTCACTCTGGAAATGCAAATAGGAACTTTAGATAAATGATAGTTTCACCGTTTCACTCTGAAAATGACAAGGATACAAGAAATGACAACTACCATTTTGGAAACATGATACCATATTTTCTCGCTGATCCAGAAAATATTTATACCGTTGTTAACCGCGTTCCTGCTAAAATAGGACCAGAAAAATAAAAACCAACCTGTTGAGCACTCCTTGCACGTGATTTTCCGGATCCTTCACATTTTCGACACGAACCTACAACCAATTGAATGCATTTTAATTTTTAATAATACTCTTCAATAATAGACAAGCCACTATGACTATGACCACTATGAGTAACAAAATAACCACTTTGTAACATTGTGATGAGACAAATAACGGGAAGTGAATAGACAAGCCCCGCCCCCTTTTCCCCAGTGGTCATTCGTCGCCCTGGGAGACGCACATCCCTAATGACTAATTACGGATAATAACAGATATATAAGTATAGTAATATTAGTATCCATCATTGCCTCACAAATTGAGTTCTCAAATTGTGGGGAAAACCAGCAAAGTTTATGAAAACGACACCGAAATAACGTAAAACGTTCAACTTTTGGTTGAAACGAATGCATACGCCTATTTCCGATTTCGAACTACAACGATGATTTGAGCAGAACCTACCATGAAATCAATAAGACCACAACTAATCGAAGATTCAATCGATAACCCGCTACTCACCATTCCTTTGGGGATTAATACAACCGGCAAAATCAATAACTAGTCGAGAATCGATAAAACCAATCAATAAATCAATACTTACCACTCCCTTGAGGATGATCTGGGTCTCGTCATCTCCCTGTGGATAGACGACTCCGGGACAATCGATCATGTAGATTCTTCGCATCAACATCACGTACTGCCAGACCTGGAACCAAGACATTTGGAGCTGGTTATAGAACCAACCTCATACGTAAATTACGCTCTTATTTTGATGTTGACTGACGCTCACTTTTGTCCGATTTCGACCGTGTTTTTCAATGACAAATGCTTAAGTTTTGGGGATGCTCATGCTCACTTTTTTTGACCTGATGTGAGCCTTTTTTTTTACGTATGACCAACCTAGCCAATGACCCAGAGAGAAGAAATGCGCATCATACAAACACTGGTGATTATTCATATTCACAAAGAGGCTCTGATCATTCAACAAAAATAGACGATATAAAACGGGGTAGGTCACTGTCGGGTCACAAACTTGAGCAAAAACTTTTGTAAAGTGAATAAGGTGAATAAACTTCAAGATTTATTGATTCACTTGCAGCTCTAACTTATAGACAGAGAATAATTGATCTTTGATCTACATACCTTGGTCTCTCCCGCGAGTGGCGCCGTCTTGCACACCTTCTTCTTGCGCAGCGTGTTCACGATGGACGATTTACCCACATTGGGGTAGCCGATGAAACCAACACTGATCTGGAAAAAGTATACATGGAGATTATCAATATTCACCCTATTAAGGTTAATTTTATTGTACTACTAATACGCAATACAATTTCAAGAGTGATTCATTTACTACAGATTGTTGAAAAGCCAACACTCGATCTAAAAAGGCAGATTTTTTTTTCAAATTAAATGAAATAACATTCACCATTAAACCCAATTGAAAGACATCATACTAGGCCCATTAGTTCATGTAATACATATCAATACTCATCCACGTGAGCGAATATTAAACTGAAAAACTATCTTTCTCTAAGTTTCTCACTTCGGTTCAGTGTCCAGATAACAGAAAATACAACGATACAACTCTCTCAAATCACATGTATAAAACTATTACCAATTACCTAGAGGTCACCTAGGTCAAAGCTATGACATCAGATCAGAGGTCTGTCAATCGCAATCAGACCACTTGTTTTCGCACTCTCACATAGTGCAATGGGCAAATAACGCCCCATTAAAGAGCCAGAAAAGCACAAGATTCGCATGTAAAACAGAGAACGTTCTTTTGAATTGAATGAAGATACTATGTAAGAAATCACTATTTAAACACGAAACTATATCTTCTTGATGTACTTGACGTACTCAGAATACCCAAACCACTCGCCCAACCAAACTCCAACTACCCCCTTCATCCCTCAACCACTCCGCGTTCATAGGACCCCGGGCAGTCGTGAACAACTCATATTTAAAAAATCTTAAACAACAATCAAACTATGTCTAGGTTCAAAAAGCTGAACAAATCATACATGCCGATGAAGACAACGTTCCCAAACTGTTCTATCCTATTGCTTCAAAGGCATAACTACCCCTTCATCCCTCGACCACTCCGCGTTCATAGAACCCCGTGCAGTAGCAGCATAAAAGCGCGACGGCAGACGTATACACTAAGCCCCGCTGCCTCCCGCCACCAAATCAAAACGCCAAAATCGATACGCGCCAGGCCGGCAGGCAGCGCCGCGGTTAATTGAGCGCCGCGTGTACAGCTGGGCTGTCGCGCGCGAGAGAGCGCACGCGATGAGGAGGGCGCAGACTGCGCGTGGAATTGGGCGCGAAGCGATCGATCTGCTCAAAGGGGAGAGAGACGGCATACACGCGATATCGCATTCTCGCGCCCTGCACCCACGAGACACACCGCCAACAAGCATTTCCTATCCTAGGCTTTTCATTCCTATTACTATTGGAGCGTTTCATCTAGAAATAAGCTTATCACCCAACAATATTGGAAGCACGCATGGTATTTCTAGTTCTGAACAACCATAAAGCTTATTATCTTAATTTGATTCAAGTTATCAGCTAGTAATCAGCTTATCTAATGTTAAACGCATAACTTATCTTATCTATGATGTTATTGATCTCATTTACGCTAAACTGGAACTTTTGGAACCATCACGGTGTACGTGTGTTAGCAGCGTAACCATGCTCATCTTGAAACCTGGAGAAATATCTACTATCATAGAACGCTCACTCAAGACTCTGAACATCTTACTATCATCGGCAATGATCGTAACTGAACTTACCTCCACACATTGTTAGATAGAAAGTGGAAAGTAGAAAGCATTCGATATAACAAAAAACTAGCAAAGCAGAACATAAGCATAGAATAACACATATTCACTGTATTTTTTGAACAATAAGCTTCTGTACAATTCCCTCCATATTCGAATCTCTCTATCCTCTCTCATGCCGTGTACTGCCTGTTGCGCTATTCAACAGTCACATTCGATGTGTACCTCTCTCTAACACCTATTCTACTGCAAAATCTGATTTAACACATCTCAAGCTTTATAAACCTATTTTATTTCCGCTTTCGAGAAAAAAATGGTAAATTTACTTTCTAATTTTAGCAATAACGTGAATATGCACTTTCACATTCATTCTCGATAAATTTCTCAGTCTCTGTTCAATATTCCTTTACATTCTATGCTCTATCAAACATTACTATAACAACTAAAATATTCTGTATTAGTCATAATTCGCTGTAACACTCGAAACAAACAATGAGGCCTTTTTCGTATTTTCCCGTCTAAATAGTCTAAACATGTTAATATATATATATATATATATATATATATATATATTAACATCAGATGTCTGTAATATATATATTAACATCAGATGTCTGTAAGTGTTCGCTACACGTGGACCCAGGACCTGCGTCTTTTCCTCGCGAAATGTGTGGCAAAACGTGAGAGAATCTGGAAGAAGCACCCCATCGTCACCCACGACGTCGAGATGCGAAACGCCCTCTGGTCCGAGATCCAGCAGGAGATCAAAGATCACTTTGATATCGAGATCGGAAGTGGGTTTTTCACGAGTACACATAAGAAAGGAGATATAACCATATAACACATAGACGTAGAATATCAGCACAAACATACATTCGCACACTTTCTTCACCGTAAATCACAGCACATTTATAAGCTCACTTTTGATGAAAAATCGCACAAAAGCAATAGAAAGAATTGTCGCATAACATATAATCCTAGTTATACATTATAATTAGAGTAATTCACGTTCTCTCCCGTGTTTCAGCGAACATTACATTCTGATAGTGTCTGCTCTAGTTAAACTAGTACATGTAAGCAGAAAACTCACATTATCTCACGCGTTTTCTAGTTATAGTTAAACTGGTATTTGCAAGCAGTAAATTCACGTTCTCTAACGCGTTTCCTAGTTAAACTTGTACTTGTAAACAGTAAGTTCACTTTTTCTCCATTTAAATCCATATTCCAGTTGACGAGATGAAAAAGGCGTGGAAAAACCTCAAGGACAACTACGTGCGCATCATGAACAAGTCGTACCACTCGGATCCGAAAAAGGCGTCCCGCTGGTACTTTTTCGACGCCATGCGATTCCTGGACAACGCCTCTGTTCACAGCAGACAGTCAGTTCAAACGTGGGACGAATTTGCGTTAGATGCTATACTTCTTTTTCTAATAATCCTAATTTTAATCAACTGACTTTCGATACAGTAGTCACACCCTACGGTAGTCAGTTGGTTGCACTTTTATACATTTCTACTCTCCAGCCAGAGCAGATAGCATTTTGAGATTAGTGAATACCGCCTACTGTTTGTAAGAACATCGTGTTAGTCGACGGCCTTTTCGTACATCTCCCACTTTTCCCACCTCATCCACATTCATCTTCAGATATGCCGGAGAAGCCCATATTGCCGTTGGACTATCGAGTGTAGGAGTGAGTTTCACTAGACCAAATAGTTTTTCTTTTCGCTCTCAGCCTAATCGTCGATCCAAACTCATCCTCAAGACCCTTCTATAACTTGGATCGAAGTTTCTAAAATGTCACACATAGTTAGTTTATATGACATTTAGTACTTTTTTTGATCTCCAGAAGCGTCGCCGTGCCCAGCCGGACATCGCGCAGCTCTCCTTCCCCGAGATCGAATGCCGTTTCGTCACCAAACAAGCCGTCTCCGATTACAGTGTCGTCTGTGACGTTGACCCAGAAACTGGTTGGTTATTAAAACTAGGTTTTTACTAAGGAAATAAGCTTACTACCACTGGTTGGTTAAGTAGTTGTAACAATCCTAATCAACTTGTATTTGCCGGTTTTAATAGCTTTTGCTCTGAAAAAAGTGCGAAAATCGAATTTCCGGTACATGTGTTGACGTCCCCGAAAACTGAGTAGTCGCATCTATTTGTAACAATCAATCCAGATAATTATTTATATTTCCAGATGAAATGCACCAGCTGATTGCCTCCTACTTTTTCGACGGTGTCACCAACTGTACCAAGGGCGACCTGCAGGCAGATCCTCTCAAGATGGGCTTAGAGGACAACAGGTGACCGGAGTTAACGAAACATTTCCTAGCCATAGAATAACTGTCAGAGTACGGGTCAAAGAGTTGAGAGCGGATGAAAATCACCGCCGCAGTATGAGATCCTTATCATGAGTATGAGACTATGAGAGGCATCATTCCTGTGAATTGCTGTTTTCCACACAGCGAAACAGCCCTTTAGTTATAATTATTATTTCATTTCCAGTGCTGGCACATCGGCTAACTCGTCTCGTCGTTCTTCCATGGTAGAAGGCGGAGAATCAGAGTCAGAGTGAGTTACAGTACATTCACATTCTCCCAGCTTTAGACAGCCTTTTTTTTGCGAAAATCGAACAGCGCAGCCTAATTCTGATGAAAAATCATGCGGTTTCTCACATTCAACTTCATTTTACTGTAAAGTAGTCACATCTAACAGATCCCACTACTTTTAGCTCCGCCCCGTCCCGCTTCTCCTAACTTGAACACCTATTTTCTTACGATACATGAATTTTTTGATCAAACTGGACAATTTAAGCTCCGCCCCATCCCGCTTCTCTGCTCCCCGAGTGGTCCTCGAACACGGTCGCCGTCTCACGGAGGTGGAAAAGATGCGCATCGCTAGCGCCGTCTCCAAGATGCGCGGCGAATTCCAACGGATTGCCACCATCAACTTCATGCACATGGAGATGCCCGCCGAGGGCAGTCTGCTGACTATTCTCAAGGACTTCGACGAGTACATCTATAACAAGAAGGGACTGCAGCCCAGCACCACACAGGTTAGTTCGAGCATTCACAACTAATTCACCTAGAAAACTTGAAACGTTATTATCTAAACACTTATTTTCTTACTATTCTCTTACTTTTAATATTAATAAAATTTCCCAAATATTAGCAAAGAGAAAGCCCGTTTCTGGTGTGGTCTCCGAGTATTTTTTTCACACCTCTGAAAGATTTTCACGGTAGCGTTTTTAGAACTCTCTCAAGTGCAAACTGAGCACACTACCTACTTTCTGAGTAAAACTGTAAGTGACGGTTTGAGAAAGTTATCAGCCTCGCTCTAAAATTATCCACTTCCAGATTCTGACCGCCTGTAAGGGGGAGGAGCGCGCCGAGTTCGACAAGATGTTCTCCATTATTGACTGGTTAGTTTGGTGACTTTTCTGCAGAACAATTTTAAGACGAGCGCGCGCTTATATCCTCATTTCTTTATGTATTCGACCATCTTCCGATACAATACTTCTTATGTGTTCAGCTACCGTACCCAGTTGTACATCCGATGTCCCGAGGACAGTCGCAGTCCCTATTCGTGTGACGAGAACATGAAGCAGAACATCGACAGAATGTTCTCCCGGGACAACAAAAAGGGACAGCACCGCATGAAGGTACAGCTCAGCGAGGAGGACCGGCAGCGCAGAGGTTAGCTACTTTTGTTAAGTTTTGTAATAATATATTCTACCTATCTATTATGTTACTAATTACCTATTCTATTTCCCTTATTTTATACGATTTTAGGTAAGTTTATTGCGAAAAAGAAGTTTGCATAGTAACATAAAAAAAATTCAGAGTGATTTTGATAGCATTAAATCACCGAGTTTTATCCAGTCTACTACAATTGGAAATAGCCACGGTTAGGTTTTACAAAAAAAGGTTAGCACTATGTATAAATTGGTACATTCAGACTATTTCTTAATCGTCTCTCCTTGCAGATCGCCTCCGCATGATTCAAGAAAAGAAGGCCGCCCTGACCGAGCAGATTGCCGAGCATCAGCGCAATGGACTGAGTGTTCGCGTAAGTTTTCACCTTTTTGACACCATTATCACATCATTTCCCCCCAAAATCAGGAAAACTTGCCAATTTTTGGAGCAAAATCAAATTCCGTGTTTTATATCAATAGCTAGTTATTTTTTTGTGAAATAGTGACATCGTACTGGTTTGTGACACAAACTACCCGTTAATGCTAACCCCATATTGTCTCCATCACTTATTCACAGGTTTCCATTCACTTTTTTCAGAACAAATACTTTTTGTTTGAGAGAGTATGTGACTGATTTTAAATGACGTAAAAGACGTTTTTAAACCATAATGAGCTCTTAAACTTATATATTCGTTGTTCAGGAATTGCGTCGCGGCCTGGCCAAGGTGGACACCATGTACTGGGAACACGTGAAGGAGATGGAGGAGTACGAGAGGGAACGACAGAAGCAGAGAAACAAGAGAGGTCAGAGATGGAGAGACTATTTATTGTGAAATTCGTAATAGAGAAACCGGTACTACGAACGGCATCGGACATAAGATCTATGTTACGGTCTTTTGAACTCATATTCTAACCAACTTCACATCTCTACACTCAACTATTATTCGAACCTGCCTTAAGCTCTTATTCTATCCAATCTAAACCTTTGAAAACTTATTCTAACCAACTTCAGACACATTTTTTACCTAATCTCTTTTAATTCAGGCCTCGATGCAATGGTCGAATCGGAAATCGCCGCCAAGAAGAACAAAACCTCAGCGGAGACCCTCTTCGACATGATTCGACCGAAAGACGAGTTGGTCGATGTCAGAGAGTACGAGGAGTAACACCAGTACAAATGTGGATAGAAAGAGAAGAAAATAGTATTCCGGTTATTGTTATTTTGTTGTTGTGTTGTGCTTTATGATCAGGATAAAGATTGAATTCAAGGGTATTGTACTTGGAGAAGAGAAAGAGAGAGAGAGAGAGATGAGTAACAGAGTGAACCACGAGAGAGGAAGAGAAAGGGTAGCTATCATAGTTCCAAATATTCAATATTCATGTAATCTGGTGCCCAACCTGCTTTTCCAATTTGCCCCCAAAAAATATTAAAAAGCTGTCGTCGTAGGACCCCATCTGATAGCTTTATACGATACAAACCCTCGTTTACCTGTTGTCTATACAAAACCGCGTACATCCCACTACCCACACTAGCTTTATACCCCAGCCACTACTTTCATTGTTTTTGTTGTTTACCAGTTGTCTACAAAAGACGCCTATACCCCCTCCCCACCTTCAATTGTTGTTATTGTTTACCTGCTGTCTATCCTTGTGCAGCTTCGCAAACTGCCGGAGAATATTGATGACAGCTCCCTTTCCGAAGGAGTGCTGAATGGAGGCGTGGAAGGCAATGGTGGGCATCTCTTTTGACAGCTCACCGATCCATTTACGCTAATAATGGGAAACATTGTATGATTATAATGGTAATGACAATATACTTTATTCTAGAAATCATGTACACTGTTTTCGTTGTGTTTATTTAACATTAAAACTGAAAATGCACAACGTTCGGAAACACGACATCCTCTATTTTAAAGTTTTTTTTTCTCAATGATACTAGCTGTGTGAGCCAGTTTCGAACTAAACTGTGAGAAAAAACACCACAAGAGTGAAATGTAACGTATTTTATCTGTTTGTATCAATACATTTTCTTTGTATCTTTAGTTCAATTAATATTATTCTGCTAACGTACCGTAACCCACGTGGGCACCAGATCGACCTTGTTGATCAGGGTGACCATGTGTTTGTGTGGTCGTTCCTTCCTCAGAAACTCCTCCACGTGGCGACATCTGGTGCCCATCGGGTCACGGGCGTCTACCACTTGCACCACCACGTCGGACGAATCCAGTACCTGCAAACGAAGGGAGACTCAGTTGGTTGCTCAATGGGAGATTGGAGACACCCGTTTTTTTATCGGCATTTCTAACTACCCTCATTTGAACAACAGTTTAACAACACCGTACTGTTGTTCAAATGTTCAAAAGCTTTGTTCTATCCTCTCACCCTGTTTTGTTTGTAGTTTGGTTACCCAGAGAGAAAATTCTCACAACACAATAGTCAGTTTCGAAGAATAGTACCAACAACACCCACATTGTACATCTCGCCAAAAAAGTTACCAATTTCAATTAGACGAAAACTAGAAATTTCACGAACATGCGTCTAGAGCGCTGTACTTTATAATGAACTTCCCAAAATAGTCTGTTACGAGATGAATACTAACAACGAAGCCAACCTTTGCGTCTAGTAAACTGTCCGATAGATTTTCCATAACTTTCCAGATTCACAGTACTAACAAAACCAACCTTGTACAACTCTCCCCACACGCGGTTACTCTGTCCGGCCTTGAACAGGGGATTCGGGTTCTCGCACCTTCTCACTTCTCCATCATCCAACGTCAGATCGCGATCCTTCGTGACGTCATATTTCTCCGAACGAGAGTCGATCTCCTTCGCCATTTCCTGGAACAAACAACATTATGTTATACTTTTACCAACTCGTGAGAATGAGTTGTGAGATTTCTGATTTCTCAAAAACGAGCTATTATCGCCATTCTGAACACAAAAACAACTCGGTCGATATTGAATGCTATATTAAATGGTTAACTTTTGAGATTATGAACTGCACGTCCTAATAAAAAACATATTTAGAATATCGTTGAACATGTACCTATTCAATTCGCCTAATCTCCTCAGTCCAACTTTAACTGTTCGAAATGCAACCCACCTCGAGATTTTCCGAGTTCAGCTTGGCCTTCTTTCTCAGAGATTTCTTTCCGAACGTGTACTCGAAGCTCTCAGTATCGGTCACGTGCACACGTTGTTGCTAAGAATATAAAAAAGTGTCAATAATAATAATAATATCCCCGTGATGTTCCCCTCGAGGTTAGGTGTGAATTGGTTGCATTATTCATTGCAAAAAAACATTTTCGAAACCTGTCCACAGACGAATTGATGATAGGAACGGGAAATATCAAACAATTCCATCATTAAGAAGACAAGCCACCATGGAAAATTGTATTGTCGAGAACAACGAAAAATGTATGCAGCTTTTATAAATAAATAAACTAACCTTGGCCTTCTCCTGCAGCAGACTGATGGGTAGTTTGGTCTGCTTAAGAACAACCTGAAAACAAGGTATTGAACAATACAAAATACAACTCCGACTCTACACTATAACCACACAACGACACAACACTAAGGTGTGACTATACTACAAAAAGGTGCTCGTTTTTAGAATCCATGATTCGTCACCAAAAATAGACCATTTCTCCTGATTTTCGATATTCAAAGAAATCGACAAGCGGCAGACACCTAATTTAACAGTTATAATCTACCAATTCTAGCACTGTTTCCCACCGCTCTTTCCTAGGCGAAGAAGAAGATTTTTATCAGGAAGAATGTTCAATAATAATAATATCACAAAATCGGAATAAAAGTTCTTTCTTTCTTAAATTCTAACCTGGAAGGGATCCTTCATCACTTTCCCCAGGTTTTCCTGGAACTTTTGCAGCTGCTCTTGTCCGATGATTCTGGTGTTACCTGTAGAAAGTGAAATACTAATACAACCCACACAATTGAAATGTATTTCTAGTTGTTCTTTGAAAATGAACGTCCGCTTCGATTCATATACGATATACCTTCATGAATTTGTCCGATTTTCCCAGAAAGGACGACCTTTTTTCCATTTTATGGCTATTTAGCCATATTATAACGCTAACTGCTGGTCTCAAAACTGATTCTCATATGATATTTATCAAAGACCAACAAACCACTGAAACTGATCAAATAACCACTGCAAGGAATAGAGTAATCTATACTCTATTTTTTCCTCTGCCATATCTCCAATTTTTTGTAATTGGAGCGCCACATATACCAATGTGGAAAGAGACGTGTTCAATTGCTGATAAGCACTCTATTCCATTATAAAAAACGAAGGAACCACTCACCGAACCATTTCCTGTTGGGTTCAACGCGAGCCTGAGTTCCGGCATTCAGCCATCCTTGGAACGGGGCGGCCTTCAGGATCTTTCCACTCTTGTCACTGGAAGGAGAAAAAAGTCAATTGAAATATTTGTACAAGCAGTTTCGTGGTTTCAAAGTAAAGTATCAGGAATAATATTGAGTTCGCCTGTGCGAACCTATTAGTTTGACTATTGCAAATCTCAGTCTAACTAAAACTATGATGCAGACACGAATTATCAACTCTACTCTAGATAAATGTTTCTGTTTGTTTAATCCAGACCCGAGTGGGCGACGATTCAGCTAAAACACGTTGAGCTACTATCTATTACTCAAGTAATTACTTCAACTAAAAGTTCGTAACTTCATGATAGATACTATGTATGGATGAAATATGATTGGTCAAATTTGAAAGAAAATTACTCATACAGTTGGTTATACGAGACATAAGCCCGAAGTGTTTTAGCTGAATCGTCGCCCACTCCAGACACCATGCGACTTTGTTGTGAACAAAAATTTAATGAAAATCAGGAGTTTCATCTGGATTACTAAATTGAAAACTGGTCGAAAACTGAGATTTTCAACAGTAAAGTTCGACAATTATTGAACTTGGGGTAGTTTAAGATTCCGATTTTGAAGAAAATTGGGTGAACCAATGAACGATCCAACAAAGTCGCCCTACGTTTGGTTTAATCGATAACATTAACGCACATGAAATTGAACAAGTTTTCTCTTAGCTGAAAAGAAAATAAGCCCTTTTTGGGGGTATTCAGTCATACATGAAAACCTCCAATATGAACGAATTGAACCACCTAAATTTCAGGAACATTAGAAAGTTTATTTAACATAACCTCGAATGGTTTTTCCGTTTATCGTCCGGCTGAACCACCTGATTTTCAAAAAAATCTCTGGTGACACCAAATGAGTATCTATTGTCCAAATATAATAACTTCTATAACTTACCGAATAGCCTTGAAACTCTTGTACATACGGAGACGGTTGATGGTGGCCTTCGAACGTTGATTCGTGTCCTTGCTGTCCTTTGGTCTGTCTGAAAAATATAATTGAAGAACAAGAATTGATTAAAACGGATCGATTTCTTACAATTTTTTGTAACTGGAAGTTTTGTGAGATTCGTAAGCAAGCAGAGTGGCTGCTGGCTCCTGGCTAGAAGGAAAGCGCTTTTGAACAAAAAGAAAACGTGTCAGAGCACATCTACAGCAGGTTTTGCAGAGAAACTGCCCGTTTCTCGGTGCTTTCTAGTGATCAGGCAACTATGCATATACGTGCAAGACCTCCTATAGGTCCATGTTACACATTATCACCTTCCCGCTGATGGGAAACTATTTAACTTATTATGTTGCCTTGTTGCCAAATGCCAATAACAATTTCATAATATGCATTTAATCAACATACCAGGATTCATACTGTGTCCGGATCCGCGAAGCGTGTGTCTGTTCTTGACCGGCCCATAGTCGCGACCCATCTTCACCTTGTCGCTCTTCTTTCCTACCTTTCTCTGCTTCACCATCTTGGAGTTGTTTTAGGTTTTACCTGTAAATAAAGAGTAATAATAATATTAATTAAGTGAAACTACTATTATGGATAAACATAGGAACTTCAGAAGATTGAACAATGAGTCAGTTGAGGAAAACGCCTGTCAGTTTTCGGCTGGAAAGAAACCGAAATTTTGAGACGAATAATATGAAAGCAACCTCACAGAAAATCATTAACTCTAGGATACGATGTTTTCGAATTTAAATTACTTAAGAAATATCTGCAACTCAAGACATAAACTGAAACAAAAATTGAAATTTTCCAAGTTGTGAAAGTGATGAAATAATTTGACAAACTGATATCTCAACCAAATATTACTTCTTCCGCAAATTTCCCTGGGCATAATTTTTACAGTTAGAACTATTTGAACAAACAAAAAACATTAAATAAGTTCAAAGTTTAGGTAGAAACAAAAATGAAAATTTTTGGCAGCCGTTAAATTAATCCGCAATTGGAGCCAGCCGTGGGTTTTATACATTTCCGGCGGCACGGCTGTGTCTGACAAACCGTAATCTTTGGGACCGAAAAAATCAAAATCATTCTTGTTCAAAATTATGCTCGTTCAACGGGTATTCTGAATGAATTAACTAATATAATGAGTCTGAGGAGGTCTAATATCACAGTAGATAAAAAATTTCAGCTCCCAGTAGCTTGTGAAATTTTTATAAGGTCTCCTTTAAACTTCTTCTGGAACTTGTTGTGTTGTAGGTTGAAAACTAGTGTTATAGGTTGCAAACTTGCACGAATAGATCATCAGAAAATGAAACAACACAGTAGCATAATGTATGTGTAGCTACGGAATCGTACTAGTTGGCGCAACTCTATTGTCCTCAGATCGTAATTCCGTTCAGGAATCACCCAAATAAAGTTTCATATTCTCACAACGATTGGTCCCGAATATTCTGCGATTAGAAGCTACAAAAGCGAAAGATCACGGAGTTCGATGAGGCCGTAGACAGGCTAAGACAGTCTGCGTGTCTTTGACCTGAACGCTCTCTCGTCGAGGCAGCTACTTCGAGGCAGGGCCTTGTCGTGAATATTAAATAAATATTATTGGTTTTTTAATGGTTTTAATGGAACTAAACAAATCTGGAATGAGATACCCCGAAGACACAAATCGATTCTATCGTTTTTTTTTGTGGTTTTCAAGCAGTTTGTCTCAAGCGATATAAACTGTTCGGATTGATCCTTTAAAAACAGAAATTTCAGTTAGTTTTTCGATGTTCAATAGTGTCAATGTTCGTTTTCATGAAATACTTTTACCGAGCATCGATGAGTTTTGAGTTTCCATGGAAAAGTTTGGCCTATTTTTTCGGCACAAAAACGGCAAATTTGTCATTGAATCTCAAAAAATTGAATTGAACTGTACTTGTTCTTTTATCTTGCTGTTTGCGTAGTTTGTTTGATTCAACCACGTTCATGGCAGAATGAAACACTGACTGATGATGTGTGTGAGCATCAAACTACAACATTTATTGGTCATATATCTAACCGTTTTTTGGTGAACTGACCGGTTTTAGTAACCAAAACTAAATTTCGGTTACCGTTCAAACTAATGGTAAAAACTACATTCTTCAGAAAAACAGTTACCGTTTTTTTATTATTTTAGGTTATGTACCGGTTACCTGTGAGGTAACCTGAAAAAAGGGTTAGCAAAAAATACGGTCAGATAAGGAATTTTCCACATTTATTGCAGACAAAATGAAGTGTGTACTATTTTTTCTTGCTTTTGCTCTTCTCTATGTAAATTATTCTACATACAAGCTAGACACAAAATAATTTGAAGAAGTTAATTTTATTCGCATATTTTTATATTTTTCTTATTCGTAGTTTTGTATATTTCTTTTTTTTGTGACAATTTGTGGTATTGTGGTGTTGCCGTTTCGCTCCCATATGTTTCTGAGAATATTTTGAATCAATTCTTGATGTGAACGCAGACTAGAATTTCAATGAGTTGACTGCTTCAATGTTGGGAAATTCAATGTTAATCCATGTGAAAATAAAGACATTTTCCTATAAAAGAGATTTGCTTGAAACTTCTAACTATGTGTCTACAAGCCACAACTTCTTGAAAACTTTCATATTTGTCACTTAGTTGGGAATCAAAACTTGTTCGAGTACTCAGACGATTCTCTGCTAATTGGCGAACCTCTTTTGTAGTAGCCACAACAAGAGAGTGCACATGTCAGAGAGACGCAGATGTCTCTAACTGTCTGCGGCCTTATTGACCTCCATGCTCTCGTTTTTGTAGTTTTCAAATCGGCAAACATTGGCGCAAATCGTTCTGTACGCGAGAGCTAACTTGTATATTGTGAACATTTCAATGTACATGTTTATTTTACTGGCGATCTACGAAGCATGCATAGTCAGCGAATCTTAAAAAATTTTACTTTTAAAGCAGGACGATTATGGGGACCAATCCCGTGTCAACGGTCCTTTAAACTGCAGTTGGAAAATGTATTGCAGTTTAAAGGACTGAAGCGTTGCGATTGGACCACATAATCGTCCTTCTTCAACTATGATTTCATTTTGTAGTTGTTCTTGATTACATTTCAAACTTTTCTATGTAGAAATTACGTAATGTGCACATTTTGTTTCAGAGAACTTGGAAGCCGTGTCTACAATGTTGATTGTTCTATTCTTTCTCGTCGCGCCTGGGATGGCGGTGTCTCCTGACCTAGGATATTACTGTGATGAAACGGAAAACAGAGGAATCAAGGTATAAAGCAGGAGTTTGCTGTATCACACATTTTGTTCTGTGTTAGAACACATATATACGCTTTGTCAACAACGTTGCTATAAGATATTCCTGTATATTACCGAGGATATTACTGTGATGAAGTAGAAAACAGAGGAATCAAGGTACAACATACACTGTTAGTCAATTGCACAGCCAAATGAAACAAATTCAACACAGCAGAGCTCAAAAATGTGCAACGACAAAGTGCACGATACCTCATTAGAATGCTAACTTGACGTGACTATTCAATTTACTTCTAGTATAATATAGTTCATGGATTCCTACTGTCCTACTGAGACTTATACAGTGGATTTTTATCCTGTCCGAGGATCGTATTCATGTAATCACCTCAACCTTGTCAAAAATGTTCTGGACCATTTTTTTGTAATAATTGCATACGAAAACTTCTAACCTTTTCTCTAAATATAACATATAGTTTGTTTCACGCAACAATAGCCCTCTACAGTTATATTGTGAATATATTATTATTATAAGTAAATTTTTCATATCTTGTTGGCATTTCAAGAGTTTAAACTATGTGATTTCGTTTTCCACATTTGTTATTACAATGTCCTTGAAAGTTCGAAATATTACTGTAGAAAGTTATCGATTGGCGAAACGGAGTATAGCACGAACTTTTGCACTTTGGAGTCTCAGTGGGAATAAAAACGACTATATCTCTCCAACTATAGGGGGAGCCAAATTCATAACTTTTTGTCCCTCGCCGGAATCGAACCTGCCAGCAAAAGGTTCGTAATTGAGCGCTAACCACCGCGCTACGAAGGTACATTAATCGCCAGGCTTTGGAATCAATCGAGGACATGTGTTCTTACACAGCGAAAATCAATATCCTCCCGCCTTTCCGTAAGCGATAACTATATATGTATTGTTAACAATATATATATATGTGAAGACTATATTATGTTTTACTCTGAAAATGTGATACATATATCTTTTTCAGTACTATATGGACATTGAACGCCAAGAAGTCTACCCCTATTATTTTGCGGGATGTCAATTGAACGAGAGGGAGAGGGGTTCCTATGAGATGTACGACCACTCCTGGCAAGTCCCAGGCCGTCAGTTTTATTCAATAAACGAAATACGTTGGGATTGGTCCACATCATCCCTCTTTAAACTAAATTTAGGTTGACATGAACTTAAGAATGAATTGCTAAATGAACTGAGGTAAAAACTGACCTAAATCTATATTCTATCTAAAAAAGTCGAATTAATTCTTGTTGCTTGAGTTCAAAGTTACGCCGTTTCCGACGCTGCACCTCTACGACTCTTAGGGTCAGTTGACGAGGATATCAGCAATTTATCTTATAAAAACGAACAAATGTTTGTTGTAGTTTGATCTTACACGCTATTGATTACGAACGTTGATCAAAAATCAACGAGTTCACCCTACACACAGGGTAATACGGTAACATTTAGCAATGGACCTGCTTCAGAAAAAAAACTGTAGATCATTATTTCTAATTAGCACAATTATAGAGCCCTTCCTCCTCTATCTCTCTCCATCAAAATCCCAGAAATCCGTTCAGGAGAACTAGTCTGCGCAGCGCTTAACGCTTCGCGCTGCGCGCAATGAATGTATTAAAAGTGAAACATCTTATTATTACCCCAAAAAAGACCAATTTAGCGGCGAGCGGTTGTCGATCAAGTACCAGCAGATGAGAGAGTTTGTGAATCCACTCAGAACGATTAGCGTTAATTTTCTGCAATTGGCCAGCTACAAAAATGAGAGAGCATGCAGGTCAATGAGGCGGCAGACAGGATGAGACGGTCTGCGTCTCTCTGACCTTCACACTCTCTCGCCGAGGCCGCTACACAATTGGTTTGCTAATTGGCAAGGGGTTGTCTGAGACGAACACGCAGATGAACTGGCCGCTCGCCAAATCTTGCCCTTCTACGGTTTGACAAAACCCATACCCCTTCGAGTTGTGTTCTGATTAAAGAGAAAGGGTCTCGCCGACATTTAAAGTAAAAAGTTTACAAAAGTTATTATATGTATGTTTTTCGGTAATGTGTGATTTTATAACCTAATTTGCAGAAAAACTATTCAGGGAGCAATATTTTTATGAATCTGTATACTGTATCAGTTTATTATTTTGAATTGGCGCCTACGTAAAGCTGCGCCACGGTTGATTACGTACGTAGGTGCGGAACCTGCATCGGTCGCGGAAACAAGTTAAACGGTTAGAAAAACCTAAAATTTCTGTTTTTTTTTCAGGAATACCTGACATCTACACTTGTCCCGGATTTAATGCTGCTAGCGTCGCGCTCTGTTTTGCTTGGGACTTTGGGAGAGGGTCTCACAAATACCCTATTCTCAAATCTCAGAAAAGAGAAGATTTTCCTGATGTGAGAGACAAATGTCTTGAGGGAAGCAGTTGCCAATCCGCACACATGGGCATCGGACAGTGCTGTGACACAGCTATCGGAGGTGTAGTCTTTCCCAAAACTATTCCGAACCAATTATTTCCAGACCAGTTGATCCGGTGAGAAAACTAATTCGCTTGCGTACTATAGTGGATGCCAATAGTATACATTTTTGTCTCTCGCCGTAATCGAACCTGCGAGCAAAAGATTCGTAGCAGAGCGCGATAACCGCTGCGCATAACCAGCAAGCTTCAGAATCAGAGACATGCGTGCGTACACAGAGGAAAGTGAGACATACAGTACCCTCCCGCCATTCCGTTGGCGACGTCTATATAACCGACAAGGAACCGAACCTAACCCCATCCACAGTCAACCATTTTGATTTGGTTCGGTTCAACTTTGGTCAGAATTTGATTAGTTCTCGAATCCGGAAGAATCGTTTCGTTTTTGTTCCGGAAGAAAGCTCATACAGTACACATTCAAACATTTGCGTAACTATTTCAAATGCAACTTTCAATTTCGGAATTTAATCTTTATCAGTTACTGTTAGATTGCCGATAACCTGTAAAAGTAGTATACCTTTATATACCTATGGCAAACCAAAATTTTGACATTTTCAGAGTAGAAAGCTTCATTGACTCATTTCAGCTTTGGCACTCTGCCAAAGTTCTTTCGAAATAACACTAGAAGTAAATTGAATAGTCACGTGATGTTTGCATTCTAATGTGGCATCGTGCACTTTGTCATTGCACGTTTCTGAGTTCTGGTGTGGTTATCATGTTTCACGTGGACGTGCAAATGGTTAACAGTGTATCCATAACCGGTTAGCTGGAGAATGACGCGAAAATTGGAAGTCTACATTTCTAGGTTACCTGAACTGGGAAATCGGTTACTCTACATCGAACGCAGAACTAGATATTTTTTTTCACTGCATGTTACCTTTACTATATATACAACTCACAAGAAGCTGCTCCAACAAAGATCTGTCACATGTTAGATGAACACCGCCTCGTAACGAAGCGACGTGAATAAATGAATATTAAATATTAATATGAAATTACTTTTAGTTTAGATCCGTGTTTCAGACCGTTACCGCGAGAACCGGAAGGCGATCTGCAAAGAGAACGAGACAAGCGTGCCTGACATGTTCGGTCGTCTTTGTGAGCACAACTTCTGTCCGTACGGAACCAGATGTCAACAGGGAGAGTTCGAAGCATACTGCTGTGCACCGGACAAGTAGCCATTGGTTATTTATTCGGAAGAAAAAAAGTTTTGATTACACCCGTTTTAAGCGTATTGCTTTCAAAATGCGATCTTTGTACTTCGAGGTGCCATTTGTATCTTTGTCAAGTAGTACTGTTGTGGTGGGACAAGTGATATAATACTGCTTCCATTGTGAATGAAATTGGAATGATGTAATTCTGTTTTTGAGTGTGATGATGAGAAGAAGTTTCGGAATCTCCCTCCAACATCGATGGAGAAACGAGAGGTTGCAGAGAGTGAGTCGGTTCCGGAATGTGATCAACAAAGTTGCACTGAGAAAATGGAAATTTGCCGAGAAAGTGTTTCGATTTCAGAGTTGGTCTGCGAGGGTTGTCCGGGAGATCGCCTGTATGGACGATTTTGGGGATGGTCGTCTCAAGGGGTCGTGGGAAAGTGAAAAGGTCATGAAAATGGTTGTCTCTTATGAGTCGTCCATACCACCTCACTTGGAAAAGGAAACGAGGTCACCAAAATTGAGTCTGTAGAGAGCGTCCATACCGCCTCATTTTCCAAAAATGATAAACTACCAGCAGTTATATTCCGTTCAACAACAATGGTTATAATTTTTATAAGTTTTGTGTCTTTTATTTATAAATTTGTCTCTTTTTTTCTGTATTGTGTTCATGTCCTCCTTGGGGCACCCAACCACTGCATTACAATTATCTTTTAACCTATCGCAGTGAGTAGTTAGTGAGAGGTAGATGACAGAACGTAAAAGTTGAGTAAACTAGTTAGAAACAGTGTAGTGGCTAAGGTGCCACCCACCAGTACACATTCGATTCCCACCCCACGATAAATTGTATCTACAAAAGCTGAAGCCTCCCCTGGTGCTCCTTGGCTGGATGGGAACGGTAGGATAAATTCAGTCTGCCTTGAAGAATTTCCCTCTGAGACTGTCCCATGCAAGTTTGGTGTGAAACTTTGAAGAACAGGGGTAACTTTAATTCAATTTTTTCTGAGAGCTGAGGTACACGGAAATTGTTTTCCTCCCAGCCCCCTTTAAGGTATTGCCTTCACTACTTATAGTTGGGTGCAGTGTGTTCTGAAATTCTCTTAATCTCAAATTCCCACAATTCCCAACTTTTTTGGTAGGCCAACTATTATTTCGAGAACTATTCTGTTATTTTGACTGCTTGATAATGATCCTTGCTCTAAAATACACTAACACTGCCACACAATATAGTTTAACAAGTCTTTTGCACATATGTGTGCGCACTTACAGTATGAAATTGAATTTTGAACGACTTTCAAAATTGAGTTCCAAAATCATAAGTTAGCAAATTGTTCCAGTATAGATGAAAGACTTTTCGGAAAGTATTCAACGTGAGTTGAAGCGTATTTTACGCGTAACCCAGTTAGTTTAAGCAAAGTAAGGTGGTATGGACGAAGGGTATGGTGGTATGGACGCGTGACCCAGTTAGCTAAATTATAGTAGGCCTGTATGGACGAGGGTACAGCTGTATATGGACGGGTGACCTAGAAGAGACAACCAAGGGGTTATCGTCCATACAACGGTACACCCGGGTTGTCCATGGGTTGCCCTACAGCCAGACGCGCCCAGTAGGACGCCCAAGAGATGAATTCAACAAGAAAGTTTGAAATGCGTGGACCCGCGAAGACCAGCTTCAACCGACGTTAAAAGAGGGCCTTTCTCCGTTTATATCGTAAATGAAGCATAAAGTTGAGAGAACACAATGTGATACAATTGTGTCAAATACATGAATGCGTTAAATAAATATTTCAAATATGCTTAATAATGAAAAAATGGAGTTCGAAGCATACTGCTGTGCACCGGACAAGTAAACATTGGTTATTTATTCGGAAGAAATAAACTACTGATAACGGAGTTGAGTGTTCGGGATGATTTTACTATGGTGGAAAGAATGCTAAAAGATCAATAGACCCGAAGATACCTTTGGGGGAAAAATAGAGCTTGTATGGAGTCAGACATCGTAAGTGATGAAAACAGCTTAAATCGGACAAAATGTAAGAAAAAACCATTCAAAAGTCAATGAAACTATATACATCAGTATAATATGCTATATACTCAACATTACATATACATTGTATAAAATAGAGGAAACAAGCTGTACATCGACATCTTTATCGATCTACTGGGCCTTAGCGGCCAGGAGAGGAAACTTTTCCCAAATTTTACAAAACCCCGAAATTCCAAAACAAAGTATTGTTTTGTATTGTATATATTCTAATGTATTGTGTTCTATTGTGTAATATTGTCGTGGATTGTAGAGTTTAGTATTGAAAAATCGAAAACAAATAGTGCGTCGACTCATTTATTGATCTTTATTGATCTACTGGGCCTTGGTGGCCACGGGAGGAAAGACGCTGTCGAGAAGGGACTTCACCACCGTGCAACTGAAACAAGATATATTGATTGAATTGTAGTTCGATCTCCAATTGATTTGTATTTCTATCTGAACACATTGCAGAGATTGCCGGTTCTCAGATCATATTCTGTTATTTACAAATTCGCGTTTGGTCGCAACTGTATTGCAACAAATCTAGAGACAATGCGGGCGCCGGAGAGTCAGACGACGAGAGGAAAAAATCAATCTCTATGACAGCCACGCTGTAGAAACAGTAAATCAATGTTCTACAACGACGTTTGTTCTGAGTTACGTCCAAACCACAATAGGATCAAACTACAAAAACAGCAGATAACGTCAACATCGTTACAACATGCCATAGCAACCGCTATAGTTTGCGTTTCAAAACTGTTCTCATTTTTTTTATAGATCTATGGGTGCGAAAACGTTGACTTGGGTCACAATTTGATAGATCACGAAGGCTACGAGACGTAGAGACTATTTGGTAATGAAAAACGTCTGTCGAGGTAACAACAAAAAATACCATACCATTCTCCAGATGCGGCGGGGTTCGACTTCTTGCTCACTTTGTAGTCGCGACGATCGAAGGTGAGAGCAGTCATGGTATCTGAACATTCGATAGTCTAGTCATCGTCCATTTAACGTCAATACAGTAAACCCGGGCCACGCGCGACTGGGAATCGCTGGTCCGTATTCCCAACAGGAATATATGTTCACAAGCAGCTCTCTTCCCCTCCCCCGAGAAGTTTCTCGCATGTCACTGGATCAATGCCAACAGAACATTCGATAGTCCACCATTAAGACTTCTATGAAGGAAAGGGACCAAGACCTTACAAGAATTTGCTGCTACGAAGATCTGTGACATGTATGATGAACACCGCCTCGTAACGAAACGACGTGAATAAATAAATATGAAATATGAACAGTATACATTTGATAACTTCTCAGTACATTTTGTTCTATAGTCATCGTCAATAGTACGTGAAGATGAACCGTACCCATGATGGTTATTTAGTGATGCTATTATGAATTTCAGCTTATTATGGAGAGATGTGACTTGAAAAGGGCGCATTTTTCCTGCAGAAAAATTGAAGCAATCAGTTCAGAGCAAAACACACCAGGTAGCTTAAAAACTACATCAACCAGGCATATTGATTGAGTCCAAAATCAATAAATAAACATTGCTATTACCTTCTTCGAGTCCTCCGGCGGTGGTGGTATCAGAGCACTGTTTGTTGCTGTACTGAACACCCGAATACGACTCGACCATGGCGGCACCGCCAGGTAGATCAAGGACAATCTGGAAAATCAATAATAGTTTTATAATATAAATGAAAACAATGATTAGGGTCATCTCAGACTCTCACAATGGAACATCGAATTTTATTCAATTCCAGCATGGTAATTTCACTAGGACGGTACTTTGTGGATAAAGCTCGCAATGTCATGGGATAGCAACCATGAGAAAATCGGTAGTGAGTGAGTGATGTCTTAGATTTTCCAGTTTTGCTGTGTTCGCAACTCATCTTGGTGCACATACACAGCACACATTATGGCTTATCGGGACTAATACATACCTCTAGAAAGTAAGGAATAGGTGAAAAACATTACGAACCCTCTCAGCAGAAAACTTGGATCCATTGATTTCCACCTTGAGGGTGAAAGCCCTCTGACTCGACTTCTCTCTCGCTTCGGTTGTCAACCATTTACGAAGACTTTCGGTGTTGTACTCGGTAATTGGGCGAGCATGCACAAACACTTTTGAGGAAGAACGCTGGAAGATCAAACTACAGAGATCAAACTACAAATTAAAATCTAGCACATCACAAACGAAACTACAGTGATGTACTCGATAATTGGACGGGCGTGCACAAACACCTCTGGAGAACACCATCGACGTACACTGAATGGGTGAGCTAGGCATGGGTGAGCTCTATTACCAGCTCATGCGGTCCGCCATGAAGATAGCGCGCAGAGTGGGATCGAACCATGATTTTTCGAGTGCTAGCGCGCACACAACCAGTCGACCACTCGACTCCATAACCAAGGATTACCTGGCCGAGCTGGACTTCAGCTCCCTTGAAGTTGAGGTTGACTTCGACGAACTTCTGCGAGTTGACCACAATGGCGGGAGAGTCGAACTGGAAAGCGCGGGTGCACGTGGAGGTCAACTGAAATTAAAACTAATAAAATAGACAAAAGTTTAAAAAAAGGTGTAAAAGAGAAGAGTGAGAGACGAAAGTGGTCTTCTTGTTTTTTTTTGAAAAGACACTTCTTTCCTATGTAGGACTCTGTCCAAAGGGAGAAAACTGAAGTATTACCCCCCCCCCCTCGCTGCACTAGAATTTTCACCCCCCGTTGTGGGGGGCCGGACTACAGTACCTCAAAAGTGATACAAACTCGGAGAGGTGAGGGGTGAACTGTCAATGTTTCCCTCCAAAGGCAAGACTTTGAATGAACCGGTTTTGATGAAGTTGCTAGCTTAATTGTCTAGGTAACGTGTTTTCCGAAAACGTTTTCTTGATCCACCAAACTGGTTTCTGGCTGTTTTCCAGTTTCAGTAATGGAAAACGAGGCAGGTTTGTTTAGAAACAAGTCTTCCTGGCTAGAAGCTTGAAATCTTCAAAAAAATTAAGACAACTAAAGGATTTACGTACCCCCTCCGCCATTGGCATTGAAATTATTCAACTAAAGTCACAGAAAACCAAAAAATCAGTTAAAAGTAGTAGATACAGTAACCCTCAAACTACTCTATGAAAAGGCTTGTACATTGATCAATCACACAGCAGAAATGTAAGAGCTACAGTACTCCTCTCATGTTTCATGGGCTATGACTACAAATTAACCAAGACACAGCAGAATATTGAGATACAGCAACTCTCAACTCTCCTAATGAAATTGACTATACCTTGACGACCATGTCGTGTTTGGTGACATTTCTCAGCACGAACACCTTCTTCTGTTCCTCGGGTCCGGGAGCGAGAATGAGCGACGAGGGAAGATTCTGTAACAAAATCAATATATAAAAAAATAGTAATACAAAATGACTTCAAACTCTATTCAAAAGCTTTACAGTCCAGCAGAACATGAACAGTTCAGTCAGCTCCACCCACTAGCGGTGATCTACACCGCAGTGAGAACTTTCCGCCAGTTCTTAAACAATTCGAACATAAACTTTTAGAGGCTGTATCGGACAAAGCCTATGAATTAGTTTGCTAATTCGACCTCAAGGATACGAAAAGAAAAAAAAAACATTTCCCATGATCGTAAAATGACTCTCTTAACCGAGTTTCGATATGATTTAGTTTGGTTACGGCGGTGAACCACAGTAGGTGAAGCCCTTCACTGTACGAAAAGTGACTAAAACTCGGCAAGATTTAGTGCTCTACGGCACTAAATCTATATAATACTGACCATCAACCTAGCTACGGCGAGTATGGAGGAAAGAATTCTATCAGAGAAAATTTACCATGTTGGTTAGTGGGCTGTGGGTGAGTACGACTGAGCGCCGAGCAAAAAATGAAGAAATGAAGCCGAAACCAGCTTTTAAGCACGCGATTTTAACACGTTTCCAAGAAAAATACCGGTCAGACGAGGTTTAGGCCCGTTAGAAACCTGTTTTTTTTGTTTTGCTTGTGGAGATTTTCGGGAGCCGGAAGCTGTTGATGTTGAAAAATAATTGTTGAGCGTTCAGCGGGTAAATTGTACAATTGGTTTCCAACCTATTTCGGCTCAAGGGGGGGGGGGGGGACAATCGGGCGCAGCACGGAGCGCTGCGCAGATTAGTTTTTGTTCAGAGGTCTGCAGACATTCCGAAACAGTTTATTACATTTTTCTTAAAAGTACGTCGACCATTTCCTAGATATTTCCATAAATCACTGAAAGGGCAACACGTCTACAAGACACTAAGTTCATGTTCTAAGTAAAATTACTTGAGAGGAGTTAGAGGGCCCAACGTCTCGCAAAAGTGGCTTCCGTGCTCGGCGGCGGCGGCGACAAAAAAGTGTCCGCCTCAAATCCCGGCATAGTTTTGCTCAAAATAACCTTATTCCAAAAATTCTTACATTGTTGAAAAATTAAAAAAAAGTTGAGGTATGCGTATTTTTCAGGTGTGTCTGAAATTTGAATAAAACGTCTGAGAGGGCCGAAAAGGGCAAAAAATCATGGATAGACCGGTTTCATGAAAATAAAAGTGAAAGAAGAGTTTAACGTGTAGTATAAAGACGTTTTCCAATAAAGACCTCATGACAGGCGGGTACAGCTTGGTTTTCACTTCTTTTCACATGTCTGAATGGAGACTTGGATGAAAGCTCTATTCACGCACGGCGAACGAAGGTTCGATTCCTGCCTGGAGCACAAAAGTTGCTCCCATTTGAACGAGGTTATAACTACCTCAATTGTTCTGAACTACGGCGCCGTTAAGCTTATTTTTCAAAAAAATATAATTTTTATCAAAAAAGACCGTTACTTCGTAACTATATAAAAAGAGTTCGATTCGTATAAAAAACCGGTGTTTAGAAAGTGAAAGGATTAGTTTTGGATGAGAACTGTGCAAGAAATATGAAAGAAGTCCAATAAAAATATTTTGAGGAAAAGGCTAATCTCGCTTTTCTTGAAAATAAATAACAGAGTGTAAGCTATACCATTGTGACGCAGTCTGAAGTTTTATTACTGGTAACAAAGAGGTCGGTATCCATTTTTTTCTGAAATTTTAAACCACTGTACTTACAGTAAAATACAGCATGGTAGGAATACAAATCGATTTTTTGGCGTCTCGACTGAAAAATACAGTATTTTTCCGAACCGTTCGGTTCTTGAACTGTTTCGACTAAACGCGATTTCGTAAAATATGTTCGTTAAAATAAGTTATAAAATACTATACTATACTAAGTTATAAAATACTATTTAAAATACTCAAGTTAAAATAAAGCATGTTCGGAGTTGGCACCGAAAAGAAACAGGTTTTAGTTTGGTGTCTGTAGAGTGTCTGTGTTTCCAGATTCGAAAACTAACGCGGAGAAAAACAGAGAAAAACGCAGAATGGTTTTTCAGAAGCTGTCTGAGACGATGCGTCGACAGTTGCCATTCAGGGAGAAGAATGGGGAAAAACATATAATTAAATCATATAAACCTCAGGAAAAATGACTCAACGAAAGTTTGGATCAAGGCAAGGTATTTCTGCGTTAGGCAGAATGAATGCATGGCTCGCGAAGTACGTTAATACGATCTATTATTCATGTTATTCACTATTCATATTACCTCATATTATACTACCTATTATATTATATTATGTTATATTATATTATATATTATATTATATTATTATATTCTATTATATAATATTATACTACCTAATACGAGTTATTCAAAGCACAAGTAAAAAAGAAAAGAGTGATATCCACATGAACTGAGTTGTATTTTCAACTAGATCTACACAGTTTTCGACCTAGAAGCGACTTTATCAATATACAGACACCATGAGTTGAATCAACATATCACAGGCTGCTTCCGAAAAAACAACAGAAATATGTACTTCGCATGACCAGTTTTCATTTTCTGCTGGTGTTTTCAGAGCGTGAAAAAAAGTTGTTTTTCAGAATCCGGACTTTTATAAGGTATAGGCTTGTTTTTGAAGAGCGAGAGAGCACACATCTGTTTACCAGTATTATAAGGTGAGTCACCAATAACCTGGTCGTTAAAAATGTGATAAGAAGTAAACCATCGAATGATGGCGCCAGTTGGCATTCTCATGCACTTCAATGATATTCCGGTCTTTTATACAAAGTTTATTCGAAGAAAACAAAGTTTTTATTTCGTTTGAAAACAGAAGTTTTTTCTTTTCTGTTTCAGAAAAGGAAAGCCTTGCTCCTGGTTTGTGATTAAACCGGAAGTGAATGGAATTTTTATAAAAAAACGAGTGTCAAGAAAGTGATGATTAGTTTCAGAGATCACATACACAAAAAATATAAAACAGGTCCAATGTACGGATATTAAGAAAAAAGGCTACTCAGGCCTGGTTGAAAATTACACAAAGTATCACAAATATTATTACTCAGTATGATGAAACATCTTAATACACTACACAAAAATCCAGCTAGATTTTTGCCCTATTTCAAACAAGCGACCTTTCTCTCTCAGTATCTGTTCATTGGACCTGTTTTATATCTTTGTTTATGTGATCTCTAAAACTTATCTTTACTTTCTTGACACTCGTTTTATACTAATTTGCATACGGTTGACACGTGTTCGCCTGTTTCGGCGCGCTATATTTGGGTACCCCGGGGTACCTAAACTAAGCTTTCCTCTTCAAGTGATGATTTCTGATACTCTTTTCATGTTTCACATTATCTTGTAAATGACTGGTATGATATCATGTGTTTTCAGATATGTGTTGTGCTAGTGAAGTGAGTTTCTTGAACCTTCAACAAACAATTTCGGAGTTTAGAGAAGCGAATATATGAAATGAATTGTAAATTATCAACTTAAAACAATTCACTTTCTTGTTTTCACTCTACAGAGCTATATTTCAGACGAAGAAGCTGATATGTTGTATTATTCTGCTTACAATTCATTCAATCACATGGGGCTTCTCCTATTTGTTATTGAACAACTATCATTGGTGAGTTTGCGTAGTCTGCACGTGACTCTAGAGAAAAAGTGAAATTGTTTACTTGTATTCAGAAGTATTGGTAGACCTCTTTGAATTCTAAAGTCATGAAACCAAATTAAAAACACCAGCATACTTCAACATACGTGGAAAAACATTTTTTTCATCAAGCAATAAATGTCTGAACGACCATAAAAGGAAGGAAACAACCATTTTTCTCTACCGCTGAGTCAAGTTGTTCTCAGATGTCCCATAAATTCATAGTTTGGCCGAATCGGCCACTTTGCAGCCGAGTATACTAGAAGTAAACTGAATAGTCACAGAAAGTTAGCATTGTAATGAGGCAACGTGCACTTTGTCATTGCACGTTTCTCAGTTCTGCTGTGTAACATGTTTCACTTGACTGTGCAAATGACTACTCAGACAGAACATGGGATAGTCAAAGGGGATGACATTTCTCATGTGACTTGGCCGGCTAAGTCACTTGAGAAATGTCACAGTAACAGTTTACACAGGGGTGGTTCTCCTTGTTCCTACTGAGACTCCTATGGTTCATACAGTCTGTTTCACGCATCAGTAGCCCTCTACAGTAAGATCATAAAACTTTCAAGTCAACTTTTCTTATCTTCTATGCATTGGGAATAGCTTAAACTTCGTGATTTTGTTTTCCACATTGGTTACTACAACCATATAATACTGTCAGTCTGAAAGGCTGTTTGTTGGTTAGATTACTGTAGAAAGTCATGGATGGGTGAAGCGAACTATACACGAGCTATAAAATGGCTTTTCAAATGCAAATTTGAAATTTGTCGACAAAATATTCCACAACTCATTTGTATTAGAAAATAAGGGGAAATTAGAGCCAACTGAATAAATTTTCAATCCAATTACGTTATTGAAACATAGTGGAAGCTCCGCTAGCATACTGTAGGAGTCTCAGTAGGAATGGAAAACATTATACTAGGGTGTTAAACGCGCCCACATTCCGTTTTTATAGTCAACTTGAGTTTCCAATAAAGTCAATTTCAGTATTATCAGTAAATAATCATCTGCCTACAGGCTCGTACTGATATCGGCCATAGCATTGTTGCTTTCCATAACTGCTCATCATTTCCACTTTTTTTCGGTGGAAATCGTCTTTCAGGTAGAGTTCGTTTCAATAACAAAACGACCGGCGCCATTTTTATCTGCAATTCCAGCTACAAAGCGGGAAAGCATGAAGGTCAATGAGGCCACCAGGCATCTGCGTCTCGCTGACCTGCGTACTCTCTCGCCGCCACAAAAGTGGCTGGCCAAATGAATGAGACTGGGATTCGTTTTCATCGTGCCAAATTTTTTGGATGTCCCTGGCAAATTCTTTATTTCACTCGGTATTTCGTTAACCCTATCAGGTAACCTTACGTTAAACCTAGGGTTAACGAATTACCGAGTAAAATAAAGAGTTCGCCAGGGACCATCTGTTTAGGGACCTGGTTAACCCTTCTGTTAACGACAAGTATTTTAAAAATCACCGCAAAACACAATGTAAAAAAGGTTGACAAAGTTGTTAGCGAAATTCCAAGTTCCTTGTGGAATTGGCCCCATTCCCTAGAGCAACTCCAATCATTTGTTGTTGGTATAGAATAACCTGGCGGCGTAGAAAACTGCCCAACCTCATGAGAAGTTCATATGAGTTTCTCATGAGATACCTCATGAGCTACTCGTGAACTCCTAATGTTGTAGCATAGCAATCAATAGAATCTCAGGAGAAACTCGTGCCAATAGCTCATGAGGTATCTCATGAGAATTGTAAGAGATTGCTACCCCGCCTGGTAGCTCATTGGCACATGCCAAGATCTCAGTGGGAATTGAGACAACTATTATCTTTCTTTTCATCCGTATTTCGCAAAGTTCGTCTCGGAACTGCGAACTCTGTAGTGCTCTAATCATATGTAACACGGTGACTTGATAAAATAGTTGTTATTGATTTTACGATCATGATAAAACTGGTAGTTTGTTTGCGACATAATGGTGATCCTAATAATACTAATAATAATGATAATGATAAAAAGAACTCATTCGCGATGTTCAACACTTACCACAGATATCCGCTACCTCCTGCACATTGGGAGTTCTACTATTGTCGTACAAAGATCAAAATGCCCCAATGATTGATGGGGACTACATTCGTTGCGTCATGGGGAAGTTTAGGTTCGATGACTGCAAAGAAGGTGAAATTAGTTCGAGCAGTTTATTTCATTTTTACTGAGGTGTCTTACACGGTGTAATGACTCTGATTTGCATCTTTATCGTTTTTTTTAGATAGGTACCCCGCTCTGCAATTATCCAAACACTATATTCTGTAATTCTTGACACGATCTGAGGGCTGATTCTCCGAAGGTCCTATTTCAATGTCCCAATGTCCTGATGTCTCATTTCAAAGCATCAATGTCTCAATGTACCGTTTCCTTCAGTGACTTCGACTATTCTAGAGCACAATAGAGACTGTACAAATGGCGGAAAGTGCGAGACAGTGTGTGAGGGAGTGTGTAGACGTGAGAGACCGACGTGAGAGATAGTGTTAGAGACGTAGACATTTAGACAACAAATGATGACAAATGCGCAGAGCGCAGACACTGAAGGACGTCGTTATTCGACGAAAAATTGTTAGGAATGTGACATTGGAATAGGACTTTGGGACAATGGAACGAGACATCGAGACATTTGGACATTGAAAAGGGACGTCGGGCCATGGGAATGGGACATTGGGACTTTGGGACCTTTAGAGAATCAGCCCCTAAAAATCTAATCTAATCTAGCGATCTTATTATCAAAACAAGTATTTTCTGTTCTTCTCAACACGATCAGGATATTTCATGTTTATTCCAGAGTTTTACCCTCGACCGATTCTTAACTGGGTGGTTGTCTTCGGTTGTTTATTGTGTTGTGACGTGTCATGTTTTATGTGGACCATTGTTACAGACTTGATGAGGTGGGAACTCTGGTCGTTCGAGCCGATTTTACACCAAAAATAATTAATTACAATGGAAATGAATTAAACTGAAAAATTACTGGCGCAATAGATGGTGGTAGTTTACTACAACATTTGAGTAGTAAATGAGTTAACTGTCACAATTCAGTCACATAATTTTTATTCATTTAGTGATGACTTATTACTGAACTATCAATGATATTTTTACTACTATAGTGCGAAATTCCTCGATAGTAGAAAATTTACTATGCATAAAGTCAATTCAGTTCGCAAGTTTGTTTCGCGCGATATTTAAAATAATTCAGATTGAATTCCACCGCGTATAGTATATAGTTAAGTTATACCAATTGATTGATTATAATTAGTTATAACGTTAACATTTATAAGTTGAACTAGTTAATTTTGAACATATTAATCTACTTCGAGACGCCACTGATTCAGGACTGTGGCTGACCGCTCTTTTCAGATCAGCCTGCTTTGTGGAATCCCGTGTAAAGCTTCGCGATCTGAGCTGCGCCCCAGCTGCGACGCGAACCGCACCGCGAGCCGCGACGCATGCCTCTCGCCTGGTCGCGTCCGAAACGCAGCTCACGGCCCCATTTCTCGCCCCACAAACGGTCGCCAAATCAAGTTACTCATTTTCCACCGATGAAGAAGGGAACTGTCCACAAGTGGTAGTTATAAATAATTACGAAATCACTGAGAACAACAGTTTATCCTATATTGGGTTTCTTATTTGAACCGAAACACGAGGTAGTATAAATGTTTATTCAGTGGCGACGTTTGGCGGATTCGCCGTCTCGTGTTTCGGCTCAAATAAGGAACCCAACATTGTACAATATGCTGACGTTTATCAACAGCGGAACATGGAAACAGTTTATCCGATAGTTTACCCCCACCAGTCGGGTAGGTTCGGCAAAATAACCGAAGCCTTTATCTCATCCAGGACCTTCTCGTATTTTATAGCCGAGATGCCGATCTGTAAGAATATTAGTCATCGAAACGTCATAGAACATAATCGCTTTTGTAACAGGACTTCTTCAATCGAATTTAAACTTCTACGGAGAAAGAAAAGAGTTACCGTATGTCGCCGATCCGTGAAGAAATCTAGGACCTTACGAATTCCCTTGCTTACAAGTTCACCTGAGAACGTGTGCTAGCAGAACCTCACCCCTTCATCCCATCCTGCGTCTCTACTTCTGCCGGATGTTTGGAGTGGCGCCAAGTTACGTGACAGCCGTAGTTCAGTTGCCGTATGTATACACAGAATGAATATTTATACAACCAGATAATGAAGCAAAAAATACATTGCTCATAGAGTATAAGATAAAATACATATTATAAAATATATATATTCAACGGCATGGTCATATTCGTGATCAGCATGGTCGATTACCCCTTGTTACCAAATTTCAGGTCAATTGGTTGATTTTTATATTTTGACGCGTCGCGTGCGTGACCCTAAAAATTTCTACACCATTAGATCCCGTTTAGGTGGAGGGTCATTTTATATAATTAGACCGACCCCTAAAAATCCTTTGAAACGAGTTATAAGCACGAACCCCTTTTCAGCCAAACTTGGTGCGTCGCGTGCAATATTTTAATAAAATTTTCGGAGGTTTCGATCGGGTTCCGGTGGGGGGTCATAATATACAATACATTCCTACCCCCATCTAAAAAAGTACACCAAAAATCGTACGTAAACACCTAGCCACCTCTTATATGCTGCACAGAGATGGACAATACATAATATGAGCAAGAAATCGTATTCGAATTTATATTATAAGTAGTATGAATCAGTTTACGAAAATAAAAACTGAAATAATACGAGTTGATAATGTGGAGGCTCGAACGTCACGGCCTCTGCCTTTGATAGCAAGCAAAGGCAGCGGCATCTTGAGTTGGATGCAAAAGCCGCCCAATCCGGCGGCAAATGTGAGCGGCCGAGGCAGAATAAGTATGAACCTTCCAAATGCACCTGGGTGCACGAGTTTCTGCACCTGGGTGCAGCGGCTCAATCGATAATCATGATTTTAGTAGGCGCGCCCCCGAGTTGTAAAGCCGCTGCATCTGGGTGCACGTAGTCTGAACCCAGCCACTGTTTGTCGTCTCTTACATCCCGGCGGAATGCAAGGGCAGAGAAATAGCGTATGTTGAAGGAGACGCAGGGTGGGTTCAAGGTTCCAGATCTTCTGGCATACGTACTCTGTTTGTGTCGATTTTGGCGAGAGTGCCCGTTTCGACTTGGGAGCCATTGCGCGCGGTAGTCGAACCTGGTACATGTATGCTTGTTGAGTGATCAGTTCTCAATGTTCATTAGTAAAAAGTGGGGAAACCAACAAATGTGTGAGTTGTGTTTGGTTCGACCTCGATATCAGCAAAAAGTTAACGATACGAATTGCTGTGATACTGTAGCAGAAGTATTCTGCAAAAATAGAACAATACAAATGTTGCACAATGGTTCACGAAGCCCGCATAATATTTCAGAAATTGCCAAAGGGTATTTCCTGTGTGCTTTGACGACATGCGTGCGTTGTGAACCATTGTGCAATATTTGTATTGTTCTATTTTTGCAGAATACTTCTGCTACAGTATCACAGCAATTCGTATCGTTCACTTTTTGCTGATATCGAGGTCGAACCAAACACAACTCACACATTTGTTGGTTCCCCCACTTTTTACTAATTGTCCTTTTTTTGCTAGTTGTACTCTTACAACTTCATATGTTGCCTATTCACAGAGTGGATCTTGTGAACTCATTATATTATTATGGAAGTCTCAGTTTTGTGTGTGCGAGAAGCCGAATGCAGACCATAAAATTGCTGATGTTGTAATATAACGCAGGTTACTGGCTCTGTGACTATCAACAACTGAGCAAAAACGCTAAACGTTCCGATTGACATGTACACCGCTTTTAGCGGCGATAAGCGATGGAGATTGGCGCCATTGACAAATCTACAATTAGAGACACCAACTCACTTACAATATAGCCATTATTTCCAATACCACATCAAAAACCTTCGTTGAAACTTTTTTTCATTCCTGCGTCAATTGACACACGCGTCTGGCGCAAGAACGAAACGAAATTTTCTAGGTTTTTGAGCTACCAGTACACACTACATGTGTCAATTACCGATTGGAGCAATATTCAAACTATTCAATTGTCAGTTTCGTGTGTTTTTGTTTTGGCGCCATTTGGCGTCTGTTCCGAGCCAGACGACAAAACTCGATTTTGAATTTGTTGATCTTTATTTCACATTGGAATATTCAATATCTGTTAACTTGAAACAGTTTGATTGACGATAACTGATATTTTTCCAGCTTTGGCGCCAATTGGCGCCAGCGCACAGTGCCAACAGAACTTTTTTTGATTTTCAGATTGAGCATCTTACTTGCCATGTGATAGTTATTTAGTGTACCGAATTTCAGACGATTCCATTGACGCTGTCGTGAGTTGGGCTTTGGCGCCATCTGGCGCCTGGTTCGAGCGCCAGAAGAAAAATTTCAGTTTTAGAAAAAGACTTCCACACTTTCCACCAAATTATTCAATTTCTATTAGTGTTCAACATTTTAGTTGATGATAAATAGTGTTTTGCCGTTTTTGGCGCCAGCGCCGGGCGTCAATGATGATGTATTCATCTCATATTTGGCGCGACGGGCTAACTTTTGCATTATAACTCATGTTTCAAATTTCAGCTAAATCGATTCGGTAGTTTTTCTAATAGTGGTTTTTGGCGCCTATTGGCGCCCGCGCCCGGCGCCAATGAGGAGCTATACATCTCATATTTGGCGTGACGGGCTAAATTTTGCATTAGAACGCATGTTTCAAATTTCAGCTAAATCGGTTCGATAGTTTTCCCAACAGTCGTTTTTGGCGCCTATTGGTGCCCGCGCCCGGCGCCAGAGATTACATATACATTTCATACTTGGCGCGACGAGCTAACTTTCGCCATAGAAAAGATGCTTAAAATTTCAGCTATCAAGACTCTGATTTACCCTGCTTGAACTTTGTACTTTGTAGTCTAGAGATATGAGAACAGAAGTAGTGTATATATGCTCATTGTGTGTATAGTTAACATAACATAATAATAATATGAAGAATGGCTATGCCTAGTTAGTTACCTTAATCCATAAAAGAGGGATTCGGCGGTACCGTAATCCCTGAGGGAAAGAGGGGGCATACAGTAGGAATAGGAATAGCAGGCAGAGCTGCGCAGGTGGGCGTCACATCTCGACTGACTTCTCTGGCCGGAGGGCCGGCTTATATACCCTCTTCTTGACGTCGGCTCCTTTGATGTTGGTCGTCGAGGCATCAGAATTGACGAGAGAGCTGTCACAAAGTGGTGAGAACTGTCACTTTGTGATGAGAACTGTCACTTGTGTTAGATGGTGCCAGCCGGTGCCAGTCGGTGCCAGGTAGTGCCAGGTACTGCTTGTGGTTTGACAGGATTTGATGGATGGCTCGTTCTTGCGGGAAATGAGTGCGGTTGTCAGCTACCGTAACCTCATATCTTCGGGTGTGTATTAATCGAAGCCGGCTGCCCGCAATCGAACATGTGTCAGCTGTTTGAGTGACCAGCACAGATAGGAAGTAGATGTGTAGGGCGCTCAAGGCGTACATGATACAGCCAAATTGGTTCAGTAGTTTTTCCACTACGAGGAGGAAGGAGGGAGGAGGGAGGAGGGAGGAGGGAGGAGGAACGAATTACGGCGGAACTTTTCAACAACGACACGAAACCATAACTCAGGCGAAAATAATCCGATTTGGCTGAAATTCTCACACAATGTTCAATTCGTGATTCTCTAACGTTCTCTCCTTTTAGTTTTCAAAAAAGAGTATGTTTGAAGATTGTTGTTAATTAAAAGGAAAAAACGAGTCCGCAATGGCCAAACCAAAGACAACTCACGCAGAGCGCTTCGCGCTCCGCGCGATTGAAACCTCGTATATCAGATGCTTGCATGTAAATGAATCAATCAACCAAACCTCGTTCAGGTTCTAGTAGTTGAGAAACTGAGTTTTTTCACTTCTTAGCGATCAATATTGCTGGTTAGGTCAGATTATAGAATCAAGCAGAATGTTTATTGAGTACTATAGATCCCTAGTTTGGTACAAACCTCAGATGCACTGAGATTCGAGCTGAATTGCAGTGTCTTTTAACGAAGTTTTCAGTTTCTGAGAACGTTGTTGTTTCTTAGACAAATTTCTCAACGTGTTCACTAATAGTGCGTAGTGCCCCAACCCCTTGTTATCACGTAGGCAAATGTCAGCTGATATGCGCCCAAATAGGAAACCCGTGACAACTACGGCGCTACGTGGAAAGCGGCCATACTGTGTTTGTTCTTGCTGGATTGTCTGAACTTTGTAATTGCAAACGGAGATAAACATATTGAGAACGGAATAGTCAACAACCTGCTCATCGCACCCCCCCCCCCCCCCCCCCCTTGGATGAAAATATCCACTCTGCACAGCATCAAACATCCGACAAGACTGTTCGAGAATGCGAGATTGGATTTTTCTCTCCATTTTGAACAGTTTCTCGATTTCTCTCACACTCTAGTGAAAAGAACTAATCGTTCACTCTTTCATATAATTTTTTTGTATTTATCAACGTACAGTTAATGCGAGCACTGTTCCACGAAATGCTCTCCAATAGAATTGAATTGTCACCAGTTGACAACGTTCGAAACAACGTTCTTGTTTTCAGATTTGCCAAAAACTCGCAAAGAGCAACAACTCCGAATTTTTCCTTGAGCAAGTCAGTTTCAAAGTTCAGCATCCAACACGTTCCCTATTGTTTTCGGAAGAAAAACGCGATTTCCATTATTCGCTATAACGTTGTAAATGAATAACAGATAGTGAAGTACCACTAAACTTTTGAACTTGGAAACTAAATAAGAATCATTTTACCACAAGTTTTGGTATTCGATTATTATCTTCGCTAGCAAGGCAGTATTGTTCAGGTTTCTCATCCCTCTGCCGCTGCACTCTCACCAGATATCGAAGTATTTTATCCTTATGATCTGAACATACTACGCTGTATAGAAAAAGGAGCTCAGGGATGTGTCGTACTCGCTTCAACAGAGTTCTACAAGTAAGTTTCGCTCGTTTTCGAATTGATCAGATATTTTCGTTTTCCCTCTCGAACAGTCGGAAAAATGGTAGATTGTCATTCTCTACTTTCTTGTATAGTTGTTGTCAACGGGATGGCGAGAGGGTACTGTATATCTCACTTTCCGCTGTGTACGCACACATGTTTTCGATTCCAAAGCTAGGCGTGAATGTGCTCTAATAGCGCAGTGGTTAGCGTCCTGCTACGAAACTTTTTCTCACAGGTTCGGTTTCGTCAAGAGACAGAAATTTATAAATTTGGCACTCACTATATAGATATTTTTAATACTTTTCTTTCAGCCGCGTCGCGGTGAAGTTCTTCTCGGAGCAAATGAAAAATTGGTCTACTTCCGGTGGTCGAGAAATGATCAATTCGTTGCGAGTTAGTACGCAATATAGTTAACTCGGGCATCATAGAATCATATATTATTTTACAAAACGCTATCGCTGAACGAACGCAGAGTTATGCTTGTGACGTAGCGACTCAACTGTTCTTCGGGAACCTGCTAGATAGCTTTTTCGCTTTTTTTCACGGTTTACTGATCATGAAATCTACTCACGAGGTATCTGATGAGATGATCTCGTCAGAATTTGAGGGATTAGTTTAGTACCTGGGAAATACATTCAGTTAACTTAGATATCAGGTGAATAGCAAACAGTCAGACAAAACGTAGTATCTAGTCGAAATTTGACGAAAACTGTGATAGAGCAAACGAATGGCGAATGTCCGAAAAGTAAAAACAAAAACGAAACAATTACAAAACAAAAAGTATAGAACAGGCAGCATGAAGATTAAACGGGAGTGCAGAGTTCATTTTTTCATGTCTCAAATCACCCGAATTTGGTGCAAACTCGTGGTATTGTTTATGCCTCGGAACAAGCGAGAAACGAAAACCAACTGCCTACAGGGTTCGTAATGGAGTACATGCCCGACGGAAGTCTTTATTCAGGTCGGTCTCATCTCAAAGAAAATTCCGGGTGCTTCATGTACTCGATTTATAACAAAAACTCACATTTCTCAGAAAGCTGTTTTGTAATGATTTTCATTGGGAACTTTTCTCAACCACATAAAATGTCTCATGTATGCACTAACGTTAACTCAGTGTTCTTTGGAACAACGTTGAATCGGAATCCTTGCTTAACTCTGTTCTTCATCCTATTTGAAGAAGTTTATGTCGACTTGAGTCTGTCTCGCGTTATTAATCCTACTTTTCCATTTGTTGATACCATACACAGTTCATAGTTCATAGAGCAAGATACACCTTAAATCAAAGAATATTGGATACTAGTCATAATTCAGTTAACTACTAGTAGTAAAATTCATCACCGATAATGCAGTAGCGAGTTACTATCAGTCCAGTAACTGAATTGTGATATTTCACTGAAATAATATCAACAAGATAGTAAACTACCACCAGCTATGGTCTTAGTAAACTATAACCATTAAAAAACGCTGGAATGACACTAATTGAACTCTCACTGAAATGCTACTAAACTATCAGTTAATTTTACTGAAATGCTATTAAATTGTTACTGAAATATCGATTACCGTTCCATGGAACGAGTACGAGTATCAACAATGTAATGATAACTTGACAGCATTTCTCTAGTAACCGATTTCTTGCATTGCTTTGGCAAAGATGAACTCTATAATGTACGACAGGTCTGCGAACATAGTGAGATAACCATGACCAATAAACATGACAATCGTTTGAAGTTACCAGTCTCTATGTTCCGCTCGTTATGGTGTTTTGGTGTTAGTTATGCTACTTTTGTACTAATATTTATGAGTTGAGTTCCGGCGCGACTGTATCGAGTTTATTGCAACTTGCTTATTGATGCCTTTTCCAGGCTCTGAGAACGTCGCCACTCAAATAAACCATCAATACCACCTCGAGCTCGGTTCAGCAAACAAGCCCAACAATACATAATTTTATCGAAAATGCTTTTCAGTCATTCACGACAAGAACATTTCTTACGATGAAAAGGACATTCTAAGCTGGACCCAACTCTGAGAAAGTGTTGACCATGGCAAACCCAAAATGTTGAAGCCCCGCCCACATTTTTGGGTTTGCCATGGTCAAATCGGAAGTTTGGAAATGCCATGGTCAAAATGTACACATCTAATGCTCAAAACCAACAAAACAATGGTTAAGACCACTTCAATAGCAAAAACGGTTGTTTAGAATTTATAACTTTTCGATAAGTTATATAATAAATTAGATAAGCAAAACTCCCGTTGCGTTGATAAGATCATTACAATACAAGTAAACACAAGTATGATCATTTTATAATTGTTTTTGTAGTTCTACGTCATAAGCTGTACAATTTCAGCAACTATGACAATAATATGTTCAAGTAACTTCTTATTACAATAATAAATATAGTACATTTCTCTCAATAATGGTTCGCTTCCTGTATTTTCACTCTGTCGCAAGCTCACTGGCAGCACAAACCGCGCCCCACCTATACCGTATTGTGTACATTTTAGACCTTTATTCGAGCTCATTTTCGAAATTCGAAAATTTATATTTTTCATTTTTATTGATATAAATTGGATATATTTAAGTATTTCTGTTATTGTAATTTAGTTAAGCCTATGATCAATGGAATTTTTAGTGAATCCAACCTCATCAACTATTGTAGAGCGCTAGAATTAGGTTTATAGGCAGAATTTTAGGCCACACATGTTTTTTAGTTATTTAACTTCAGAGAAAGATGTAACGTGTTGAGACGTTCTATTTTACAGTTCTTAAAGTTAGTAGTATGTTCCTTGTTAGGAGTAGAATTGGAAATTTAAGCATTTATATGTTATTATCTCTCTTTTTCTTTCGATTTCTGCTGCTAGTTTTTAGCTCTCACTGAATATAAGTGAATTTTTATATTCCTTAGTCTCAAATTGAGTACTGACTACGCTTATTTCAGTTCGCCCGGACGAAGGTTGGTTCAAACACTCGCGCTGCGCACACTCGGTCCTCAAAAAATTTCTAAGTGAAATCAATTCTTTCAAAGTTTCATCAGTACTAGTGAGCACATTTAACTTTAAATACACTCAAAAATTGTTTTAAATCGTTACTTATATCAGAGCTCACATTATTTCAGATTCATTTGTGTTACCAACCCAGTGCCTTCATAGGTATAACATCAGCTGGTTTCTCTGGATAGTTCATATTTTGTATGCTATGTTGATGATTGTCCTGTACTTGTTAATGTTACAGGAAATAATCTCTAAATCTCTTGCGAGGATGTTCACGTCGGATACAGCAAAATATTCTATCGAATCCTCGGTGGTTAGTTTAGTTTTCTGTATTTTATTTCTCTTTTTGAGTGGGACATTCTAAAATTTCGTGCAATAACGGATATTTAATTGTAAATAAGTCGCTTTGAGGTACATTTTTAAGCCTCTAGACCAATACGTTAAAACTATTCATAAAATGGACCATCTTTGCATTAAGTTAAGAGGTTAAGAAAGACTAGTTTTTTTCTGATATTGAACAGGCTTTTTAATTTTGCTGCCGATGTTCGAAGCTCGGGAGATCTTTTTGAAGCAAAATCACGAAGTGTTACCTATTTTAATCTCTTTTTGTGTAAGTTGGTTATAGCCAGCGTGGTTTTATTTAATTAGAATTATTATTGATATTAGCGTTTAGTTAAGCATATGATGGATAGAATTATGAGCGTACACCAGCAAGGTCTGACTAGACGACGAAAATTATTTCGTTTTCAGATGTAAACATAAACACGTAAAAACCTAGGAATTTTTATAAAAAGTAGACAGCTTTTCATCTTTTCGGCTAAAAAATAGTTTATGTTTCGAATATTTTCGGACAACCTTGCTGGTGTATGGTTATAAGTGACCCCCCCCCCCCCCACTAACTATCGTAGAGCGCTATAAATGGGTTCTGGCAAAATTTTAGGCCAGACATGACATTTGTCTCGGTTAGTCATGCAGCTTGGTTAGCTAACCGCGCGGTTAGGTTAGTCACTAACCCGGTTAGTTGTATTGTAGAAATAACCTTTTGGTTAGTAAAGATGCTAGGCATCGTGATTCGGGAAGTTGTATTTGCTGTGTTGTGATGTGATCATTGGTTCATTTCAAATCATTCGCCAACTTACCGCTCATTTCAGGAGGTGGCCGGACGTGACTTTCCTGGGAGTTCAAGCTGCAGTGCTACATCTTGAGGTTGGTTTTCATGATCTTCACTTGCGCAAACGTGTCTGCGTTTATGAATGGGTTATAGCCAACTATTAGTGCAGCACCCGACTCATGACCTTGTAAATTTGTATAATTTGTAAAATAGCGAATTCGAATTTCGCTGTTTGAGTTACAAAATACCATTTGTGTAAGTTACCCGCTCATTAGCTACTTACACGGCTAATCGAGCTCACGGAGTACGGAAAACTTTCTGACGGTTATTTATATGTTTATCTGTTAATACCAAATATGTACACTATATTCCAGTGGCCACGTCTACCAGTCTTTGCTTCGATGGGGTTTCCATATGGAAACTGGTTGTGGTCTCCGTGGTCAGTTTCGTCTTGGGAGGCTGTCTGGTCGCCGGAACATGAGCCACTCGCGCCGTCACCGGTTGGTTACTATTCAAATGCCACTAGTTGGTGGTTTACGGACAACCCCCCCCCCTCTCTCTCTAATTTTTTTTAAACCTGGCAGCCTGGCCTGGCACCTGGCTGCTTGCTGAACATACTTTTTCATGTTGTTTTTCGGCTTCAAATAGAGAATTTCCCAAGCAGCTAATGATCTCTTAAATATGAATTATAAATGCGTTCGTATAAATTATATGTTATCTACTTAAGTGTGACCAAGGAGTTCATTTGTTTTATGATACTCACTTAGGTGCTATTAATGGTTTTAACCGGGCTGCCTCTTACCAATAATCAAGAGGTAACCTGAAACCAATCTGTTAACTCTCATTTCTTATTATAGAAGTGGTTCTTTTGGACAGTAATGTCAAAATCGGCTCAACGCAAACACTTTGAACGGGATGAATTAGGCCTGATGACTGATGAATACACAATTTGAAGCAGATTAACTTAAATCCAGTCCAGCTTAATGTACACTTTATCGCTCAGAAGTTAGAAACGTCCTCCGTCGGAAATACGTAGTTCCCATTTTGGTTTTTGCAAATACGTTGTTGTTATTTCATCCCATCTGACCATATTTTTTTCAGAGTCGAGAACCCTGCGGGTCTTTTCTCTGACTACTACCACCGTCTCCCAAGTAAACCGTCCGCTCGTCTGCCGCCTTTGCGGAAAGTTCGAAAGCCTTCTCGCCAAGGGGCTTGTGAAGCCGGTTCCTCAACGGATCGATCGTTTTGCTCAACGGTTTGATTATTAATCAATCGTATTGTTTTTGGTATTTTTCATGCTGTAGTTGTAGACAACTGAATTATTGCTCTGTAGTATTTTCCCCTGTACTATCTTCTCTCTTTTCTACGAGTTTCGTTCACATTACGGGTAGTTCACTGCAGTTTCGAATCTTTTCAATAACTTAAAACACATGTCCAAACTACTGAACAGTTGGGGTCCCGGGGCTTCACGCCTATTCTGTTTCTTGTTGCTGGAACGGTGCTGCGCTCGCCCTTGTCTGCTGATCTCAATTGATACACATATATTTATTCATTAACTACGAAGAGAAAAAGCGAAAGCGACATACAAAATATGTGTATCATACGATTTTGTACTGGTTAGTGTTAGTGAATTTTCATGGATGCTTTTTGATTTCACGTTTTACTCGTGAAAAGTAGTGTCTCACCCTCACGTGAAAAAGTTGATGTGGCAAGAGGGGCGAGTGCAGCAAATAAGTAGGCGCCGTTCATCATAGCTGTCCAACAGTCATTATGTTCCCTATTCACGTTTGTTCTTGATTATTTTGTCAATATGTGATCTTTTCAACAAGTTTCATATTAGGCGTACGACCAAATGTCGATTAACTTCTTTTGATTCTCACTTTCTTACAGCATGTTCAGTTATAATCTATTTATTATTTGTTAATATTGTTTTTATTGTCTGATTGTTATATTCTGTGTTGTATGCAAATAAATTATTGTTAGGCTTTGTCGGCGATATCAAAAGTGAAATTCAGTATTTTCAATGGTTTTCAATTTGACCATGGCAAACCCAAAATTTGACCATGGCAAACCCAAATGATTTGACCATGGCAAATCCATTTTTTGACCATGGCAGCGTGTACGCATGCCATGGTCAAAATTTGGGTTTGCCATGGTCAAAATTTGGGTTTGCCATGGTCAAATGTTTTTCGAAGAACAAGCAGCTTCTGCTCTCAGTTTCTTACACAAACGAGATCTACTTCATCGAGATGTTAAACCTGGAAAGTTGGTAGTTTTACATTGAATATACTCAAAATTGGTTAGTAGAGTGAAATTGTGTTGGTTGCCCTTCTTTTGTGACTTTTGTACTATTGTTACTGCTGCGTGAACGATTTACACAGTCAGTTCAAGACAGTACATCAGGATGTCTTTATTTTTGCATAGTGCTTAGTTAAACTCTGAAAAATGGCCGATTATGGCAACTCCTCTCGATAAATGCTCGATACTCTCTATAATTGAAGTCTACTATTGCAGTATCACTGTAAAGATAAAACCGGCGTTCTACTACAGTAGCGACACCGCACTACTGCCGTTTTACTGGTAGTGTTACTGCAGTATCACCAGTCGTGAAACGGTAGTAGTACAGTGTCGCTACTGCAGTAAAACGCCAGTAAAGTTGTAGTTCAACTGCAGTAAAACAGCAGTAAAAGTATTTAGAATTATTTACAATAAAACACTTAAAAATTATTTTTTTTAAAAACAAAATTTAATTATCTTTTCATAGCAACTCTAGTATCTAGTCCTCACGTACTAAATATTAAGTTCGCTTCAGAGGTGAAAATTACCTCAAACTTGGGTAATTAAACCGAAAACAACCAGAACCGGCAGAGCAGTCTCGCCGACATCCGTATCTAGTATAGGTATCACGTGTGGTATTAGATATCTAGTTCATTTCTGAGGTTACTTGAGATACATCACCGATTTACTGGTAGTAATCGTAATTCAACGTTACCACAAGTTTACCACTGAATCGCGGGACGTTCACGGTCATATCACCACAGTTTAACTGTTACTACCGTTCTACCAGTGTCTTAACTGTGGGCTAGAAGTTCCTATGTATGCTTTTGGGAAACCGAAGAAAACTTCTAAAACTGGGCGATCTCGGTCTTTCCAAAGCTACGAGAATCGATATGACACCCGCGTAAGACCTTTCTCGTATTTCAAGATGTAGTTTGATAAAAAACACAGCAGAACTCTTGAAATGTGTCCGAAAAAGTATTTTGGAAAAGAGTGATTATGGTGCAATTTTAGGAAATTGGGGGGACCCGAACTCAAAAAGATGCTCACCTTCCATAAGCGGTACTCAAAACCTGGTTCTAGTTCGGTTTTGCTACGCTTGGTAGTTTTCATTTTTACCGACAAAAATCAACAATATACCACTACAAACACAGCGGTACCGTGGAGCTTTACTTTGCTGAGAAAGAAGCCTACAAAACATGTTCTATAGTTTTTGTTCCAGTCTGTCATCATCAATCCAAACTCGGATTTTCAAGCAAAAAATGAATCTCGTGAAATCAAACTTTCTCGAGTTTTCAGAGTTGGAACTTTTGTGTACATGGCTCCAGAAGTGATGAACCTAAACGGTCGATCGAACTACGACAAAAAATGCGACGTATATGTCGTGCTCGATATGGGAAATGGTATACAGAGAGTGAGTATCAATTAGTTTTTATAGAAATCAGGGTAATATACTACGACACATTTCAAGGCTCTGTTTTTTCGAGAGAGTTAGGTTACTCTGGAACAACGTGATTTCCTACTAAGATTGGCTATTCTTCTCGAACTGTGCTCACTTTAAAATCGGCAACACCAAAATCAATTCAGGTTTTTCGCGCCTCGAAAAATATCGATTTGATCAATTTTTAGACTTTTCAGAACACCGTTTTTCGATTTCCAAGGGAGTTGTTTGATCTTTTGTGAGAAGGTTTGCGGTCCGAACGGGAAAAGACCCGCTATTGACGAATCTTGTCCACCCCAACTGGCTAAAGTTATCGTGAGGTAATTTGCTAGTGAAATGCAGGATAAAATAAAACGTGAAATTTTGTTAATTCCTGAACGTGGCTAGCAAAATTGTTAGCGTACGTTACGTAATAATATGACGTTTCTGATCTCACCTTTGATTTGCCTGATTGAAAAATCAAACGGAGCTCGGTATCAAGAAATTTTTTTATTGAGCAATCAATTTTCAACGTTTCTCATTATTCACTCAGTGTGTGACGTTAGCAACGCTACTCGTTCAGTTTTGAATCAATAGAGAATGCTAAACTTTTCTACATTTGCTATTTTCTGGAATACAACGTATTCAGGAGCTGGTGTGCCGAACCAACAGCTCGACCTACCATGCAGGAGATTCATACGATTATAAAGAAGGAGTTGGAAGCACTTGGAAGTAGTATTGAAGAAGGCGACGGGAAATAATTGATGAAAAGAGGAGTACAACTATTGTGATCACCCGAAATTCAATAGAAGTGTTGGATTTTTACCGTTGTTGTTTATTAACAAAGCTCTATTCACGAGAGCACAACCGTTGGTCTTTTCACAGATTCGTTCAACCGTAATCCAAACAAAACACGAGAGCCGAAACATTCACAAGTATGTTGGAGAGCGGACGGAATATCTCGAAAAAACTGTATAAAACATCTTCAAACTGGATATTCAAACTATAATAATAATAATAATAATAATAATAATAATAATAATAATAATAATAATAATAATAATAATAATAATAATAATAATAACAATAATAATAATAATAATAATAATAATAACAATAATAATAATAATAATAATAATAATAATAATAATAATAACAATTATAATAATAATAATAACAATAATAATAACAATAATAATAATAATAACAATAATAATAATAATAATAACAATAATAATAATAATAACAATAATGACAAGCTTTGTCAGTATATGAAGTCAGCCTATTGAAGTAAAACATTCAGCGTTGATACAAGGACAAATCTCTTTCAAATTCGTCGTCAACGAAAAGCGGTGGGGTACTGTAGATCTCAATTTTTGCTGTGCACGGACACATGGTTTAGATTCGCAAGCTTGTCGGTTATGTACCACGTAGCGCTTTTTTTAAATTTTGTAAATTTGGCACCCTTTATAACAGTTGTTCAGCTTTATGTAAACACGTGAATGAACTTCGTCCTATTTGCTCTAGGAAATAATTATCCAAAAATATTGGCGCGTTGCCAATGAGTCTCAGTGCGACTCTCAGAAACATTGGCACCAATTTTCTGCGACTTGCAAGCTACAAAAGCGAGAGAGCACGCAGATCAATGAAGTCGCAGACAGGCCAGACAGTCTGCGTCTCTCTGACCTGCACACTCTATCACCGAGGCCGCTACAAAAGTGGCTTGCTAATTAGCAAAAAGTTGTCTGAGTGAAAAGAACTAAAATTCCCATACCGAGCCGAGACGGGGTTGTTTGCCATATCCGTCTTTTTTGTTTCTCGAGCGTGTTGATTTTCTATCAAAATAACCGATTATGTCCTGCGTTGAGATCAAACTACAACAATTCGGTCATTCCCTGTGTGAATCACTGCAATATCTCCAGTGTTTACACGAGTGTTCTTTGATTTTCCTGTTATGGGGAGCAACCAGGTCTTGTTGAAGTTTGATCTTTGATCGAACAAGCCATAATTCACGAACCTCGCCCGAAAATCCCGATCAAACTACAAACACAGAGCAACATACAGTGTTCAGACTTGTTTTGCGAAGATCGAAGACTATTTTAAACTATGATTTCGACAGCCAATGTCTCACCCAAATATTGTTATCATTTCAAAAAAGATAAGCCGTTCGGCGCCATCAGGTACTTTCAGATTGAAAAACCTTCAAAACAACCCTCAATTCGCTCGACTTTTTGTTCTGTTCCCTATTTTGTGAAGTTTTTGGTTTTTCTTTGGTCTATGAAAGTGTTCGTTAATATTTGATTCAACAAGTATAGTTGCCATTTTGCCAATAAAGACAGCAGAGGGTTCGATTGATTGAGCGATGCGGGGCGAGCGGTTGTTGATTACTTGCCAGCAGTTGAGAGAGTGTGTAGATCAATGATACGCAGACGAACTGGCCGCTCGCCAAACCCCGCCCCATACAAAATCGATGGTACGGTGTCCACAACGGTTTGACAAATCCTATAATATCGGTTTTTTTTTCTAGAAAAAATCAGAGACAATTGAAACTCCGTTGCGTTCCGATGAAAACTCGCGAGTTCTGGCGTGTTTTGAGATTGGAAAAAACCACCATTCAGCTATGGCCATCCCCCCATATCATTTGTTTCTGGCGTAGTGAGCGCGCGCGTGAAACTACAGTATTGTTTCGATTTGACCGGAAGTGTCGACCCTGTGTGGTGTTATTATTTAATGATAACAAGAAACGATAAAAGGCTGTTTTCGATTTTATCGACCGATCGAAGAAAGATTTTGAAATAGTATTGAGTATTACAAGTTGGGAAAATTGTACAATTGCCCGTATAATTGTAATTTGGGGGGTAGTTGTACAATGCCGACGTTTAACAATCACCCCCCCCCCCACAATCAAAAATGGGGGCAATAGTACCACCCCGGATTTGTTTAACAATCGCCCCCCCCCCCCACTTAAAGCTCAAGGGGGGAGGGGACAATTGTACAATATACCCTACAAGCTTTCGATCTCCTTACGACAGCGCTTCTGAAAGAAGGTCAGTACGGTTTATGTTGCCCGATCCGACTGTGGTTGTAGTCCGATTTCATCAACTTCGTTATCTATGGTCCGATTTCAAACTACAACAGACACTTGGTAACTCTCTATACCCTGTTCCAGATATGCTATGTTTCAACTCGCACCGTTGCGAATACTTTGGATGTGTACATGTTAAGGTGAGAAGGTAGCCAGCAAATGACGTATATTGAGTTTCATTGGTACAATGAAATGATCTGAAAAAGAATAGAAATGAAGTGGATTTTTAGAATCTAGAGCTTCACGGGCTTTGAACCTATTAATCGCATATGTTCCAACATGTCGTTGTGGATAGCGTACGGTATTTCTAAGAAGGCAGCGCTCACACTTCGATCCGCCAGATTGGGAGAAAGCGGCCCTCACGTGCAAGTGATATGTATCGATTGGGGTAATCTCGGGTATTCGATCAATGTCCATAGTTTGCACCTTTGGGCAGCTGCCTCCCAATTCGAAGGCTCAAAGTGTGACCGCAGTGGGGCTGTTAAAGTGGGGCTCGAACTAAATTTGGTTGATCCCGAAGTTTTTCCCAAACAAAATTTTGAATTCGATTAACAACTCTAGACCGCAGACCGCTGTCTGGAACAGCTTCCAGTTATCTGGCCATGCACCGACGAGAGAGTGCGTAGGTCAGTTGGACCCAGACTAGTAGTGAAATGTTGTTCACGTCACAAATGAATTCACATGTTTCAGATATCGATATACATAGCGTACACTCTTATGTTCCTGACACAACTTCTCACAACGGGTTATTTTTTGAAAAATCATCAATGGTCAGTTTTTTGTTCCATTCGTTCGTAGCAACTTATCAAAACAAACATTCAACATGAATAATGAAGCAATAGATAAATCAATCATGGGGTTTGTACAAATAGAGCTCGTAAAACTGAGTGGAAAACCTGCTTGCAAACATTTGTAAAAACAATACATGCATTTAATACTATTTTTCTGGAAAAAGTACTTAAAGGTACGCCCTGATAGCATTGGGTCTCATAATCGCGGCCATGATTACATTGAAATTCAAAAATAAACGGAACCAAGACACAGTCATTGGATTTCTACTTATCTATCAGGTAAGTATTTTGATCTCAATGTAACATTCTTATTTTTTCGTAACTTATGTAAAGTAAACGTGATAGTAATTGTTTGTTATCCACTAGCATCAAGCATATAGTCCTCGCCAACCGAAAGGCGGGAGGGTACTGTACATCTCATAGTCCGTAGTGTACGCACACATGTCTTCGATTCCAAAGCCAGCCGGTGATGTCATCTCATAGCACAGTGGTTAGCGCTCTGCTACGAAACGTTCGCTCGCAGGTTCGATTTCGGCAAGAGACAGAAGTTCATAAATCTGGCACGCACTTTAATCTATAAGTAACAAAACCCAATCTTTAATGTAGTTAGATCTAGACACATACCAATAACTAATGAAACGTAACCGATAGTCTTTCACTGTTTGTCAGCAACGGGTTTCCTAATCAGGTAACCTTAACCTGCCAAAAACTTTAACCTGCAAAAAACTTTGGAGGACTGTTATTTAGAGAAAACATGTACTTTACAGAAAGTTTCTTTGAATACAAATTATAACGAAACATGTTCAAAAACTACCTTGAACTTTCATTGGCAAGCTGCCCAAGTCCAGTTGGGAAATGTGCGAGCTATTCCAGGAACAGGTGAGATAAAGAGTTTACCAATTTTCATCATTAACAGAATATGGCTACTCTCTCAATCCTGGTGATTTCTCTGTGGATTTTAGCTGGAATATTCGTGCCATATATAATATTCTTCTATGAAAGATGTATGGAAAGCAATGTACGTGATACTGATGAAATCTACTGTAAGAAACGTCAGTTCCTACGTGATTGATACATAGGGTATGCTGATAATTGAAATTTTACATTTAAAGGAGACCGGAACACAACTTGAGCAAAGGTTTTGTTTCGGGTTGCTTTCCACTGTTTTGCGATCAAAGAGCACAAACAACTCGTATATTAGTTTGATCAGTTCACGTGACATTCACATGACAATGCTGCGCGACACGCAACGCGTCTAATTAGAAGTAGGATACAGCAATTTTCTGACATTTAGGGTTGTGTTCCGGTCTCCTCTAACGAAGCACACTGGATGTAGAGATCACTAGCCCACCGTGAAACTAGCTAAGAGAGTAGCAAACCGTCCTTTTTCATGAGAAGTTCATGCGAGTATCTCATGAGAACCTCATGAACACCTCATGAGCTACTCTTAGATGTTCATTGTTGTAGCATAGCAATCGATAGAATCTGATAAAGTTCGTGAAATGTTGCTCGCTTTCATGAAATTTTGGCTACCGCGCCTGGGTCATTTTATTTTAGTCGTGGATCGCGACTGTTTTTGGGAGTGTTGAATAGGAAGTTTTCGTTTGATCTCACACAGTTACATGTTAATATTACACTTTCCAGAAAGTCGTATAACCAGTGTAATTTTCTTGGTGGTGCTTTTCGCATTTTTCGTTGTGAATTTGTTGTGTCGCGAAGTTTTGCTGAAGTACCTCGCATATGTTATCAGCTTGAAGAATGCTCAGAGGTTCGTGAGCAACTTTGAAAACCTCGGCAGTATACGGGCAGTTTGGTAGGAGGCGGGGTTTGGCAAGCGGCCAGCTTGTCTGCGTTTCCCTGATCTGCACACTCTCTCGTCTGCTGGCGAGCAATCGACAACCGCACTTGAGCACTTTACTGTCTTTTTCGGGAAAATGGCGAGTATATGAAAGTCTCAATTTGACCAACAAAGACACAGAACTACTTCGCAATGCGGAAGGAATGATCGTTGAAAAGCCAAATTTGATCTACACACATGATACAAGGTGCGCTTTTTCACGAACCTTGCCTAGAATTTGTGCTGTGTTTGTAGTTAGATTTCTTGTGTAGAGATCAAACTACACATTGATCTGGTCACTCGCACGTGGTTCGACGGATACGCTTGTTCGCTGCCAATTAGGGAGTGTGGGAATCAGAGAGACGCAGAGTGTCTCAGCCTCTCTGCGGTCTCTTCGACCTGCATGCTTATTCGCTTTTGTAGCTGGCCAATCGCAGTTATTTGGCGCTAACCGTTCTCAAACGCATCGTACGATGTCCAGAACGGCTTGATGGAGTATACACCATAACCTACTCTCTTCAGATTCCACTTGTCATGGACCGCGACGCAAGCCGCGACGCACGCCCCACAAACAGCCCCACTGCTCGGTGAAAATGTGTGAAATATTCGAAATTATCTGGCTTTTTAGTTTAATAGTTTTGTTTAACAATTCGTTGTTTATCAAAGATTAATTAGTTTGTATGTACTACACATTACAAAGAAAACTATACTGGCTAGGAATGTGGGAACGAAAACTATATTTCTGTAACGAGCGAGAGACTGAGAATATGTTTTTGTTACACTTCCACTAACAACCTACATTCATGAATCAAACTCGTACTGTTCATTCCGTACTATTATGTTTCCACCTGTTTTTCTACAGTGCCATATTAGATCAATGAATCATTGTTAACTCACTGGTGTTTTCGAACTTCTCATGTCAATGAAACTTGTATTTTCCTGGAACTGGCTTGGTATTGTCTAAAAAACGGAGCAGAAATTGGAAAAATGCTTCATAAAAGAAACAACTGGCTAAACACGTCTGAAAATAAGAAAACACAGCAGAAAGTAAGAACCGGTAATATAAAGTACATAATTGTATTTTTTTTACGTCTCACGTCACTTTTCTGTTAACTGTAGTGACCGAAATGTCTCACCAAATGTGTTCTGTAGCAATCTCAGTCTCAGAATAGCTCTTTTCAGTTCCAATGAGACTTGGCAGCGTGCCAAAAATATATACTAGAAGTTAATTGAATATTCACGTAAAGTTAGCATTCTAATGAGGCTTCGGACACTTTGGCACGTTTCTGAATTCTGCTGTGTTTAACGTGTTTCATGACACTGCTCAGAACAAGCGTCGTTGCAAAACAGTAAATTACTGTTTATAAAGCGTGGCTGTCATATATATTGAATTTTCCCCTCGTCGTCTGACGTCTCTTCAGGGTCCACTATATCTCTAGATTTGTTGCAATACAGTTTCGACTAAACGCGAGTTTGTAATTAACAGCCTATGATCTGCGTGTGCAATTGACTAACAGTATAGTGAATTTAGTAGACTATGTCCTGCGTTGGGATCAAACTACAACAATTCGGTCAAGTAGCAAACCGTCCAACCTCATGAGAAGTTCACATAAGTTTCTCATGAGATACCCCATGAGCTACTCGTAAACTCTCATGTGTTGTAGCATAGCAATCAATAGTATCTCATGAGAAGCTCATGCTAATAGCTCATGAGGTGATCTCATCAACTTTTGTAGGGATTGCTACGCCGCCTGATGTTGCTCGTGTTTCCTTCGTTGTTTCTGTTTTAGCAAATCTTCGTTGTCGTTTGATCTCTGAATAAAACTGACCAATTTTGACCGAAAATCGACGGGATCAAACTACAAACACAGAGCAACGAATAGGTAGACTGTTTTGCGAAGATCGAAGACTATGGTAAACAAACGATGATTTCGACACTCAATGTCTCACCAAAATATTGTTATCATTTCAAAAAAAAAAGATAAGCCGGCGCCACTATTCTCATATGGAAAAACGTTCAAAACAACCCTCAATTCGATCGCCTTTTTGTTCGTTCCCTATTTTGTAGAGTTTTTGGTTTTTCTTCGGTCTATGATAATGTTCGTAAATACTTGATTCAAAAAGGAGTACCTGCTTTGTTTTCTGAAAAAAAAAATAAGAGAAAAGTTAACATTTCGTTGCATTCCGATGAAAACTCGCGAGTTTCGAATGGCGTGTTTTACGAAGAAAAAAAAACTACCAATCAGTTATGTTCAGCGTGAAACTACAGTAATGTTTTGCACGATTTGACCGGAAGTGATAACTCTGAGTGGGCTTATCATTTAGCGGTACCGTGACACGGTGAAAGAGATTAAAGAAGCAAGATTATGTGGTCCAATCGCAACGCTTCAGTTCCTCAAACCGGAATACACTTTTCAATTGCAGTTCAAAGGACCAATGACACGGGATTGATCCACATATCGTCCTTCTTTAAAGTGTTGTTTTCAATTTTTATCGATTCTGGGCGAAATTGTTTGAAATAATATTGTACGGGTTACACCAAGTATTATATTTTTTGTGTAGGGAAGTATTTTAAAAAAAAATTGAGCTCGATGACTCGCTGTAGCAGTTGTGTTCCAGATATGCTCTGTTTCAAATCGCACCGCTGGGAGTACTTTGGATGTGTACATGTTAAGGTGAGAAATAGTCATGATGACTAAATTCGAAGTAGCGCCGTATAATCCCGCGTCAAATTTACTTTCAGTGCATAGCTAATACTCAGAAGTTTGAATAAAAATTAGTAAGCTGAACTATCAGACGTGGCGCGCTAGCGATCACCAAACAACTCATGAGCCTATCTCACTAGGTATGACACAAGTGAAACTCACAAGACAAGGAAAAGTATTGTTTAGCTACGTATTGTTTGAGTGTAGATTTTTCCAACTATAAAAAATGTGACTAAAACAATACCCGATCGCTTCGCTGTAGTAGTTTTCATCATCCGTTTTTATGGTGTACAATAAATTCAAGCTAAAACTTGGCGATGGTGATCAACTCAAAAAAAAAGTTGATAAAAAAATAACAGCATAACTTTCAGATATCGATATACATAGCGTACATTCTCATGTTCTTGACACAGCTTCTCATTACGGGTTACTTTTTGGAAAATCATCAATGGTTAGTTTTTTATCCGTGCGTAACTCATCAAACAAAAACTAAATATGAATAATGAATCAAGCAATCAATTAATCGTGCAGTTTTGAAAACATGGCTCCGTGAAAGTAAATGAAAACAATGTTTGTAAAAGTTTGCTCGTGAATTTTGTAAAGATAATACATTCATTTAATACTATTTTTCTGAAAATATTTGAAGGTACGCTCTGATAGCATTGGGTCTCATAATCGCAGCCATGATTACACTGAAATTCAAGAATGAAGGGAATCAAGGCACGGTCATCGGATTTCTACTTATATATCAGGTCAGTGTTTTTTCGGAAAGTTTTCTTTTCTCGCGACTTATGTAAGTTCACGTGATAGTTATTGTTAGTTATCCACGAGCATCAAACCTAGTCTATAAGTGACCAAACCCTACCTTTATTGTAGTTTGACCTAGACACAGACCAATAACTAATGAATCGCAACTGATGAGTTTCAACTGTATGTTACCGACGGGTTACCTACTCAGGTAACCTGAGAAAGGAGTGTCAAAAACTGGTTAGTGGTTAGATAAATAGTTAACCACTTCCATATCTTTCGCAGGCTCTGGCTACCCTCTCAATACTGGCAGTTTCTCTGTGGATGTTAGCTGGTTTATTCGTGCCACATAAAATATTCTTCTATGAAAGATGTCTTGAAAGCAATGTACGTGACACCGATGAAGTATACTGTAAGAAAAGTAAGTTTTTACGTGATTGATACATATTTGAAAGATATTTAAAATTCTCCACACCAGGTAGCACACTAGATGTGAAGATTACTAGACTAACACCGTAAAACTAGTTAAAAAAGGCAGCGTAGCAAACCGTCCTGAGCACGTATGCTAGAAGATCCCGGCACCTCCATCCCAACCTGCGTCTCTAGCTCTGCTTCACTATTTCTCGTCTTTTACATCATGGCGGGATGTGAGAGCAGAGAAATAGCGTATGTTTGAGGAGACGCAGGTTGGGATGAAGGTTCCGGGATCTTCTAGCATACGTCCTCAGTTCACGAGAAGTTTGTATGAGTTTTTCAAGAGAGGCTTATTAACACCTCATGAGCTACTTGTGAATCCCCAATGTTGTGGCATAGTGTTATCTTGGACCTTGCGGCTCAAGATACTTCAGTGTGAAAACTTGTTTGGTCCAAAGATGTGTAATCTTAGAACTCCAACTTTCAACAAAGAGAAGGAAATGTATAAGTAGTTTCTGTTTACACATGAATTGTTTTATCTTTTAACCAATACCCTTTTTGTTTGAAATACAGAATTGATACAGAACACAGATATAAACATTGATTCATATATATTGGATTGGATGGCTTGTAGATGTAGTCGGAAGAAACCTGTGTAAAAGGATTGGGATAATGATGAACATTATCATGACAATAGCTATCGTTATAACCTCATAGAAGTTCGCGAGATGTTGCTCATGAGCTATCATGAGGTTTTTGGGGGATTGCTATAGTTGGTTTCATTCCCACTGACAGCTATTGGCATCGTGCCAATATTTTCGAATGACTATTTCTCGGAGTAGACATAGGTATTCTGAGGACATTTCGTATTTCCGTGTTCTTAAGCAACTGAACTACCGCTAACCGAGATTTCAAGTTTTTTGAAAATGCTCAAAGTTGTTTAAATGAGCCTGGAATTTTCATTGGCACGCTGCCAAGTCTCAGTAGGAATGACCGGAACTATACCGCGCCTGGGCCACTTCTTCCACAAACGTTTTAGGATTCTTGCGTTTGTATATTCGTTGACCGTGGGCGTGTTTTTTTAAAGGCGTGTTTTATAGGAAATCTTCGTTTGGTCTACCACAGGTTGACATTGATGTTTCCAGAGAGTCGAATCACCAGTGTAATCTCTTTCGTGCTGCTTTTTGCCTCTTTCGTTGTGAATCTGTTGTGCCGCGAAGTTCTGCTGAAGTACTTCGAATATATTCTTTCCAAAAAAGTTGACACTCAGAGGTTAGTGACTAGTCTTGAATGAAATCGTTCGTAGTGGTATAGTATATTATTAACCAACATAGACAGTGAACATATACGCAATGCGGAGCGAGCAGACGTTGGTAGGTCAACTTTGATGTACACACATAACACAGAGTGCGTTTCCCCCCCCCCTCCCACGAAACTCGCCTAGATGGTTCAATTTGCCCTATTTCGCTGTGTAGGTGGTTCGATTTCGTCCAAAGATTAAACTAAAACTATGATTTGGTGACTCCCAGTAGTGTATGGTTCAGAGAATACACAGAGTATAAAGTCCAACACTGATTGATAAACTATACACCGTAACCATTTTTTGACCTATAGTCGTCGCCAACGGCTAGGCAGAAGGGTACTGTATATCTCACTTTCCGCTGTGTACGCACACATGTCTTCGATTCCAAAACATGCCCGTTGTGTACTTCAATAGCGTAGTGGTTAGCGGCTTGCTACGAATCTTTTGCTCCCAGGTTCGATTCCGGCGAGGGACAGAAATTTATAAACTTGGCACACACTATACTCACTTCAGACCCAATTCGTCTTCGACCGCGACGCAAGACGCGACGCACGCCCCGCAAACCGCCCCACTGCTCGACCCAACCAATGGGGGATCGTGCCAGATAATCATTCCACAACCGGCCAATAACCCTAACTACCTTAATTACCCAACTGTAATTGGAATGCAACCCAATTACCAGCCACAACCTACAGTAGTCATACTGCAAAACCGAAATAATGTCTAGCAATTGAGTTGAAACCACTTAAGCATTCCTAATTTTATGTATAATACATTTTCCATGCTTTTCTCTTGTTAACTCTCGTACTATGCACTCATTTACTAACCATTCGTAAAAAACCTTTCAAGACCTTACGGTTCATCGCGTTCTATCCCACGATGTTTGTAGTTTGATCCCGTTCCTTTTCGGTCAAAATGCGTGAATAATGACGTGTATGTAGATCAAACTACAACGAAGATCCAGTGAACACCGTTTTATTGTTGATGAACAGTAATTGTATACTGTATATTTCCATAGTTGCTGTACCCTTTTAACGTCCACTCCAACAGTATGAACGCGGGAAATCAATTTGTATTTTAAATGTGTTAATTTCTGTTTTTCTTATAACAACTCGCTATCAAGAAATTGTCTATAAAGTTTTCGTTGTAAAAAAATTCAGAAGCATAGCAGACCTTGTACGAATGCTGAATGAACAATACGTGATGTGCACCTACAAATTCATTACTTTTTCGAAATGCTCAGTTTTGGGCGTGTATTTTCATCGCTGGATCAACGCTCGGTGAAAATGTGTGAAATATTCGAAATAATCGTGCTCTTCAGTTTGACAATTTTATTTTTGTTTATGAAAAGTTTATCCGTTGATTATTAAAACACATTGCAAAGAAAACTGTACATACTGATTATCGTATAATAGTAGCTACAAGAAAAAGGCGGATAATGGCCACAGGCTAGGAACTGGTTTTATATAAAACTGTACAAATATATATGTAAAAAGTTAACAGTCTCAACGTACGAAGGAAACATGATGTTGTAAACTAAGAACAAAACTGTAAAAAACACCAAGGTTAGTTACCATTACTACCCAGTATATTTACATTGAATACTACGATAAAACTCTTCTAAAAACATTCACTATGAAAATTTCTTCCTATTTCGCTTATTCCGCATCCGAATTTTCTTCGGATTCCCTCTCAAAATCGGCCAATTTCTGAAAATTTACCACGTTTACTTTGCAGTTTCGCCAGTAAAATCTTAGAAAGTTGCTTCTGAGCTGCTGAACTTGAAAAAGAATTGGAGTTTTTTTCACCGAAACTAAGGGTTGATTGAAATATGAAATCAACTTGTGTGGGTGTTGGCTTAAAGATGGCCTGACAGGAACCAGATCTTGTGCTTTGCGCTCCACGGTTAATTCATTCGCTCCAACGCGAATACGCCTCAAAAATAAAGTTGTCGACTCTCCGCTAATGAATTATGTTTAAATGATGCGAAATATATCAATGAATGCGTTTTTGTAGCGTATTTGCATTGGAGCGACGAAATTAACCGTGGAGCGCAAGGCACGAGATTCGGTTCCTGCCAGACCACTTTTAACAGCTCGTGCTTGAACTCAAAAAAAAGTATCTCAAGAGAAGAAAGTTCACAGGATGAAATCAGGTTCGACGTTCGACAGAAACAGAACTCCAACATCCCTTTCATCTCCAAAATCCCTTTCATCCAAATTTTGATGAAAAATATAGTTGTGATGGAAATTTATGGAGCTTGTCGAAAATACGCGTTCTTCCCTCCAGAATATTTTCGTAATTCTCTATAGAAGGAGATGTGTATCACACATAACTGTATTTTAACTCTTTACCTTCCCCAGCTCCTTTATATACTAAAAGCGAATCGAATACTCACGTAAAATTAGCAAAAATTGAGGAATCAATCATTTCGTCATTGCCGGCCCTAAGTTCTGCTGTGTTCAATATGTTTCACATGACTGTGCAATTGACTGACAGTAGAATTGTATTTTAACACAAATGTATTCCTACCTTCTCCAGCTCCCTTCTCTCCGCCGACTGTCGACGTCTCTCCCTCATTCTTTCGTAGGAGGAGAACAGAAATTCCGGGTTCAATTCCAACTCTTCCTTCTTCAGGTGGGGACATTTACTGAAACATGCAGTATATGTACTTGTCGCTTAACGGAAACCGGGAGTACTGTATACCTGACTTGGTGCTGTGTAAAGCCACATTTATTAGCGTTGCTGTAAGCCCTGATGGTGAAGTGGTTAGCGCCCGGGTCTCCCGTACTATTGGGCACGGTTTGAGTCTCGCAGGTGACGGATATTTTACAGATTTGGCGCACACTATACAAAATGTGACCACTCACAGTCACGTTAAATTTCAATTCATCAAAAATGGGAGGCCCAACAACGGAGTGATTTGTACAAGCTACTCAAGAATGGCATTACTTCTGAAAACGCTGCAACAAAAAGGACAAACGAAAAAGAGTGAAAAATTTACTTGTTGAGGTTGAGGAAAGTATTTTGCTAAATGTTCACGATAGATGACAATAATCTCGTTCATTGTTTGGAAAGACTGTGACATAGCTGAACAGAAAAATAGTATGATCGGTCTCTCTTCTTCTAACATTATCATTATTATTATCATTATAATAATAGTTCTTATTGTAGTGGGTGCCAAATTTATAAAATTGTGTCTCTCACCGCAATCGAACCTGCGAACAAAATTTCCGTAGCAGCCCGCTAACCTATTAGCTATAGAGTAGGTAACATGAAACATTAAAATCAATAACATGGGTGCGTACACAGCGTAAAGTGAGAAATACAGTACCTTCCCGCCTTTCCGTTGGCGACGACTATAACGTACCTTTTTGTGTGGTTTTCGAACCCCTCCGCCCCGCACATCTCGCAGGGGGACAACACAGCCAAACGGTGACAATTTCGGTTCGAATGACCCCTGAACTCCTCCCCAATACTCTTGCAATAGCTACATTCCTGTAATGAAAGAAATAATACTAATATTAATAATAATACATGTTTTTTAATAAAAAAATGTTTGGATTAAAAAATGTTAAAAAGTATATATTGTGTCAATAATCATCCGGAAACTGTGATGACCTGATCAATAACTCATTCAAAATACTCTTGCAATACCCACATTCCTGTAACAATGTCCTCTTATTCTGCTCCAATTGGAGTGCCACATCTAACAAGGTGAAAAGTATGAGGCCCTTATAGCTTATAGGATAGTTTCGGCTAAAACATCACGGACCTATAAGGGACCTTAAAGGCTCCTTTTCATCTATAAATGTGGAAATTCGCGTTTTAAATCGCACGAATGGGCAATATAGTTGAACTGGAACTAACGATGTTTTGACAAGGGTATATGATGTTAGTTACTATCTCATAGTAAGTACTGGTTCGGTTGTCACTTACCTCGAATGAGAAAGTCCGGTCGCGAATTCTGCTGCCAGTTCCGGAAAAAGTCTGATTCAGTCTCTGGAAAAATCACCAAATCCGAAAAACTAGAGTTTGCGAACAGAATTTATGTTTTCTCAATATAGATTCTGTTTCCGGTGAACAGGAATCTGCCAAAAGTGACAGATTCGACAAAATAGGCGACCGAATAAATGAGCACAATCATCGAATAGACGTACTTCAGAGGCTATCCACACATGAAACCATATTCGTAACGAAAATACATAATGTCTAGTTTTCTCAGTCATCTATGCTGACTTTTGGCGTTTCTCATGCACACCTTTCCGCGATATGCAACTGGGGGTGCAAAACTCAATGTGTTTGAACACCATAATCCTGACCTGAGGTTGAGCAACACTGTTGCTATGATCGGCCAGTCTGGTACTCAATGCTCGCAGACGAGGAATTGACACAGGCTGCGAATGCATCTGAAAACGAATGAATCAATATTGATTGTTCCACCCACGTATAGCTCTTTACAGTATGATTGTCAAACATAAACAAAAATTGTAGACATCTCAATCCCTTCGTCATTTTCTTCTTCACGCTCATTACTACCGAAATCTCCAAAATAAATCTCCTGAAGTTCGTTTGCGATAAAATTGGGCTTGAATGTTTGCCTGATTACTGTAGAACGCCATTGGCAAGTATATACATCTCTGTCATGTGGCAGTAATTCCGATTCAGGTTGAATTAGAGAAGGACGAGTATTTCATTGTAAGTGAAACATGCGTTACGTCCAAGACAAACCTGTCTATCCGAATAGAATCGAGCTCTAGGATTCTGGTTCACAAACTGTGGAATGGGTGGGAGAGAAAGGGGCGGGACCTCCATATTAGGTGCCAACTGAAAATGAGAAAAGTTTGTAATTATAAGCAAGTTTCGAGTTTAATGTTGGAGAGTTTTCAAGTTTCGAGTTTCAATGTTACATGGTGCTGGTTCACGATCGATTTTCAAATCTTTATCAAAATTGTAGGTTGCAATTTGGATCGAGGTGCTGTAAATGTGAATAAATAGTTGAAATTGGGGGGAGGTTCTCAGGAAACTCCCAGTTAGATGACCGATAATTTTTGTAGTTTACTGGCCAATACTCGACGAGAATGTGAGCAGGTCAGCGAGATGCAGACTGTATGGGCAATTGGCTGTAGATATGGGCTTACTGTGAGTCAATTGCACAGTCACGTGAAACATGTAAAACACAGCAAAACTCAGAAACGTGCAATGACAAAGAGCTCTATTCGTTGAAATGCTAACTTCACGTGACTACTCAATTTACTTCCAGTATAACTACTCACTCATTGATGAGCCAATTCAAATCAATGGAGGCAGAAAAAGACGCATTTGTGGTCAATCTACCCGTTCCTGAAACTTACCCAGCTAAATTATGGCGCTTGATACACATATGAGCAAGATGTGTTATACTAGAAGTGAATTGGACAGTCACGTAGAGCTAGCATTCTAATGAAGAATCGTGCACTTTGAAATTGCACGATTTTGAGTTCTGCTGTGTTTAACATGTTCCAGGTGACTGTGCAACTGACTAACAGTATACCTGTTGTGCAGAGGAATTTCCATGTCTCAGTAGCAAATCGCAAATAGGATTGGTTGTAGCATCGGAGTTAAGATGAGCGGAAACCTGCAACAGATACTCATTTTCTAATAGTATATTTGTTTGAAAGGTCAGAGAATGCCGGAAAACAGACTTTTCTTTCCCCAATATCAGAAAAAATGGAATATTTTCAGGATTGTCATTAACAGTGATCAATAGAGAGATTGAAATTACAAATCTACTAAAAAAATCGCCATCCCATATGTGGAATAGAAATCAATTTCATTTTGGTCGACTCAGAAATGAGCCTGCACACGCCAATGAAGTTCGATTACCTGCACAGCTCTGACTAGTGCTCGAGTTCAGAAAGGTTTTTCGATTCAACTCAGCAAAAAATAGTTGTCACTACTAACATAGAGGGGATTTCCCAACCAGTTGCTCAGGGTTGCTGACATGCACCAGTGAGATAACTATTCTACCAAAAAACTTGTTTTCAATTCAGATACTCCAATTTCATGGTTTGCGGTCAGTGTAAATTGGAACAAAGCGTGATATTTTTTTCATCTTACATTATTTCAAATGACAAGTTCATATCAGTTTTCGTTAATATGAGTTAACAGGGTTTACCTGTTGGTTTCTTCTCATAGGAGAATTGGGCAGCGCGGGTGGCGCGAACGGGAATTGTGAGAAGCTGTCACGAATAGAGGGCGGAGCCTGAAAAGAAAGAATATCATATATGAACTGGCCATTTTCGGAGTTGTAAATGTAGCGTTATTCTGGAAGTTTAACGATCCTTCTACGTTTTTTTCTAACTTTTTTCTCTAACGAGTCTTATATAATTTGTAACTGTGTTCATACCAGCACCAAAACTTACGCATAACCTACTGTTTGTCCAAAACCCAGCAAATTGTTGAAAGTAGTCCTTTCGCGCAATACTTGCTTCTGTTTTCACATGAGAAAATCGAATGTCACCCAAAACTTGCACGAATCCTAGTTGTGGTACTTCTCAACCAATGACGAAAAGAGAAGAACTAACCGTTCGGGGCGTGCTCGGTCGACTTCTATCCATGGTATATCCACGGGAACTTCTGTCCAATCCCAGACCAGGTGGTGGAGACGGAAAAACCTGAAACAATAAATAAACTTTTGGAATTAACCAACGTGCAAAAACGATTTTCCTTGTTTTTTTTTCAGGTTCAAGTTCGACGAAATCGAGTACTCAGTCTGAATCGACACTAATTTGTTTCAATTTCGAGTCGAGATTCAAGATAATATGTTACAGCTTTTGCCCAACTCGGTGAAACTGCTCATTTTTGATACAAAAATAGAACGTTTGAGGCAACCATATCAATTTTCAATGCTGAAATGGGTTCATGAACGTCATGACCCAAATTCCAATGGTTGATTACACATAGTATGAATGTAGGATGTAGCTCGCAAATATAACCTGCTACACCAGAGACAGTCATGAGATAATTGCAGGTCAGCAACTGAACTTGAGATTTAAAGGAGACCGGAGAGCAACATGGTTTCTCGTAAAGCTGCTGTATCCTACTTTTGATTCGACGCGTTGCGTGTCGCGCGGCATTGTAATATGAATGTCACGTGGATGATCAAACCAATATACGAGCTATTTGTACTCTCTGATCTCAATACAGTTGAAAGCAGCCCGAAAAAAACCTTTGCTCAAGTTGTGTTCCGGTCTCCTTTAATTTGAGAAACAAAGTTTTTTTTATTTTCAAAATCTGTTGATAGAAAAATCTTTAATGAAATATCAACTAACATCGTTGGACAGAGTCCGTTCAGCTAAGAAGGCGGGCGAAGTGGAACTAGGTGACCAAATGGTGCTCCCTAGCAAATGTCCGGTTCTGGCTGAAAATACTCCGAAGTGCTTTGATCGAAAAACTGGTTTCTTTTTTGAGAACATCAACCTTACTAGTATGTTAGTAATCCTATGGACCTTAAACTGCGTCAGCTGAATAACTACAAAACTATCTGAGTTGAGATTGCTGGCATATCATTAGGTGTGGCAATTTCAAGAAAAGAAACTTGTTTTAGCGTACAAATACGTGAAACTTCAAAATTTCGTATAAAAGATGAAGTCATTTTTTCGATATTCGCGAAAACAATTCGGACAACTATAGGGTTTGCTATTTTCAATCTCAAGCCAATATGATGAATATTGCTTCACCACGCTGAGTTTGTTTGCTGCCGAACTCTAGCGTGTTTCGAGATCAAACTACAATTTTTGTCACTCTGAAGCATAAAAGTACCTGAACTATTATTTCGGGAGCTATCCTCCGAGTTTGTAACATCCAATTCAACGAATGAGTTGCTCAGTAGGTCCTCGGTAGGAGGGAGGGAACCATCCTGTAATTAAATATCTGATTAAACATTATAGTTATGATGAATTGATGTGATCGTGAAAAATGAACTCAAAAATTGCTTCGACCCGGATTCAAAACGACTTTTGGGTTTTCTCAGAGGGCTGGGTTATCATGCGTGAGAATTTGATTTTCCCTTAGTTAACTCGTGTCTAGTTGAGTTTTAAACAGTCACTTATTCTGTTAAGTTTCAGAACAACTATAACTGGTTTGGAAAAATCGACCGAATCAACTTAAGTTGTATACTAGTCAAATTGCGACATTTTACACGATTTAATGTCTTTGCGGCGCCTCTCGCCCTTTATCTCTGCGTCTCCTTTATCTAACACTCTCTATCTCTGCTCTAACGTTTTCGCACCTTGTCAACTCTTTTGAAGTAAGATGAGTGTAATCGTAGCCTGACTATGGTAATTAGGAAAGATCAATACAGTTCAGAACTGACCCCCACCATGGAGAATTACTTGTTCATTTAACATTCTTTACATAAAACAGACCTTCTTATTATGTTGGAATCATCGGTAAAGCTGGGAAAATTGAAAAGGTTATTTATCTCGTTTGAATCTTAAAAAAAATGCAACAAATTTCGGGAAACCTGAAAAACTGACCAGATTTTCACCGAAGGTGGGGGTGCTGACAGAAGATTTGTCGGAATCATCCATTATGTGATCCGGAAGAAGACTGATTTCACCCGATCGAAAGTTACCGGCTTCTAAAATAAGCCCCGCCCCATTTGGGCGGCGCTGCGTTTGCTGTCAATCAATGGGTCAATAAGCAATTAGCGTTTTGGAGATGAGACGCAGACCGCTTTAGTTGGGGTTTGAGGAAAGATAAAAGCCAATTATCATATTACGATGAGACATGTTCAATTTAGAGGGGAAAAGTTGAGACTTGTGAAAAAAAGTTATAGATTTTTCAATCAGAAGTGGGAAAGTTGTATGGATGGCTGTGAAAAGTGAAACGGCAAGAGTAGGTTGGAATTTAGGAAAAAACTGTTCAGAAGGTAAAAAAAATCTCCATTCACAATGTAAAACTTCTGTGAAAACTATTTTCGGTATACGATTGATTTTGTAGGGTTCGCTCTATCCAAATCAGATCTTCACATTGGTACTGGTTGCACTCTGTCCCGCTGGTGTTTGTAGTTTGATTGTGTTTTCGGTCGCAATTCGTGAGATACAGCGTTGATGGAGATCAAAGTATAACGATCGCCTGCTTGCCCGTTACATGTCCAGAAAAATGTATTATTCACCTGCGTGTATGCAACCCAAAAAGTCCATTTGGAGCCAGTGGTCGTTTTCAGCAGCGACGGGTGCGAAAATTGCACGGGGTTCGGAATCAGATTGAAATTGTGCTTCAGAACTTTCATTTCATCAGTTGAAGTGAAAACGTACTTATACACAAGTGAGGTCCGACTATTTAACGAAAAACAGTCCACTTTTGAGTTTAAACACGTGAAAAATAATATATTTTTGCACCTAAAATAGACCAATGTTCACGTTGTCGAGGAAAAGTAGCCCAAATACACCAGTAAAGTTGTCCGAATAGTCAGAAAAATTCGAAAAACGGACTACTTTTTCGCCCAAAATAAGAAAATCGGTCTACTTTTGATGTAAAAATCATGAATCTTCACGTGTTCACATCTAAAACGGACTACTTTTTGTCGCTTAGTCGGACCTTACTGGTGTTTGGTAGCCCATTTCTCATTCATTCTGGCCTCGGACAACCTAACCTGGTCTGCTTTCAATGTCATAGTCCAAAAGAAGGGTGGTCTTGTTGTAACATTCTAATCGACGTTAAGTTATTTTCTGTTGGCAAAATTTTCTAGAAAGTACGAAGTACAACTAAGTAAAAGAAAAACGAAGCATATTGACATACCACATACTTGCAGGTTAACTCGTTTTTTGTGATACAATTCAAGCGAAGATGTGCAAGTGCATACAGCATTAGTATATGAAAATTGCGTACGTTTGATCTCAAAATCCAAACGTTGCCGGGTTTGGGTAGAAGAGGGGGCTTACTGCTAGATTATTGTTTGGCTGGAGTATTATGTGACACAGTCAGACTCAGTATGAATGTGTTTTTTTTTTCAGTTCAACTGCGAACAACCTACATTCCAACTGGGACAGGAGATTTTGATAGAATGGACACAGACGAAGTTCCCCTTCAACCTTATCAGAATGCATCCGGTGGAATAACGGCGAAGTTGAACCATTTTCACATCCTTGCACTTTTTTTTCACTTAGTTATCCGAATTCTTTTTTTTAAATATTCAGTTCTAAACAGGCCGGCAGCTACAAAAATTTATGAATTTAGTGTATTTTCCAGCCGATTCCGGTAGAATTAGACCTTATTTTGTTGTGACATCTTGAATTTTTGCGTGGTTTTATGCCAAATCATTAATTTTCACGTGTTTTGATGTAAAACGGATAAGTTTGGGTCGAATAGTCGGACTTGGTGTATGGAGTATGGTTGTAAGTCTGTGGCCTCTTGAATTGTGTTGCATATTATTCAAATATCTCTCGAGTCGATAATCTTTCAAAATCATAGTATTAAAAATATAATTTTTTAATTCATAAGAGTAATGGTATTGTGAGAACATGAAATTGGCAAACTCCAGTAATTTTGGCCTAGTCATCCTTTTCTGGCGTTCAATTCAATGTGTCTCGCGATGTCAATGATTTGTAAGTTTGTAGATGTAGTAGTACACATATTTCATTCATGTATAAGTATATCGTTTTGTTGTAATTGTAAGTTCGCGTTGTGCCATGAATAAAACTAAAATGAATTTCATCGTTTTTTGTTTGATTAAACCACAAATAATCGTTGTAGAACAGAAAATCTAATACTGTGTCGAATATGATTTATAAGCTGGTATTGAGGGAAGAGCCAGCCTGCCCTGACCCGTTTGACCGGCTACCGTAACCCCGCGCCCAACTTGTAAAACAAGCTTCAAAAACCGAGCTTGTTATCCACTAGTGAACAAGCTAGTGAAAAGAATCTAGTAAAACAACTTGGATTTTAACTTCAGAGATTCGATTTTTGACGCAAAATTGTAATGCTTCACGTTGCTATATTTGGCTTGAAGTTTGGCTTAAATCCACAACGCCGCGAAATTCAAAAATCAAATTCCACTTCGCCTAACGTTTGACGCAAAATTATATATTTTGAATTGTATCAAGTATTTGTTGTAAGTGAAACGTGTTTAAAGTCTGAGACAAACCTGTCGATCCGAATAGAATCGAGCTCTTGGATTCTGATTCACAAACTGTGGAAAGGGTGGGAGAGAGAGATGCGGGACCTCCATGTTCTGAATCTGAACATCTGACGACATCTGAAAATAATGAAAGTTTGTAATTATAATCAAGTTTCGAATTTCAAGTTTTATTTGTCACATCTCAATGTTACATGTTGATGATTCATTACCAATCTCCAAATTCTCTTGTCTCTGTATGGTATTAAAATTGTAGGTTGTAATTGAAATTGAGACGCTGTATAATCAACAATATTTCACAGCAGAACACTCTTTTTCGATCACCAATAGGTGCAAATAAAGCATGTTCTCACTTTTAGAAGCGAAATTGAGGCGCCGCGCCGTATGCGTGCGGTACAGGTTTCTAAGATAGAACCTGGGGACTCGAAGGGGTACTTGACGGGACGTGGCCTACCGAATTTCAACATGAGAAACAGTTTTGCGGAAAACAGGCAGTTGAAGGGGGACTACGGCCAACTCTACCGACTTTTGTCACAGTGTTACCGAAAGTCACAACTCGTCACAATCACAATGTGGTCTTAATGTGGCTTTTGCAATTGAGGGTCATTTTTTTCCCGATCATTTTCGTATTTTATAGGCCAATACTTGACGAGAATGTGAGCAGATCAGCGAGGCGCAGACTGTATGGGCAATTGGCTGTAGAAATGGGTAGAATGTTAGTCAATTGCACAGTCACGTGAAACATGTAAAACACAGCAGAACTCAGAAACGCGCAATGAAAAATAACACGATGCCTCATTGGAAAGCTAACTTCACGTGACTACTCTATTTACTTCTACTACAAGTACTCACTTATTGATAAGCCAATCCAATGGAGGCAGAACAACACGCATTTGTGGTCAATCTACCCGTTCCTGAAACTTACCCAGCTAAATTATGGCGCTTGATACACATATGAGCAAGATGTGTTATACTAGAAGTGAATTGGACAGTCACATAGAGCTAGCATTCTAATGAAGAATCGTGCACTTTGAAATTGCACGATTTTGAGTTCTGCTGTGTTTAACATGTTTCACGAAACTGTGCAACTGACTAACAGTATACCTGTTGTGCAGAGGAATTTCCATGTCTCAGTAGCAAATCGCAAATAGGATTGGTTGTAGCATCGGAGTTAAGATGAGCGGAAACCTGCAACAGATACTCATTTTCTAATAGTATATTTGTTTGAAAGGTCAGAGAATGCCGGAAAACAGACTTTTCTTTCCCCAATATCAGAAAAAATGGAATATTTTCAGGATTGTCATTAACAGTGATCAATAGAGAGATTGCAATTACAAATCTACTGAAAAAATCGCCATCCCATATGTGGAATAGAAATTAATTTCATTTTGGTCGACTCAGAATTGAGCCTGCACACGCCAATGAAGTTCGATTACCTTTTACTAGGGTTCGAGTTTTCAAGAAGGTTTTTCGATTCAACTCAGCGAAAAATAGTTGTCACTACCAACATAGAGGGGGTTTCCCAACTAGTGGCTCAGGGTTGCTGACATGCACCAGTGAGATAACTATTCTACCGAAAAACTTGTTTTCAATTCAGATACTCAAATTTCATGGTTTGCAGTCAGTGTAAATTGGAACAAAGCGTGATATGTTTTTCATCTTACATTATTATAAATGACAAGTTCATGTCAGTTTTCGTTAATATGAGATAACAGGATATACCTGTTGGTTTCTTCCCATAGGAGGAGTGGGCGGCGCGGGTGGCGAGAACGGGAATTGTGAGAAGCTCTCACGAGTAGATGGAGGAGCCTGGAAAGAAAGAATAGCATATATGAACTACCCATTTTCGGAGTTTTAAATATAGCATTATTTTGGAAATTTAACTATCCTTCTACGTTTTTTCTAACTTTTTTTCTAACGAGTCTTATATAATTTGTAACTGTGTTCATACCAGCACCAAAACTCACGCATAACCTACTGTTTGTCCAAAAACCAGCAAATTGTTGAAAGTAGTCCTTTCGCGCAATACTTAGTTCTGTTTTCACATGAGAAAATCGAATGTCACCCAAAACTTGCACGAGTCCTAGTTGTGGTACTTCTCAACCGATGACGAAAAGAGAAGAACTAACCGTTCGGGGCGTGCTCGGTCGACTTCTATCCATGGTATATCCACGGCAACTTCTGTCCAATCCCAGACCAGGAGGTGGAGACAGGAAAACCTAAAACAAAACATCTTTTGAGTTTAATCAACCAGCAGAATGTGCAAACATGGAATGTGCTTTTCCGTCAACTTGTTTTCCAGAATTCAAGTTTCGACAAAAACCGAGTAATCCAGTATGAATCGGCACCAACTTGTTTAACTATAGAGTGGAGATTCGAGTTAAGTATGTTACAACTTTGAACTAACTCGGTAAAACTGCTTATTTTTTGATAAAAAAATCGAAGGTTTGAGGCGACTAAATCGATTTTCGACGCTGAACTGGGTTCGTGAATGTCATGACCCAAATTCCAATGGTTGATTACACATAGTATGAATGTAGGATGTAGCTCGCAAATATAACCTGCTACACCAGAGACAGTCATGAGATAATTGCATGTCAGCAACTGAACTTGAGATTTAATTTGAGAAACAAAGGTTTTTTCTATTTTCAAAATCTGCTTACGTTGAGAAAAAAATCTTTAATGAAATATCAACTAACATCGTTGGACAGAGTAAGTTCAGCCAGTAAGGCGGGCGAAGTGGAACTAGGGGACCAAATGGTGCTTCCCAGAGAATGTCCGGTTCTGGCTGAAAATACACCGAACTGCTTTGATCGGAAAACTGGTTTCTTTTTTGAGAACATTCACCTTATTAGTATGTTAGTAATCCTATTGACCTTAAATTGCACCAGCTGAATAACTACAAAACTATCTGAGTTGAGATGCTGGCATATAGTTCGTTTCACCAATCGATGACTTTCTACAGTAATCTGTCGAATATTCATGAGCATTTATCTAATCAACAAACATAATTTCAGATTTACTGTTTTCTATGCTGGTAGTAACCAATGTGGAAAACAAAATCGCGTAGTTTAAGCTATTTACAATACCTATAGGATATTGAAAATTCACTCAAAAGTTTAATAATCTCACTGTAGAGGACTATTGTTGCGTGAAACAGACTATACCATTAGGTGTGGCAATTCCAAGAAAAGAAACTTGTTTTAGCATACAAATACGTAAAACTTCAAAATTTCGTTTACAAAATGAAGTCATTTTTTCGACATTTGCGAAAACAATTCGGACAACTATAGGGTTTGCTCTGTTCAACTGAAGCCTACACGACGTATATTACTTTATCACGCTGAGTCTATAGTTTGCTTTTACACTCCCGCTGCTTTTCAGTCAAATTTCACGAAATGTAGCGAGTTTCGAGATCAAACTGCAATTGTTGTCACTCTGAAGTATAAAAGTACCTGATCTATTATTTCGGGAGCTATCCTCCGAGTTTGTGACATCCAATACAACGAATGAGTTGCTCAGTAGGTCCTCGGTAGGAGGGGGGGAACCATCCTGTAATTAAATAACTGATTAAACATTATAGTTATGATGAATTGACGTGATCAGTGAAAAATGAACTCAAAAATTGCTTCGACCCGGATTCGAGACAACTTTTGGGTTTTCTCAGAGGGTTGGGTCATCATCAGTTGAACCCCACAGAATTTGATTTTCCCTTAGTTAACTCGTGTCTAGTTGTGTTTTAAACAGTCACTTATTCTGTTAAGTTCTAGAACACTTATAACTGTTTGGAAAAATCGACCGAATCAAGTTTAGTTGTATACTAGTCAAATTGCGACATTTTACACGATTTATTGTCTTTGCGGCGCCTCTCGCCCTCCATCTCTGCGTCTCATTTATCCAACACTCTCTATCTCTGCTCTAACGTTTTCGCACCTTGTCAACTCTTTTGAGGTAAGATGAATGTAATCGGCCTGACTATGGTAATTAGGAAAGATCAATACAGTTCAGAACTGACCCCCACCATGGAGAATTACTTGTTCATTTAACATTCTTCAAAACAGACCTTGTTATTATGTTGGAATCATCGGTGAAGCTGGGAAAATTGAAAAGTTTATTTATCTCGTTTGAATCTTGAAAAAAAATGCAACAAAGTTTGGGAAACCTGGAAAACTGACCAGATTTTCACCGAAGGTGGGGGTGCTGACAGAAGATTTGTCGGAATCATCCATTATGTGATCCGGAAGAAGACTGATTTTACCCGATCGAAAGTTACCGGCTTCATAAATAAGCCCCGCCCCATTTCGCGGCGCTGCGTTTGCTGTCAATCAATGGGTCAATTAGCAATTAGCGTTTTGGAGATGAGACGCAGACCGCTTTAGTTGAGGTGTGAGAAGAGATAAAAGCCAATTAGATAAATCCCGAGTAGACAGGTTCAATTTAGAGGGGAAAAGTTGAGACTTGTGAAAAAAAGTTATAGATGTTTTAATTAGAAGCCGGAAAATTCTATGAATGGCTGTAAAAAGTGAAACTGCGGGACCTGGTTGGAATTTGAGAAAAAAAAACTGTTCAGAAACTAAAAAATCTTCCATTCACAAAGTAAAACTTTTGTGAAAACAGTTTCAGGTATTTTCCAAGTCAGATCTTCACTCTTTTCCAAGTCAGATCTTCACAGTAGTGGTTGCACTCTGTCCCGCTGGTGTTTGTAGTTTGACCCCGTCGCTTCTCGATCGTAATTTGTGATGTGCAGCGTTTATCGAGATCAAACTACCACAACTATTCGACGGTTCTATGAAGTTATTTCCTGTGCTTCAATTTATGGTGTAAAAGTTGGGGAAATTATAGAGTTAGCTGCAATTATGCAAAACTTGGCGGACGACTACAGAACGATTGAAATATAAGTATAAATTATGTTTCCTAAATTTCTCCCACCGTATAAGCTGGAAACTTCCGACGACAACTACTTATTTCATAAAAAGTTGTTGTTTTAGTGCAGTAGACGCAACTCTAAGAATAGAGGTCGCTCTTTCCTAGGCAGGCCCATACGGTGGTGCTCTGTTCAGCTGTGTTTTCAGTTTGGTCCCGTTGCGTCTCGAACGGAATTCGTGATTGACCGCGTGTGTTCTAAACAAACCACAACAATGATGTATTTTTAATGTCAATCGAACTTTTCAATTACTGTTGGAATTTTGGTATCTCGGAGTGTATGGAAAGATTGTTTAAGTGTTTCAAGTCCAAGTGTCGTCAAAAGAGTTTACCGTTTGCTCGTTCCAAGGACCGGAGCGAGCGTAGACGGTGTATTCTGCTCCATATTGCTGTGTTTGTAGTTAGTTTGATCCCGTTATTTTCCGGTCAAAATTTGTAAAAGACCGCGTATAAGATCTAACTATAACAAAAATTTGTTTACTCCCTATATCATTATATAGTCGTCGGCAACGGAAAGGCGGGAGGGTACTGTATATCTCACATTTCGCTGTGTACGCACACATGCCTTCGATTCCGAAGCTTGGCGGTTACGTGTTTAATTAGCGCAGTGGTTAGCGCGCTGCTACGAAACTTTTGCTCGCTGGTTCGATTCCGGCGAGAGACAGAAGTTTATGAATTCGGCATCCCCTATAATCAAGCCCATTCGTGCTGCCACATCTGTAAACACCAGCTTACATTCCAACCGACCATTTAAACAGCAGCAGCTCAATCTCTCATGCTCAATTGAAATCATGGTTCACATTCCGATCCCGGCATTTTTGATGGAGATCCAATCATTCTCATTTCGTAAAGCCAGCGAAATTCGAATATACTAGAAGTAAATTGAACAGTCACGCAAAGTTAGTATTCTAATGAGAAATCGTACATTTTGTAGTTGCATGTTTCTGAGTTCTGATATGTTTAATAAGTTTGACGTGACCATACAATTGACTAACAGTGTTTCTTTAACAGCAGTGTCTCTTTAACAGCCTCGTGTGACCTGGAACTTCCCAAAGACTGCTTCTCGATCTGCGTCTCTTCAAGCGCGTGATATTTCCGTTTTCTCACATCCCGTCAGGACACAACTACGGAAAGAAAAATGCGCAGGTAGTATTCCACTGCAAGTTACTGGAGGTTCAGCACGGTATATACTTTGGCTCATATATCGTATTCCATATGTACTGTTTTAACAACGCTGACGCAATCTACACTTCCAGAAACATTTGTAATCCTACTGTAGGAACTCAATAGGTGGAGAAAAATACTGTGTAAGTTTCACGCTATCCCATCTTTTGCAAGTAATTGGTGTGATTGTGTTGATTCCTGTGACAATTGCTTACAACATTCCCTTCCTGGTTTGTATTTTGTTTGAACGTGTTAAACCGTACCAAAAATGTATTACTGTATTAATGTAGGAGTTTCAATGGGAGCGAAACAGACTATATTGTTGCCTGTAACACTTTTCAGAGATTAAGCAACAATGATACTGGTGTATTCCAATCTTTCGGACGTAATTGGTGTGATTGCATCTATACTAATATGTGTCACTATTGTGCACAACCGTAGTATAGCTAACTACTTTTGTCTCAATTGAAACTATTCGATAACAGTAACTGAATTTAAACTCACTAAATGTTTTTATTCTTACTATAGACGTCGGAGTGGGAATGAGAAATACTATATTACTATCTGCAGTAGTTTTTCAGAACAAAATCTTAATGATACTCAAACTTTTGCACGTAATTAGTGTAATTGCGACTGTACTAATATCTGTGACAATTGTTCACAACATTCTCTTGCTAGTTTGTATGATCAAACACCGGGCCTATTATTTTGCTCATCTATACTACTACATCGTACCTTCTCTGATTATCAGCGAACTATGTCTTCTTTCGTTACAACTGATACTGGTTGTGCCTGAGTTGGTAACGCCAAATACTTCGCCCAAACCAAAAGGTACCACGATCAATTCCGTTTCGGTCAAAATTAGTAAACTCAAAGTTTGCATCATTCCCACTGAGAATTTGGCAGCGTGCCAAGAAAACTTCAAATTAATAAAATTCATAAAGTAAAAGGTTTTATGTTTATGAAACGAATTGTATCCCTCCTACTAGCAAAGTTTCTCTGCCGCTCAGAGAAACTCTCAGTGTTTCGGAAAACAATAACATGGAGAGCTCGAGACAATTCCTTGCCAATTAGCAAGCTTTTTTGTAGCGGCCTCGACGAGACAGTGTCCAGGTCAGAGAGACGCAGACTGTCTCAGCTTGTCTGAGGCCTCATTGACCTGCGTGCTCTCTCGCTTCAGTAGCTGGCTAATCGCAGAAGTAAATTGGATTGACACCTAAAGTTATAGTTCGTTTCACCAATTGATGACTTTCTACAGTAATCTTTCGAAAATTCAAACGCCTTTTTCTAGTCAACACACAGAATTTAAGATGCACTGTTCTGTATGCTTGTAGTACCCAAAGTGGAAAACGAAATCACAAAGTTTAGACAATGTACAACTGTAAAGGTTCTCCCTTCTTCAGTATCGATTACTAACCGTATTTTAGGCGTTCGTTCGATGTTTTGCACTGAATTTACTCAAAACAAACTTCAACCCAATTCTTCTATCAGCAAAAGGATCCCGAGAGTTCTCGAGCTTTTTGAACACAGAGACAATAAGAGGGAAACTCCCAATTGAGAAAAGTGCTAGAAAGTTGATTTATTAAACTTTATTAGAGTAAGGGATAAATATAAAATAAAAGAGAGAGAGAAAATAGGCGCACCGGCCCCGAGTCTACAACCACACAGAACTAGGCGACGAGGGGGGAGGACCTGTTGAGGTCAGCTCGCCCAAAATCAATAGATACCAGACGAAAAAAATGACAAACGAAAATACAAAGAGGTCAAAACACGACAGAAACATATCACAATATCACAGGGACCTGACATGCCCCTCCATCGAACAAGCGGTTTCCATACCGCGACAAAAGGGAATTCTTCTTCGGGGTGCGGCTGGCAGGAGACGACTTCGGAACGGGATCGGGCGAGTAGATTTGGCGTTGTTGGAGGGAGAAGTTGGGCGACGATGACGAACAGGAGTCCAGTTTCTTCTTTTCGCGATCGGCACGAAATCCTCCACGAAGTTGGTATTGCGGCTTGACGTTTCTTGGCCACCGCATTTCATCAGCAATTGGTTTCCTCTTGTCGGCCGACCAGAACTTTTCACCAATTTGGGCAGTCTTCAAAACAGTTTCACACTTACTGCATTCCGGCACAGCAATTAACTTGTTCCACGGCGCGCTAGAAACTGTATTGACTCTATTGACCTTCTTACTTTGTGACATTGGCATCGGCATACCCGACGCCGTTGATATCAGTGCTCCACTATGTCCTGATCTTTGCAACGTAATTCCAAAGGTCTTGAGAGCATTCATTCCTAACAAAATCGTGTCGCCTGCGCTTCTTTGTACGTGCAGCGCTATGTTTCTACTGCATCCATCCATGATCACTTCCGTTTGAATCAGTTTCAGGAAAGTCATTTCATTCCCGCTAGCGTCGAATACCGTAGGCATCACGCCGTCATTGAATATTTTACTCATTTTGTCAATATCTATACCTTCGTCCACAGCTCTATGTAAGATACTCACTGGCAGAATAGAAATAGCTGACCCGGTATCAATGCATGCCTTCAACTTCATTCCATAAACTTCCACATCCCACATTGCTGACTCGCATGAGATCGGGGAAGGCATTCTACTACTTCTGTAGTTCAAATTTATCTTGGGAAGTTCTTCTTCATTCTCTATAAGACCTGTCTTACGGGTTCCAAGACATTGGGCGATGGAATACTGCGCCTCTGACCCACATTGACCATCTTGACGACGTTGCTGCAACTGTTCAGTGCGCACTGTATTTACCATTTGCTCATTAACACGATACTTGCGTTGAGATATATGCATCTTACTAGGACAGTATTGTTGTTTATGCCCGGTTTCACCGCAGAAGAAACAGGTGATGCTACGTAGAGATTGACTGTTATTTTTCTCAGAACCGCCCTGCGCTACGGATTGAGCGTATTTGCCTTGAATTTGAGAACACTGGACAGGCTCCACTTCTTTCATTCCTGCTAGAGCTCTTGCTCTTTCCAATCTTAAAGCCACAGATTTGACACATTCATAAACTGTTCCTTCGGGTTTCTCCATTTCGAGAAGAATATGGTACGAATCTTCCCAATGACGCAGATTGGTATACAAAGTATTTGCAAGTTCAAAATCTTGATTCGATGACCCATGCGCCTCTTTTGACAGCTGTTCCAAAATCACACAGAACGCTGAAACTGATTGGTTACTCTTTTTCTTCAGTTTAGTTAGTTCAACAAGAGCTCGCATTCGATCACCCACAACATTCTTGCTGTTGCGCAGGAACTCAACTAACTCCGCAAAGCTACCACTCGCATGACTTGCACCCATTGAGTCGAACAGTGCGCGAGCCTCTCCAGTCAACTTAGATATGAGGATATCCCGTCGGTGGGAATCAGACCAAATCACTTGAGAATACTTCATATTGATATGTCTCACAACGTCATCTAATCTTTCCTTTCCAGAGTAGTTCGGTACCTCAGGTATAGCACTCGTTTTCAACATTTCGCACATAGTTGCTACCAGTTGTTGTGCTGAATCAGAAGAGCCAACACCATTCATAAGAGGAAAAACAGATTGTAGCCCAGAACTATTAACGTGCGGGGTTGTCTGTCGTAACCTGTCCAGTTCATACTGAGCATCTCTGAACTTCCTATCTTTTTCCTTCATCAAGCACTTCAATTCATTTACAGAACCACAGTTCCATTCAGTAAACAGGTCCTTCATAATGCCTGTAACTGACTTAGTGTTCTCAATGTAGTCAGTGGCCACGCGTAATGCACTGATAGTACCTTTCTGAACAGCCCTGTACATCACATCAGGACATGTGCTAGAATTCGCATTCTCTTGTACGACATCAAAACAAATTTTCTCGACACGCGAGATTGCTTCCAACAAACTCCGTTCCTGTTCCTCATGAACAACAATCACTTCTTGGTGTGACTCACAGGAATTCAACATACTTTTCTGATCTTTCACATCATCAGAATGTTCACCATGTGCAATAGAACTTTCAATCATGACTCTATGCTCACTCTCTAGTGATTTCATAGCTTTCAACTCAAATTTCGACTCTGAACAACTTCAGGATTCACTACGGAATCGACCCAGTTTCGAATACACACCGATATGAGATCAGGAGCGCTACAGAAATTCACACACTTTGAAATATCCCTCGCTGAGCGGACAATAACACGCAGAAACACTGAATTCAATAACGTTCCTCTCACCTGAGCAGGAATTAATCACTACTTTTGGTCACTGTACAATAAGATCCAAACTATTCCCTCAATCAGAGCGGAATATCACTAACGTTCAACTTTAAACCAGTTTCAGAACTACTCCAATACCTAGGCAGTAGTCAGCCTCTATTCTTCAAACACCCAATATCTAGGCGTGATTTTCGAATATAGCTATTACAAAAGTGAACCAGAATTTGGACACAATAACACCCTATATCTAGGCGTGGAAAGTGATTCAAACGTTATTGACAATCACCACAACAGAAATACAGCCAACGAACGAGTATACAATCAATAGTTACCAACAAGTACTCTCACAATGACCAATATCTACTCTCAATTACTTATATTGCTCACTGCTCTGATGCATACTTTCTCAAGTCTCAATGTGTTCTTTGCAAGTTGGTTCGGCCCCCATGTAAAGGTTCTCCCTTCTTCAGTATCGATTACTAACCGTATTTTAGGCGTTCGTTCGATGTTTTGCACTGAATTTACTCAAAACAAACTTCAACCCAATTCTTCTATCAGCAAAAGGATCCCGAGAGTTCTCGAGCTTTTTGAACACAGAGACAATAAGAGGGAAACTCCCAATTGAGAAAAGTGCTAGAAAGTTGATTTATTAAACTTTATTAGAGTAAGGGATAAATATAAAATAAAAGAGAGAGAGAAAATAGGCGCACCGGCCCCGAGTCTACAACCACACAGAACTAGGCGACGAGGGGGGAGGACCTGTTGAGGTCAGCTCGCCCAAAATCAATAGATACCAGACGAAAAAAATGACAAACGAAAATACAAAGAGGTCAAAACACGACAGAAACATATCACAATATCACAGGGACCTGACACAACACCTACAAGATATGATAAATTCACTTAAAGGTTTTATAATCTCACTGTAGAGGGCCATTGTTCCGTGAAACAGACTATAGCACTCTAATGAGGCGTTGTGCACTTTGTCCCATTGCACGTTTCTGAGTTCTGCTGTGTTCAACATGTTTTACGTGAGTGTGCAATTGACCAACAGTGTACCCTCTACAAAAAAATGAAAACTGTGCCCCAATTGCGATTCAAATCCAACAAAAGTGGGACTGTGTGTTCTAGATTTTTTCAACCATTGTTTCTATATTGAGAATTGTGCCTGCGTTATTGACCTAATTAATTTTTCAGAACGGATAATTTCGGGAGTTTCAACGAAGAGTTGGGAGGAGGTTATGTACTGCTACGGTAGGTCGAATGAGAGCAATCGTATATGATTATTGTATATCAGTTTATACTAGAAGTAAACTGAATGGTCACGTGAAGTAAGCAAAACAGGAATCGTGCACATTTTCATTGCACGTTTCTGAGTTCTGCTGTGTTTAACATGATTCAATGTGACTGTGCACTTGATAAACGGTACTTTTGACGATAGGAACTTCATTATAATAAACAAAATTACACAAATGGTTGAGCAGAAATGAATTATTAAGTTGAATGAATAATGAACCCCGATAAGTTTGATCATTTGCAGGGGATCGTGAAGTTGTATATAACGCCCTCCCATCATTTTTGTATCAAATAATGGCTCTTTTCTATTACATTCGTTACTATGTTATATTTTTGATTGCAATTTATCGTTGTTTTACCGTATGTCCGACATTCAGAGAAAAACTGCGTTTTTCCAAAACGAATATCTGCCTTCTCCTGCTTTTCATATATGTCAGTTGGAAGATTTCTGTTTTTGGACAAATCTCGGTTAAAGGAGACCGGAACACAACTTGAGCAAATGTTTTGTTTCGGGCTGCTTTTGACTGTATTGAGATCAGAAAGCACAAATAACTAGTATATCATGTTTGATCAGTCCACGTGACATTCACTTGACAATGCCGCGTAACACGCAACGCGTCCAATTAGAATTGGGATGCAGCAGCTTTATGAAATTTAAGGTTGTGTTCCGGTGTCCTTTAATGGTTGACCGGTGTGGTTGACAGAATACCCGGTTTTTCGTGAAAGTCAATACTTTATCAGATAATCGATATTTGTTCAGATACTCAATATTGGACTGTCGACGGGTTGGTACTTGGCGCAGTGCAATCGACTGTACAGCCTATGCGCGCACAAGATGAAAGATATTTGCTACACACAGGGAAAAGATGCGCAAAACAACACAATAAATGAGAATGTGAAGTTCTTTCAAACCTACGTGAATGCTGTGGTTCCATTTCTCACATTGCTAGTCTACATTCTGCTATTCATAAGCGTCAAACTACAGAAGACAAGCAACAATAAAGTGACCACAACGACAGTACACGTGATAGGCGGAAATCCACATATTACTACGGGTTCAACCACTATTCAGAATGTAGTTCTATCTGATTCCAACATACTTAGCAAAGCTACTCGGCAATGTTTCAAATCGTTCTACGTGAAAAAGAATGTCTCGACTGCAAGCGCCACGAAAGATATCAAAATAGTCCATCAAGGACTTATGATAGCGTTAATATTGTTCATTGAACCTATATTCCTCATTCTTACGAACTCGGAAAACCGAATTCATGGAGAGGTGAGATTTTTCGTTTTCTATCGACAATGCTGTAGCGGTTTTCATTGCGACTGACTTGAGCGAGCTACAAACTACATCAGTCAGAAAATGCTACAAATGAAGGAAATGAGTCGCGTAGAGGTAAGCGTAGGTGAAGGTACGTTCGACGTGGCGAAAAAAACTGAATTTGCGGACTTTTTCAAAATTCGTCAAACGTTACCTGCAAATCAGGGTTATCAGTGAGTACTTAATGGGGTCGTTCAGATCAAAAGGTGACTAATGACCTAAATTTTGTAGAGTATTTGAAGTGCCAAAGCACGAAACAGAATCGTTTCTTTCTCGTATTTTGTTCACTATATTCAAAGTGTTTTTTTTTTCGTCATTTCCGAACGCACTTCACATGGAGGACCCGATTGTGAAGTGTTGTGTACCGGCGAACACATAAATGCCTCGAACTTCCAGAACAAATTTCCATGATCTCTTTATGAGATTCTTTTGATTTCTAGTCTAGAACATTGAAAGTGTTTAGGTATGTTCATGAGATGTTCATGAGGTTCTAATGAGAAATAGCATGGAAACTTCTCGGAAGGTTGGAAGGCTTGCTACCCCGGAACTCGTTGAAAAATATAAACAAAAACCGAAAAAAAAACCTTTTAGGATCAAGTTGAAAAGTCAGAAATGATGCTCCGATACTCGATTATGTTCACAACTGTACTTCCGAACTGGGTCACATTCTGTCTTTTCAACTCGCGAATGAGAGGAGATGTCAGAGAGATTATTCGTAAAGTAGCGGAATACATCAAGAAGTTGAAGCTTTAGTCTACTTCAAATCTACGTCCACCCATAGATAGATACGACAATATAGTTATTTCAATGTGCTCAGTAACTGTAACATCCAAAACGTCCGAATGGTACAACTATATTTTGTTCAAATATATCACCTCATACGACGAAATGGTCATACGAGAAAACAAGCAGTTGAAGACAAAGGATCAACCCAACTTGTAACTTGAAACTTCTAAATTCTTTGAAATTTAAGATCATGTTTCGTAATTGTGTTTCGGACACGTAATTTTTTGAAGTTAGTTATCATCCTCTGTTTGAGAAGTCATAATGTACTTCAAATCCGCGGCTTTGATCAATTTACAAGAAGCAGACCTCTGGTTGATTGACTCTCGAAGCCGCGCATTCAACACCTCTATAGATCTACATTTCAACAAACTCGAACTGTTTGTCATTTGAATAAAATTTGTAGAAAATACGTGTTGGCAATTTGTTTGACAATTTGTTTGTAATGTACAATGTAAAATAAACAATTCCTGTTGTACTTCATGAATATAGGTACGTTTCTAATAGGTCATACAGCTTTGGTATGAAAAAGGCAAAACACATTTGCATCCGTGTATCCATTCCATATCCAATAAACATTCAACATATTTCTCATTTCGAATGTAGTTGATATTTATATGGTTATTGAAACATTTCCAATTTGCTGCATTAGTTTCTTCGTGCCGTAGAAGTGATTTCTTCCAGTTTTGTTTCATCTTTTCGGTAGTATTACATCACGATACTGATAAAGTTTATTAGTTTAAGGATATATGATGGAAATGGTGGTCGATCATCAGTTGACTAGTTATCATCATGAAAACGAGTCATCGACAAACGAGAAAGTGTGTGAGTTTGAGAGAATCCAGACAGTCATCCACTGCCAAAAAACTGGAAGGTATATTGTAAGAGATTATGGAGGAATGTGCAGTTACTCGAATCATAGTTCATCCCCCAAATTTGTGATCCTTCACAGAATGTCATTGAACAGTAGTTAGATTTTTTGACACTCAAAAGTTTCTGTTCGCAAAGCTGGTACATGTTCTACCTATTCCACTCAAAACACTGATAATAAATGAAGTGGGTGGGTGTATTGAAACTCATAGTCAAAATCAGCAAATTAGAGATATTCGAGTAATGCGAAGTATTGAATCAACTGTGTTTACAAACTTTTCGAACCAACCTGTGACGTAGATAATTGCCAACACTTTGCGTCGAGCTTTGATAGTATTGAAAACGACTATACCTTCTTGATGTAGTCCGCTATTCGACGAATGATCTCTCTGACATCTCCTCTCATTCGAGAGTTGAAAAGACAAAATGTCACCCAGTTGGGAAGTACAGTTGTAAACATAATCGAGTAGCGTAGAACCATGTCTACTTCTCCAACTTGATTCTATAAGATTTTGCAGTTTTAATTCAATCTATTTCAGCACTTGACGTAGTTACCTCCCGAGATATTTCCATAACATTTTTCTGAGAACCCCAGGAACATCTTATAAACTACCTACAAATTCTCAACTTTGTAGAATAACATTCAATGGAACCACACGAGAAGATGAAGAGAATTCATTCATGACGTTCACGGAACATTGCTTCTGCGCCTACAGTGTATGCCAGACACACTACACTTCAAAATCGAGAAATGTGTGTCGGAGAATGACTTATTTCGAACATCTTGGAAACCTGTGGTAGTTTCTAGTTCTTTAACGTCCTAGTTGGAATAAAAACAACTGTAGCGAAGTCGTTCTAATAGCTTTTTTCATTCCTACTGCGACCCCTATACAGTATGAATTTGAATATTCAAGATCATGAAGTCTACTTCATGTGAATGAGAAAGTTAATCATTTCAGATTTTGATTCTAGTTTCCCGTTAGACACATTGTTGGGAACTTGCATTCCATGAAGTTGATGTTTGTTCACTAAAATAGGCATTGAGAAATTGAAAAGTGAACTGAAAGAGTCCCAGTGGAAGTGACCTCCACCATACCTTTTCATAGTCTCGGCTTTCTGAGTGTGTGAAGATGAGAAACATAGGCTCAATTGACAAGATGAATGCTATCAAAAGTCCTTGATAAACAATATTGATATCTTTCGTAGTGCTTGCAGTCGAGAACTTCTTTTTCCCATAGAATGATTTGAAACATTGACGAGTAGCTTTGTATAGTGTGTTGGAATCAGACAGAACTACATTTTGAGTGACAATTGAACCCGTGGTAATATGTGGATTTCCGCCTATCACGTGTACTGTCGTTGTCTGGACTTTGTTGTTGCTTGTCTTCTGTAGTTTGACGCTTATAAATAACAGAATGTACACCATCAATGTGAGAAATGGAACCACAGCATTCAGGTAGGTTTGCACGAACTTCACATTTTCATCTAAAGTGTAAATCTTGTAGTACTCATCTCTTTCCTTCATGTAACAAATATCCGTCATTTTGTGCTCGCATAGGTTGTACACTCGGTTGCAATGTCGCAAGAACCACGCTGTCGACATTCCAATATTGATCATCTGTAAAATTACAAGTTGGTTTATATGTGTTTTTGTGCAATCCTGGCCTTGTGGACCTCTGAGACAGCACCCTCTACCCCGAAGTACATTTTCTCCGGTCCTGATCACTTTTTCTGCTCTCGGAGTAACGCAGGAAATTGGGGTGTGGCGTAGTAGGGTTGTTATTCGTGCTCAAAATCTCGAGTTATTTTGATGTTTTGAGTTTTCGAGTTTTTTTAGAGTTTTCGAGTTCGAATTCGACTCAACTCAGAAGTTTCCGATTTTCGAACCTTGAACATAACAAAGAAAACTTTCTCAACAATAGAAAAACTTCTCACTGACCAATATGAAAATAAGAAAAAGGAATATATTCGTTTTCGAAAAACGTAGTTTTCCTCTGATTGTCGGACAAACGGTGGAGCAACGATAAATTGCAATTAAAAATATTATATAGTAACGGATATAAAAGAAAAAAGCCAATACATGATACAATAATGATGGGAGGGCGTTCGATAAAAGTTCATCTACCCCTGAAAATAACTTTTTGTCAGGCCCCCGCCCCCGATAAAATTTTTCGGTTCTCGCCATTTTGTTGACATAATTTTTTTTCTGCTAGATGAATGATGTATTTCTGTTTATTACACTGTTGAGAAGCGCAAAAAGTTAGGGTATACGTACTTTTTCGGTGTGTCTAAAATGGGAATATCGAGTGTGATAGGGCCAGAAATGGTTTTGTGAAAACTGCTGGATAGACCGGTTCCGTATAAAAAATGAAAGGAGAGTTTCACTGAAAAAAGTTTTCCAACAAATAACGTTACATCTTGGTTTTCTCTCCCAATCGCATGTCTGAATGGCGGATTACTCGCTTTATTCACGTACGGGACAAAGGTTCGATTCCCTCCTTAAGCACGAGTTTTTCTATCACTTGCACAATCATATCAAACTGTGTGAACGATGTACGATAAACATATGTGATTGCTCTCGTTTGACCTACCGTAGCAGTACTGAACCTCCACCCAACCTTTCGTTTGATATGAAACTCCCAGAAGAACAACTCCTGAAAAATTGATTAGATCATGAACGCAGGCGCAGCTCTGGAGTTAGAGAAGAAAATAGAACAAAATTACATCCCAGTACCAAGCTCGCTGACTTCGAATCTGAGTTGGTACATTTATTAAAGTTAATTTTTATCGGAAACCCATTACAAAAAAATCACTGGGAAGGACGATAATGTGGACCAATTCCGTGTCAACGGTCCTTTAAACTGCAATTGAAAAATGTATTGCAGTTTGAAGGACTGAAGCGTTGCGATTGGACCACATAATCGTCCTTCTGTAAACTAACCATTGTTCCTGAAAATATGAAAAAACTACTCACTGTGCGAATATTGATTATACGGGTGCAGGTCGGATGAAGCGAGCAATTCCGGCACAACGAGTCGCATTTGTAACAACAGAAGACATATTTCACTGATAATCAGAGATGGTACGATGTAGTAGTAGAGATGGGCGAAATAATAGGCCCGATGTTTAACCATACAAATCAATAGGAGAAAGTTGTGAACAATTGTCACTGAAACCAACACAACAGCAACCCAACCAATTACGTGCAAAAGATTGGAATGCACTAGTATCATAGCTGTAGAATCTGCTCTGAAAAACTACTGCTGATAATGATTTAGTATTTCTCGTTTCCATTCCGACTTCTACAGTAAAAAGGAGAACTTTTGGTGAGTTAAAATTAAGATACTGTTATCGAGAGGTTTATTTGAATTAAAAATTATTTAGCTATCTTGATGTTGTGAACAGTAGTAACATATATTAATTACTACATCGGCAATTACACCAATTACGTGCAAGAGATAGGAATGCATCAGAATCATTATTCGAGATCTGCTCTGAAAAAAACTATAGTCTTTTTCTTTTAGTTTCTGTGAGTTAGATCACGTTAGAGTTATGAAAAAGCTGTTCTTATATCCGAGAAAAATTGTTCAGTAAAGAGCCAGAATGTGTATCGTCCTTCTAACCCTTATGGAATAGAATAAAATAGATTTATTCGTGACTCAACACGTCATGTTATTTCTGTCTATGCGTCATGTCTAAGCTGGATGTGGCCAAACGGAAATGACACAAGTTTGGAGAAACGCAGGCTGGGTGGCAGTCTTGAGCAAGTTCCAGGTTACATGAATTGGTTAACGAGACACTATTCGAATTTTGCTGGCCTTTCAGAAGGAAAATGATTGAGTGCCCGTCAAAAATGCCAAGACCGGAATGTAGAGAATTCATCTAATTGCGCATGAAAGATCGTGTCATAGGCTGATGTGAAAATGATCGACTGGAATGTACGCTGGTATTTGAAAATGTGGCAGCATGAATGAGCTTGTTAACTACGATGGTAATGACGCTTGAAACATTCAAACAACCTTTACAATCTTCTCCGAGAAATCATAACACAAACAGTAAATGATAAACTAATTTTAAATTGAATTAAGTTTAAGAGTTACATGTTCAGCTTACATAAGTTTGAAAGCTATTTCAATCGATTTCGAAATCATCTGACTTTCGACGTGGAAAAACGTGATTTTTTGCGACGCCATGGCGTCGCAAACTTGGAAACAGTCGAACATGCCAATCTTTTGGAAAGTTACAGTTGTACAAGTTAAATGTTCAGCTTACATGAGTTTGGAAGCCATTTCAATCGATTTCGAGCTCATCTGACTTCCGACGTGAAGAAACGTGATTTTTTGCGACGCCATGGCCTCGCAAACTTGGAAACGGTCCGAAATGCCAATCTTTTGGAAAATTACAGTTGTAAGAGTTGAATGTTCAGCTCAAATAAGTTTAGAAGCTATTTCAATCAATTTCCAGGTCATTTGACTTTCGACGTGGAAAAACGTGATTTTTTGCGACGCCATGGCGTCGCAAATTTGGAAACGGTCCAAAATGTCAATCTTTCGGAAAATTACATTTGTAAGAGTTAAATGTTCAGCTCACATAAGTTTAAAAGCTATTTCAATCAATTTCCAGGTCATTTGACTTTCGACGTGGAAAAACGTGATTTTTTTTGCGACGCCATGGCGTCGCAAATTTGGAAACTGTCCAAAATGTCAATCTTCTGGAAAATTACATTTGTAAGAGTTGAATGTTCAGCTTACATGAGTTTGGAAGCTACTTCAATCGATTTCGAGATTATCTGACATTCGACGTGGAAAAACGTGATTTTTTGCGACGCCATGGCGTCGCAAATTTGGAAACGCTTCAAAATGACAATCTTTTGGAAAATTACATTTGTAAGAGTTGCATGTTCAGCTTACATAAGGTTGACAGCTATTTCAATCGATTCCGAGATCATCTGACTTTCGACGTGGAAAAACGTGATTTTTTGCGACGCCATGGCGTCGCAAATTTGGAAACGGTCCAAAACGTCAATCTTTAGGAAAATTACTGTTGTACAAGGTAAATGTTCAGCTTACATGAGTTTGAAAGCTATTTCAATCAATTTCGAGATTATCTGACTTTCGACGTGGAAAAACGTGATTTTTTGCGACGCCATGGCGTCGCAAATTTGGAAACGGTCCAAAACGTCAATCTTTAGGAAAATTACTGTTGTACAAGGTAAATGTTCAGCTTACATGAGTTTGAAAGCTATTTCAATCGATTTCGAGATTATCTGACTTTCGACGTGGAAAAACGTGATTTTTTGCGACGCCATGGCGTCGCAAATTTGGAAACGGTCCAAAATGTCAATCTTTAGGAAAATTACAGTTGTACAAGGTAAATGTTCAGCTTACATGAGTTTGGAAGCTACTTCAATCGATTTCGAGATTATCTGACATTCGACGTGGAAAAACGTGATTTTTTGCGACGCCATGGCGTCGCAAATTTGGAAACGCTCCAAAATGACAATCTTTTGGAAAATTACATTTGTAAGAGTTGCATGTTCAGCTTACATAAGTTTGAAAGATATTTCAATCGATCTCGAGATCATCTGACTTTCGACGTGGAAAAACGTGATTTTTTGCGAAGCCATGGCGTCGCAAATTTGGAAACGGTCCAAAACGTCAATCTTTAGGAAAATTACTGTTGTACAAGGTAAATGTTCAGGTTACATGAGTTTGAAAGCTATTTCAATCAATTTCGATATCATCTGACTTTCGACGTGGAAAAACGTGATTTTTGGCGACGCCATGGCGTCGCAAATTTGGAAACGCTCCAAAATGACAATATTTTGGAAAATTACATTTGTAAGAGTTGCATGTTCAGCTTGCATAAGGTTGAAAGCTATTTCAATCGATCTCGAGATCATCTGACTTTCGACGTGGAAAAACTTGATTTTTTGCGACGCCATGGCGTCGCAAATTTGGAAACGGTCCAAAATGTCAATCTTTAGGAAAATTACAGTTGTACAAGGTAAATGTTCAGCTTACATGAGTTTGGAAGCTACTTCAATCGATTTCGAGATTATCTGACTTTCGACGTGGAAAAACTTGATTTTTTGCGACGCCATGGCGTCGCAAATTTGGAAACGCTCCAAAATGACAATCTTTTGGAAAATTACATTTGTAAAAGTTGCATGTTCAGCTTACATATGTTTGAAAGATATTTCAATCGATTTCGAGATCATCTGACTTTCGACGTAGAAAAACGTGATTTTTTGCGACGCCATGGCGTCGCAAATTTGGAAACGGTCCAAAACGTCAATCTTTAGGAAAATTACTGTTGTACAAGGTAAATGTTCAGCTTACATGAGTTTGAAAGCTATTTCAATCGATCTCGAGATCATCTGACTTTCGACGACGTGGAAAAACGTGATTTTTTGCGACGCCATGGCGTCGCAAATTTGGAAACGGTCCAAAATGTCAATGTTTAGGAAAATTACAGTTGTACAAGGTGAATGTTCAGCTTAAATGAGTTTGAAAGCTACTTCAATCGATTTCGAGATCATCTGACTTTCGACGTGGAAAAACTTGATTTTTTGCGACGCCATGGCGTCGCAAATTTGGAAACGGTCCAAAATGTCAATCTTTAGGAAAATTACAGTTGTACAAGGTAAATGTTCAGCTTACATGAGTTTGGAAGCTACTTCAATCGATTTCGAGATTATCTGACTTTCGACGTGGAAAAACGTGATTTTTTGCGACGCCATGGCGTCGCAAATTTGGAAACGCTCCAAAATGACAATCTTTTGGAAAATTACATTTGTAAGAGTTGCATGTCAGCTTACATAAGTTTGAAAGATATTTCAATCGATCTCGAGATCATCTGACTTTCGACGTGGAAAAACTTGATTTTTTGCGACGCCATGGCGTCGCAAATTTGGAAACGGTCCAAAATGTCAATCTTTAGGAAAATTACAGTTGTACAAGGTAAATGTTCAGCTTACATGAGTTTGGAGGCTACTTCAATCGATTTCGAGATTATCTGACATTCGACGTGGAAAAAAGTGATTTTTTGCGACGCCATGGCGTCGCAAATTTGGAAACGCTCCAAAATGACAATCTTTTGGAAAATTACATTTGTAAGAGTTGCATGTTCAGCTTACATAAGGTTGAAAGCTATTTCAATCGATCTCGAGATCATCTGACTTTCGACGACGTGGAAAAACGTGATTTTTTGCGACGCCATGGCGTCGCAAATTTGGAAACGGTCCAAAATGTCAATCTTTAGGAAAATTACAGTTGTACAAGGTGAATGTTCAGCTTAAATGAGTTTGAAAGCTATTTCAATCGATTTCGAGATCATCTGACATTCGACGTGGAAAAACGTGATTTTTTGCGACGCCATGGCGTCGCAAATTTGGAAACGCTCCAAAATGACAATCTTTTGGAAAATTACATTTGTAAGAGTTGCATGTTCAGCTTACATAAGGTTGAAAGCTATTTCAATCGATCTCGAGATCATCTGACTTTCGACGACGTGGAAAAACGTGATTTTTTGCGACGCCATGGCGTCGCAAATTTGGAAACGGTCCAAAATGTCAATCTTTAGGAAAATTACAGTTGTACAAGGTGAATGTTCAGCTTAAATGAGTTTGAAAGCTACTTCAATCGATTTCGAGATTATCTGACATTCGACGTGGAAAAACGTGATTTTTTGCGACGCCATGGCGTCGCAAATTTGGAAACGCTCCAAAATGACAATCTTTTGGAAAATTACAGTTGTACAAGGTGAATGTTCAGCTTAAATGAGTTTGAAAGCTATTTCAATCGATTTCGAGATCATCTGACATTCGACGTGGAAAAACGTGATTTTTTGCGACGCCATGGCGTCGCAAATTTGGAAACGCTCCAAAATGACAATCTTTTGGAAAATTACATTTGTAAGAGTTGCATGTTCAGCTTACATAAGGTTGAAAGCTATTTCAATCGATCTCGAGATCATCTGACTTTCGACGACGTGGAAAAACGTGATTTTTTGCGACGCCATGGCGTCGCAAATTTGGAAACGGTCCAAAATGTCAATCTTTAGGAAAATTACAGTTGTACAAGGTGAATGTTCAGCTTAAATGAGTTTGAAAGCTATTTCAATCGATTTCGAGGTCATCTGACATTCGACGTGGAAAAACGTGATTTTTTGCGACGCCATGGCGTCGCAAATTTGGAAACGCTCCAAAATGACAATCTTTTGGAAAATTACATTTGTAAGAGTTGCATGTCAGCTTACATAAGTTTGAAAGATATTTCAATCGATCTCGAGATCATCTGACTTTCGACGTGGAAAAACTTGATTTTTTGCGACGCCATGGCGTCGCAAATTTGGAAACGGTCCAAAATGTCAATCTTTAGGAAAATTACAGTTGTACAAGGTAAATGTTCAGCTTACATGAGTTTGGAGGCTACTTCAATCGATTTCGAGATTATCTGACATTCGACGTGGAAAAACGTGATTTTTTGCGACGCCATGGCGTCGCAAATTTGGAAACGCTCCAAAATGACAATCTTTTGGAAAATTACATTTGTAAGAGTTGCATGTTCAGCTTACATAAGGTTGAAAGCTATTTCAATCGATCTCGAGATCATCTGACTTTCGACGACGTGGAAAAACGTGATTTTTTGCGACGCCATGGCGTCGCAAATTTGGAAACGGTCCAAAATGTCAATCTTTAGGAAAATTACAGTTGCACAAGTTAAATGTTCAGCTTAAATGAGTTTGAAAGCTATTTCAATCGATTTCGAGATCATCTGACATTCGACGTGGAAAAACGTGATTTTTTGCGACGCCATGGCGTCGCAAATTTGGAAACGCTCCAAAATGACAATCTTTTGGAAAATTACATTTGTAAGAGTTGCATGTTCAGCTTACATAAGGTTGAAAGCTATTTCAATCGATCTCGAGATCATCTGACTTTCGACGTGGAAAAACGTGATTTTTTGCGACGCCACGGCGTCGCAAACTTGGAAACGGTCCAAAATGTCAATCTTTTGGAAAATTACATTTGTAAGAGTTAAATGTTCAGCTTACATGAGTTTGAAAGCTATTTCAATCGATTTCGAGATCATCTGACTTCCGACGTGGCAAAACGTGATTTTTTGCGACGCCATGGCCTCGCAAATTTGGAAACGGTCCAAAATGTCAATCTTTTGGAAAATTACATTTGTAAGAGTTGAATGTTCAGCTTACATGAGTTTGGAGGCTATTTCAATCGATTTCGAGGTCATCTGACTTTCGACGTGGAAAAACGTGATTTTTTTGCGACGCCATGGCATCGCAAATTTGGAAACGGTCCAAAATGTCAATCTTTTGGAAAATTACATTTGTAAGAGTTGAATGTTTAGCTTATATGAGTTTGGAAACTATTTCAATCGATTTCGAGGTCATCTCACTTTCGACGTGGAAAAACGTGATTTTTTGCGACGCCATGGCGTCGCAAACTTGGAAACGGTCCGAAATGCCAATCTTTTGGAAAATTACAGTTGCACAAGTTAAATGTTCAGCTTACATGAGTTTGAAAGCTATTTCAATCGATTTCGAGATCATCTGACTTCCGACGTGGCAAAACGTGATTTTTTGCGACGCCATGGCGTCGCAAATTTGGAAACGGTCCAAAATGTCAATATTTTGGAAAATTACATTTGTAAGAGTTGAATGTTCAGCTTACATGAGTTTGGAAGCTATTTCAATCGATTTCGAGGTAATCTGACTTTTGACGTGGAAAAACGTGATTTTTTGCGACGCCATAGCATCGCAAATTTGGAAACTGTCCAAAATGTCAATCTTTTGGAAAATTACATTCGTAAGAGTTGAATGTTCAGCTTACATGAGTTTGGAAGCTATTTCAATCAATTTCGAGGTCATCTGACTTTCGACGTGGAAAAACGTGATTTTTTGCGACGTCATGGCGTCGCAAATTTGGAAACGGTCCAAAATGTCAATATTTTGGAAAATTACATTTGTAAGAGTTGAATGTTCAGCTTACATGAGTTTGGAGGCTATTTCAATCGATTTCGAGGTCATCTGACTTTCGACGTGGAAAAACGTGATTTTTTGCGACGCCATGGCATCGCAAACTTGGAAACGGTCCGAAATGCCAATCTTTTGGAAAATTACAGTTGCACAAGTTAAATGTTCAGCTTACATGAGTTTGAAAGCTATTTCAATCGATTTCGAGATCATCTGACTTCCGACGTGGCAAAACGTGATTTTTTGCGACGCTATGGCCTCGCAAATTTGGAAACGGTCCAAAATGTCAATCTTTTGGAAAATTACATTTGTAAGAGTTGAATGTTCAGCTTACATGAGTTTGGAGGCTATTTCAATCGATTTCGAGGTCATCTGACTTTCGACGTGGAAAAACGTGATTTTTTGCGACGCCATGGCATCGCAAATTTGGAAACGGTCCAAAATGTCAATCTTTTGGAAAATTACATTTGTAAGAGTTGAATGTTCAGCTTACATGAGTTTGGAAGCTATTTCAATCGATTTCGAGGTCATCTGACTTTCGACGTGGAAAAACGTGATTTTTTGCGACGTCATGGCGTCGCAAATTTGGAAACGGTCCAAAATGTCAATCTTTTGGAAAATTACAATTGTAAGAGTTGAATGTTCAGCTTACATGAGTTTAGAAGCTAGTTCAATCGATTTCGAGCTCATCTGACTTTCCACGTGGAAAAACGTAATTTTTTGCGACGCCTTGGCGTCGCAAACTTGGAAACGGTCCGAAATGCCAATCTTTTGGAAAATTACAGTTGCACAAGTTAAATGTTCAGCTTACATGAGTTTGAAAGCCATTTCAATCGATTTCGAGATCATCTGACTTCCGACGTGGAAAAACGTGATTTTTTGCGACGCCATGGCGTCGCAAATTTGGAAACGGTCCGAAATGCCAATCTTTTGGAAAATTACATTTGTAAGAGTTGAATGTTCAGCTTACATGAGTTTGAAAGCTATTTCAATCGATTTCGAGATCATCTGACTTCCGACGTGGCAAAACGTGATTTTTTGCGACGCCATGGCCTCGCAAATTTGGAAACGGTCCAAAATGTCAATCTTTTGGAAAATTACATTTGTAAGAGTTGAATGTTCAGCTTAAATGAGTTTGGAAGCTATTTCAATCGATTTCGAGGTCATCTGACTTTCGACGTGGAAAAACGTGATTTTTTGCGACGCCATGGCCTCGCAAATTTGGAAACGGTCCAAAATATCAATCTTTTGGAAAATTACATTTGTAAGAGTTGAATGTTCAGCTTAAATGAGTTTGGAAGCTATTTCAATCGATTTCGAGGTCATCTGACATTCGACGTGGAAAAACGTGATTTTTTGCGACGCCATGGCGTCGCAAACTTGGAAACGGTCCAAAATGTCAATCTTTTGGAAAATTACATTTGTAAGAGTTGAATGTGCAGCTTACATGAGTTTGAAAGCTATTTGAATCGATTTCGAGATCATCTGACTTCCGACGTGGCAAAACGTGATTTTTTGCGACGCCATGGCCTCGCAAATTTGGAAACGGTCCAAAATGTCAATCTTTTGGAAAATTACATTTGTAAGAGTTGAATGTTCAGCTTAAATGAGTTTGGAAGCTATTTCAATCGATTTCGAGGTCATCTGACTTTCGACGTGGAAAAACGTGATTTTTTGCGACGCCATGGCGTCGCAAACTTGGAAACGGTCCAAAATGACAATCTTTTGGAAAATTACAGTTGCACAAATTAAATGTGCAGCTTACATGAGTTTGAAAGCTATTTCAATCAATTTCGAGATCATCTGACTTCCGACGTGGAAAAACGTGATTTTTTGCGACGCCATGGCCTCGCAAATTTGGAAACGGTCCAAAATGTCAATCTTTTGGAAAATTACATTTGTAAGAGTTGAATGTTCAGCTTACATGAGTTTGGAAGCTATTTCAATAGATTTCGAGATCATCTGACTTCCGACGTGGCAAAACGTGATTTTTTGCGACGCCATGGCCTCGCAAATTTGGAAACGGTCCAAAATGTCAATCTTTTGGAAAATTACATTTGTAAGAGTTGAATGTTCAGCTTACATGAGTTTGGAGGCTATTTCAATCGATTTCGAGGTCATCTGACTTTCGACGTGGAAAAACGTGATTTTTTTGCGACGCCATGGCATCGCAAATTTGGAAACGGTCCAAAATGTCAATCTTTTGGAAAATTACATTTGTAAGAGTTGAATGTTTAGCTTATATGAGTTTGGAAGCTATTTCAATCGATTTCGAGGTCATCTCACTTTCGACGTGGAAAAACGTGATTTTTTGCGACGCCATGGCATCGCAAATTTGGAAACGGTCCAAAATGTCAATCTTTTGGAAAATTACATTTGTAAGAGTTGAATGTTTAGCTTACATGAGTTTGGAGGCTATTTCAATCGATTTCGAGGTCATCTGACTTTCGACGTGGAAAAACGTGATTTTTTTGCGACGCCATGGCATCGCAAATTTGGAAACGGTCCAAAATGTCAATCTTTTGGAAAATTACATTTGTAAGAGTTGAATGTTCAGCTTAAATGAGTTTGGAAGCTATTTCAATCGATTTCGAGGTCATCTGACTTTCGACGTGGAAAAACGTGATTTTTTGCGACGCCATGGCGTCGCAAACTTGGAAACGGTCCAAAATGACAATCTTTTGGAAAATTACAGTTGCACAAATTAAATGTGCAGCTTACATGAGTTTGAAAGCTATTTCAATCAATTTCGAGATCATCTGACTTCCGACGTGGAAAAACGTGATTTTTTGCGACGCCATGGCCTCGCAAATTTGGAAACGGTCCAAAATGTCAATCTTTTGGAAAATTACATTTGTAAGAGTTGAATGTTCAGCTTACATGAGTTTGGAAGCTATTTCAATAGATTTCGAGATCATCTGACTTCCGACGTGGCAAAACGTGATTTTTTGCGGCGCCATGGCCTCGCAAATTTGGAAACGGTCCAAAATGTCAATCTTTTGGAAAATTACATTTGTAAGAGTTGAATGTTTAGCTTATATGAGTTTGGAAGCTATTTCAATCGATTTCGAGGTCATCTCACTTTCGACGTGGAAAAACGTGATTTTTTGCGACGCCATGGCATCGCAAATTTGGAAACGGTCCAAAATGTCAATCTTTTGGAAAATTACATTTGTAAGAGTTGAATGTTTAGCTTACATGAGTTTGGAGGCTATTTCAATCGATTTCGAGGTCATCTGACTTTCGACGTGGAAAAACGTGATTTTTTTGCGACGCCATGGCATCGCAAATTTGGAAACGGTCCAAAATGTCAATCTTTTGGAAAATTACATTTGTAAGAGTTGAATGTTTAGCTTATATGAGTTTGGAAGCTATTTCAATCGATTTCGAGGTCATCTCACTTTCGACGTGGAAAAACGTGATTTTTTGCGACGCCATGGCGTCGCAAACTTGGAAACGGTCCGAAATGCCAATCTTTTGGAAAATTACAGTTGCACAAGTTAAATGTTCAGCTTACATGAGTTTGAAAGCTATTTCAATCGATTTCGAGATCATCTGACTTCCGACGTGGCAAAACGTGATTTTTTGCGACGCCATGGCGTCGCAAATTTGGAAACGGTCCAAAATGTCAATATTTTGGAAAATTACATTTGTAAGAGTTGAATGTTCAGCTTACATGAGTTTGGAAGCTATTTCAATCGATTTCGAGGTTATCTGACTTTTGACGTGGAAAAACGTGATTTTTTGCGACGCCATAGCATCGCAAATTTGGAAACTGTCCAAAATGTCAATCTTTTGGAAAATTACATTCGTAAGAGTTGAATGTTCAGCTTACATGAGTTTGGAAGCTATTTCAATCAATTTCGAGGTCATCTGACTTTCGACGTGGAAAAACGTGATTTTTTGCGACGTCATGGCGTCGCAAATTTGGAAACGGTCCAAAATGTCAATATTTTGGAAAATTACATTTGTAAGAGTTGAATGTTCAGCTTACATGAGTTTGGAGGCTATTTCAATCGATTTCGAGGTCATCTGACTTTCGACGTGGAAAAACGTGATTTTTTGCGACGCCATAGCATCGCAAATTTGGAAACGGTCCGAAATGCCAATCTTTTGGAAAATTACAGTTGCACAAGTTAAATGTTCAGCTTACATGAGTTTGAAAGCTATTTCAATCGATTTCGAGATCATCTGACTTCCGACGTGGCAAAACGTGATTTTTTGCGACGCTATGGCCTCGCAAATTTGGAAACGGTCCAAAATGTCAATCTTTTGGAAAATTACATTTGTAAGAGTTGAATGTTCAGCTTACATGAGTTTGGAGGCTATTTCAATCGATTTCGAGGTCATCTGACTTTCGACGTGGAAAAACGTGATTTTTTGCGACGCCATGGCATCGCAAATTTGGAAACGGTCCAAAATGTCAATCTTTTGGAAAATTACATTTGTAAGAGTTGAATGTTCAGCTTACATGAGTTTGGAAGCTATTTCAATCGATTTCGAGGTCATCTGACTTTCGACGTGGAAAAACGTGATTTTTGCGACGTCATGGCGTCGCAAATTTGGAAACGGTCCAAAATGTCAATCTTTTGGAAAATTACAATTGTAAGAGTTGAATGTTCAGCTTACATGAGTTTAGAAGCTAGTTCAATCGATTTCGAGCTCATCTGACTTTCCACGTGGAAAAACGTAATTTTTTGCGACGCCTTGGCGTCGCAAACTTGGAAACGGTCCGAAATGCCAATCTTTTGGAAAATTACAGTTGCACAAGTTAAATGTTCAGCTTACATGAGTTTGAAAGCCATTTCAATCGATTTCGAGATCATCTGACTTCCGACGTGGAAAAACGTGATTTTTTGCGACGCCATGGCGTCGCAAATTTGGAAACGGTCCGAAATGCCAATCTTTTGGAAAATTACATTTGTAAGAGTTGAATGTTCAGCTTACATGAGTTTGAAAGCTATTTCAATCGATTTCGAGATCATCTGACTTCCGACGTGGCAAAACGTGATTTTTTGCGACGCCATGGCCTCGCAAATTTGGAAACGGTCCAAAATGTCAATCTTTTGGAAAATTACATTTGTAAGAGTTGAATGTTCAGCTTAAATGAGTTTGGAAGCTATTTCAATCGATTTCGAGGTCATCTGACTTTCGACGTGGAAAAACGTGATTTTTTGCGACGCCATGGCCTCGCAAATTTGGAAACGGTCCAAAATGTCAATCTTTTGGAAAATTACATTTGTAAGAGTTGAATGTTCAGCTTAAATGAGTTTGGAAGCTATTTCAATCGATTTCGAGGTCATCTGACTTTCGACGTGGCAAAACGTGATTTTTTGCGACGCCATGGCCTCGCAAATTTGGAAACGGTCCAAAATGTCAATCTTTTGGAAAATTACATTTGTAAGAGTTGAATGTTCAGCTTAAATGAGTTTGGAAGCTATTTCAATCAATTTCGAGGTCATCTGACTTTCGACGTGGAAAAACGTGATTTTTTGCGACGCCATGGCCTCGCAAATTTGGAAACGGTCCAAAATGTCAATCTTTTGGAAAATTACATTTGTAAGAGTTGAATGTTCAGCTTAAATGAGTTTGGAAGCTATTTCAATCGATTTCGAGGTCATCTGACTTTCGACGTGGCAAAACGTGATTTTTTGCGACGCCATGGCCTCGCAAATTTGGAAACGGTCCAAAATGTCAATCTTTTGGAAAATTACATTTGTAAGAGTTGAATGTTCAGCTTAAATGAGTTTGGAAGCTATTTCAATCAATTTCGAGGTCATCTGACTTTCGACGTGGAAAAACGTGATTTTTTGCGACGTCATGGCGTCGCAAATTTGGAAACGGTCCAAAATGTCAATATTTTGGAAAATTACATTTGTAAGAGTTGAATGTTCAGCTTACATGAGTTTGGAGGCTATTTCAATCGATTTCGAGGTCATCTGACTTTCGACGTGGAAAAACGTGATTTTTTGCGACGCCATGGCATCGCAAACTTGGAAACGGTCCAAAATGTCAATCTTTTGGAAAATTACATTTGTAAGAGTTGAATGTTCAGCTTACATAAGTTTGGAGGCTATTTCAATCGATTTCGAGGTCATCTGACTTTCGACGTGGAAAAACGTGATTTTTTGCGACGCCATGGCATCGCAAACTTGGAAACGGTCCAAAATGTCAATCTTTTGGAAAATTACATTTGTAAGAGTTGAATGTTCAGCTTACATGAGTTTGGAAGCTATTTCAATCGGTTTCGAGGTCATCTGACTTTCGACGTGGAAAAACGTGATTTTTTGCGACGCCATGGCGTCGCAAATTTGGAAACGGTCCGAAATGCCAATCTTTTGCAAAATTACAGTTGCACAAGTTAAATGTTCAGCTTACATGAGTTTGAAAGCCATTTCAATCAATTTCGAGCTCATCTGACTTTCGACGTGGAAAAACGTGATTTTTTGCGACGTCATGGCGTCGCAAATTCGGAAACGGTCCAAAATGTCAATATTTTGGAAAATTACATTTGTAAGAGTTAAATGTTCAGCTTACATGAGTTTGAAAGCTATTTCAATCGATTTCGAGATCATCTGACTTCCGACGTGGCAAAACGTGATTTTTTGCGACGCCATGGCCTCGCAAATTTGGAAACGGTCCAAAATGTCAATCTTTTGGAAAATTACATTTGTAAGAGTTGAATGTTCAGCTTACATGAGTTTGGAGGCTATTTCAATCGATTTCGAGGTCATCTGACTTTCGACGTGGAAAAACGTGATTTTTTGCGACGCCATGGCGTCGCAAACTTGGAAACGCTCCAAAATGACAATCTTTTGGAAAATTACATTTGTAAGAGTTGCATGTCAGCTTACATAAGTTTGAAAGATATTTCAATCGATCTCGAGATCATCTGACTTTCGACGTGGAAAAACTTGATTTTTTGCGACGCCATGGCGTCGCAAATTTGGAAATGGTCCAAAATGTCAATCTTTAGGAAAATTACAGTTGTACAAGGTAAATGTTCGGCTTACATGAGTTTGAAAGCTATTTCAATCGATTTTGAGGTCATCTGATTTTCGACGTGGAAAAACGTGATTTTTTGCGACGCCATGGCGTCGCAAATTTGGAAACGCTCCAAAATGACAATCTTTTGGAAAATTACAGTTGTACAAGGTAAATGTTCAGCTTACATGAGTTTGAAAGTTATTTCAATCGACTTCGAGGTCATATAACTTTCGACGTGGAAAAACGTGATTTTTTGCGACGCCATGGCGTCGCAAATTTGGAAACGGTCCAAAATGTCAATCTTTTGGAAAATTACATTTGTAAGAGTTGAATGTTCAGCTTACATGAGTTTGGAAACTATTTAAATCGATTTCGAGGTCATCTGACTTTCGACGTGGAAAAACGTGATTTTTTGCGACGCCACGGCGTCGCAAACTTGGAAACGGTCCGAAATGCCAATCTTCTGGAAAATTACATTTGTAAGAGTTGAATGTTCAGCTTACATGAGTTTGGAGGCTATTTCAATCGATTTCGAGATCATCTGACTTTCGACGTGGAAAAACGTGATTTTTTGCGACGCCATGGCATCGCAAATTTGGAAACGGTCCAAAATGTCAATCTTTTGGAAAATTACATTTGTAAGAGTTGAATGTTTAGCTTATATGAGTTTGGAAGCTATTTCAATCGATTTCGAGGTCATCTGACTTTCGACGTGGAAAAACGTGATTTTTTGCGACGCCATGGCGTCGCAAACTTGGAAACGGTCCGAAATGCCAATCTTTTGGAAAATTACAGTTGCACAAGTTAAATGTTCAGCTTACATGAGTTTGAAAGCTATTTCAATCGATTTCGAGATCATCTGACTTCCGACGGGGCAAAACGTGATTTTTTGCGACGCCATGGCGTCGCAAATTTGGAAACGGTCCAAAATGTCAATATTTTGGAAAATTACATTTGTAAGAGTTGAATGTTCAGCTTACATGAGTTTGGAAACTATTTCAATCGATTTCGAGGTCATCTGACTTTCGACGTGGAAAAACGTGATTTTTTGCGACGCCACGGCGTCGCAAACTTGGAAACGGTCCGAAATGCCAATCTTTTGGAAAATTACATTTGTAAGAGTTGAATGTTCAGCTTACATGAGTTTGGAGGCTATTTCAATCGATTTCGAGGTCATCTGACTTTCGACGTGGAAAAACGTGATTTTTTGCGACGCCATGGCATCGCAAATTTGGAAACGGTCCAAAATGTCAATCTTTTGGAAAATTACATTTGAAAGAGTTGAATGTTTAGCTTATATGAGTTTGGAAGCTATTTCAATCGATTTCGAGGTCATCTGACTTTCGACGTGGAAAAACGTGATTTTTTGCGACGCCATGGCGTCGCAAACTTGGAAACGGTCCGAAATGCCAATCTTTTGGAAAATTACAGTTGCACAAGTTAAATGTTCAGCTTACATGAGTTTGAAAGCTATTTCAATCGATTTCGAGATCATCTGACTTCCGACGTGGCAAAACGTGATTTTTTGCGACGCCATGGCGTCGCAAATTTGGAAACGGTCCAAAATGTCAATATTTTGGAAAATTACATTTGTAAGAGTTGAATGTTCAGCTTACACGAGTTTGGAAGCTATTTCAATCGATTTCGAGGTTATCTGACTTTTGACGTGGAAAAACGTGATTTTTTGCGACGCCATAGCATCGCAAATTTGGAAACTGTCCAAAATGTCAATCTTTTGGAAAATTACATTCGTAAGAGTTGAATGTTCAGCTTACATGAGTTTGGAAGCTATTTCAATCAATTTCGAGGTCATCTGACTTTCGACGTGGAAAAACGTGATTTTTTGCGACGTCATGGCGTCGCAAATTCGGAAACGGTCCAAAATGTCAATATTTTGGAAAATTACATTTGTAAGAGTTGAATGTTCAGCTTACATGAGTTTGGAGGCTATTTCAATCGATTTCGAGGTCATCTGACTTTCGACGTGGAAAAACGTGATTTTTTGCGACGCCATGGCATCGCAAACTTGGAAACGGTCCGAAATGCCAATCTTTTGGAAAATTACATTTGTAAGAGTTGAATGTTCAGCTTACATGAGTTTGGAAGCTATTTCAATCGGTTTCGAGGTCATCTGACTTTCGACGTGGAAAAACGTGATTTTTTGCGACGCTATGGCCTCGCAAATTTGGAAACGGTCCAAAATGTCAATCTTTTGGAAAATTACATTTGTAAGAGTTGAATGTTCAGCTTACATGAGTTTGGAGGCTATTTCAATCGATTTCGAGGTCATCTGACTTTCGACGTGGAAAAACGTGATTTTTTGCGACGCCATGGCATCGCAAATTTGGAAACGGTCCAAAATGTCAATCTTTTGGAAAATTACATTTGTAAGAGTTGAATGTTCAGCTTACATGAGTTTGGAAGCTATTTCAATCGATTTCGAGGTCATCTGACTTTCGACGTGGAAAAACGTGATTTTTTGCGACGTCATGGCGTCGCAAATTTGGAAACGGTCCGAAATGTCAATCTTTTGGAAAATTACAATTGTAAGAGTTGAATGTTCAGCTTACATGAGTTTGGAGGCTATTTCAATCGATTTCGAGGTCATCTGACTTTCGACGTGGAAAAACGTGATTTTTTTGCGACGCCATGGCATCGCAAATTTGGAAACGGTCCAAAATGTCAATCTTTTGGAAAATTACATTTGTAAGAGTTGAATGTTCAGCTTACATGAGTTTGGAAGCTATTTCAATCGATTTCGAGGTCATCTGACTTCCGACGTGGAAAAACGTGATTTTTTGCGACGTCATGGCGTCGCAAATTTGGAAACGGTCCGAAATGTCAATCTTTTGGAAAATTACAATTGTAAGAGTTGAATGTTCAGCTTACATGAGTTTAGAAGCTAGTTCAATCGATTTCGAGCTCATCTGACTTTCCACGTGGAAAAACGTAATTTTTTGCGACGCCATGGCGTCGCAAACTTGGAAACGATCCGAAATGCCAATCTTTTGGAAAATTACAGTTGCACAAGTTAAATGTTCAGCTTACATGAGTTTGAAAGCCATTTCAATCGATTTCGAGATCATCTGACTTCCGACGTGGAAAAACGTGATTTTTTGCGACGCCATGGCATCGCAAATTTGGAAACGATCCGAAATGCCAATCTTTTGGAAAATTACAGTTGCACAAGTTAAATGTTCAGCTTACATGAGTTTGAAAGCCATTTCAATCGATTTCGAGATCATCTGACTTCCGACGTGGAAAAACGTGATTTTTTGCGACGCCATGGCGTCGCAAACTTGGAAACGATCCGAAATGCCAATCTTTTGGAAAATAACAGTTGCACAAGTTAAATGTTCAGCTTACATGAGTTTGAAAGCCATTTCAATCGATTTCGAGATCATCTGACTTCCGACGTGGAAAAACGTGATTTTTTGCGACGCCATGGCGTCGCAAACTTGGAAACGATCCGAAATGCCAATCTTTTGGAAAATTACAGTTGCACAAGTTAAATGTTCAGCTTACATGAGTTTGAAAGCCATTTCAATCGATTTCGAGATCATCTGACTTCCGACGTGGAAAAACGTGATTTTTTGCGACGCCATGGCGTCGCAAACTTGGAAACGATCCGAAATGCCAATCTTTCGGAAAATTACAGTTGCACAAGTTAAATGTTCAGCTTACATGAGTTTGAAAGCCATTTCAATCGATTTCGAGATCATCTGACTTCCGACGTGGAAAAACGTGATTTTTTGCGACGCCATGGCGTCGCAAATTTGGAAACGGTCCAAAATGTCAATCTTTTGGAAAATAACATTTGTAAGAGTTGAATGTTCAGCTTACATGAGTTTGGAGGCTATTTCAATCGATTTCGAGGTCATCTGACTTTCGACGTGGAAAAACGTGATTTTTTTTGCGACGCCATGGCATCGCAAACTTGGAAACGGTCCAAAATGTCAATCTTTTGGAAAATTACATTTGTAAGAGTTGAATGTTCAGCTTACATGAGTTTGGAAGCTATTTCAATCGATTTCGAGGTCATCTGACTTTCGACGTGGAAAAACGTGATTTTTTTTGCGACGCCATGGCATCGCAAACTTGGAAACGGTCCAAAATGTCAATCTTTTGAAAAATTACATTTGTAAGAGTTGAATGTTCAGCTTACATGAGTTTGGAAGCTATTTCAATCGATTTCGAGGTTATCTGACTTTCGACGTGGCAAAACGTGATTTTTTGCGACGCCATGCCGTCGCAAATTTGGAAACGGTCCAAAATGTCAATCTTTCGGAAAATTACATTTGTAAGATTTGAATGTTCAGCTTACATGAGTTTGGAAGCTATTTCAATCGATTTCGAGGTCATCTGACTTTCGACATGGAAAAACGTGATTTTTTGCGACGCCTTGGCGTCGCAAACTTGGAAACGGTCCAAACAGTCAATCTTTTAAAAAATTACATTTGTATGAGTTGAATGTTCAGCTTACATGAGTTTGGAAGCTATTTCAATCGATTTCGAGATCATCTGACTTTCGACGTGGAAAAACGTGATTTTTCACACGATTAAAGTGAATGTTTCCACACAAGTAGTTGAGTTTGTTGAGAGCGTTTCATGATGTATATTCACCATATTTCTGGGTTCCTTCGGAACTAATATGTATTCTGAAAACAGATAATTTATCTCGTCTCTGAGAGTGATCGGAACGTGAAGCGCAGTTCCTTCAAAACATTCAGTTTCCTATTGCTGTGTTTGTAGTTTGATCTCGTTCGTTCTCGAGTTTCCTACATTTTGCTGGGTGCGCTTTAATTGAAAAGATGTTTTCATTAGTTGCTTTCGTCTTTTTCTTTTCCACGTCAATAAATGCGTGATAAACCAATACACATCACGGCGTTTAACACAATACATTCAGTTTCTGTGAAGTCACAGGCCACAGGGCGATCGCCGCAACGCGTCCAATCGAGCGCAATTTCAATGCGCCTCAAAATTACAATTTACATGATTTCGATCGACGATCATTATTCTATATAAATCTTTTCACTCTTGAACAAGAATAATTTTACGCCTTCATATATACCATAAGAGTTATACAATATACATAGCTTTTACTTATTATAGAGTTTTTCCTTATGCACCGTATCGAAACTCGGCCGACGCACATAAGGCAACCCATTGCAAAAATTTGGCCGAGTTTAAACGCTGTGACTATGACAAATCTCATGGGACTTAGCCGTGAAAAATCTTGTACCAAGCCATGCGGTAACGAAATCCGCACTAAGTACCTCCCTAAGTTCCATATTTCCAAAACAAAACTTATTCATCATTCTACGAAAAATAAAGCAACATATGTATTTAGATCGAATTTTCTCATCAATTTTCATTTCTTCACTCAAAATTCGGTTTTATCAACTCAAAACCCAAGTTTTGTCGCATTAAAGATTCGAAAACTGGCGTGTGGCACTGATTCTCCGAGGCGGGTCTGAGCCAATAAGCCACGCCCCCTTTAAATACCCCAGGTTCTGTCTGAGGACATGCTGCGGTCCTTTTAAGTGAAATGAACCAACCGAAAGATTTTAACAACGGTGAGAATCGGAATCTTCATAACTTCTGAAAACAGAATTGGTGTTCTGATGATAGAAGTGTGTTATTTTAACCAACTTCTGAAAACAGAATTGGTGTACTAATGATAGAAGTGTGGTAATTTTTACCCCATGACAAGCGCAATGGTCGAATTTTTCTCCGAGAGCTGGACCAAGGTCACTACTTTCTTCGATGGTAATGAATTTCCCGCGCTATAGTTTCAGGCGTGAAAACCTAGTGACTGCTGAGAACATGATTCATTCTCAGACGACAGGTTCCAGGAGAAGTACAGACAAAGTGTTTATTACTTGAAACCGATACATAGTAAAAACTATTGTTAGGATATTAGAAATAAACTGAGTCCCCCAAAGTGGTATAACTCACAATTTTTGTTGTTTGCTAATACGTTTTCTATACGTTCAATTTCAATTTGAAAAGATCTTTAATGTTATGAAATTTTACAATGTACTGAATTACTTTTGGCATGATGCGCTCGATTTTTTGCTTGATGGAATTTCGATGCCAACCATGTAATTTTGTTTCAGCAAGCGTGACAAACCGAAGCAATAATAGAAGATTGCACATTTTTGTTTGTCCAACTATAATTCACAATTGGCCATTGGCCGACCATCTTTGTGTTTATTTGAACCAGGCTGAAAGAGAGAGCATATTGGTCGTGTCTGCGTCTCATTGACCTTCGTACTCTCTCTCTCTTTCATAGATGGCCAATATAGCACTCTTCTTCAACATTAGAGAAACAAAATGTGAATGTTGTTTTATTATTATTAAATTTTGATGCCAACCATGTAATTTCGGTTCAGCAAGCGTGACAGACCAGAGCAATACTAGAAGATTCACAATTTTCAAAACCAGTGGTTTGTCCCACTATAACTCACAATTGGCCAACCATTCTCGTGGCTATATTCGTCGCCAACGGAAAGGCGTGAGGGTACTGTATATATCACTTTCCGCCGTGTACGGACACACGTTTCCGATTCCGAAGCTTCTCTGTTACCGATTCTCGTAGCGCAATGGTTATTGCCTGGATACAAATCTTTTGCTCGCATGTTCAATTCCGTCGAGAGACAACAATATAAATTTGGCATGCCCTATAACATTCTTCTTCAACATGTAACATTTCAGAGCCTTTTGATGAAAATCTCTTCCTTGCTATTGATGATAAAGAAAACATAAACGTTGTAATGGAATGGCGTATCGCTATTTTAGTTTTAGTGGCAATATTCACAATGTTTGTCACTACAATGTTGATAACGTCAAGGAAACCGTTGTTTAGAGAACCATACTTCTTGCTTTTCTACTTTGTCGGTTAGTTAGAGAAGGACGATCATGTGGACCAATCTTAAAGCTTCAGTTCTTCAAACTGAAAAATGTGTTGCAGTTAAAAGAACTGAAGCGCTGGGGTTGGTCCACATAATCGTCATTCTTCAAACAAACTGTTGCCTGAACAGAGATTACAGCACAACGTATGAATTTATACATGAAATACACTAAGACCAAACTACAAACACATAGGAAACGGTATAGTTACCACAATGTGTGCTTGTTTTATCTAGACAGAACTCTATATCTTTCTGGGTGCAGCGTCACTTCCAATGGGTCGAACCAAATTTATGCTGTAGTTTGAATGGAAAACCGCACAACTCTGGTTCATATCCTCAATTTACATGCATTTTAGTCCAAGGGCGGATAGACGTCCTGAGTACGTATGCTAAAAGATCCCGGCACCTTCATCCCATCCTGCGTCTCTCGCTCTGCCTCACTATTTCTTGTCTCTTACTGAAGCGTCACTTACTGGTGAAATGTCACGTGTTGAATCACGAATGAATCTATTCTATGCTATTCCGGCGGGACGAGAGAGCCGCGAAATAGCATATGTTTGAGGAGACGCAGGATGGGGGTGCCGGGATCCTCTAGCACACCTACTCTTATAGACGAGAGACGCAGAATGTGAAATTAACACTGCATGTGCGCTCCGATGGTCATTCTTGTAATCCAAAACAAAATATTTCCAGGTTTCACCGATTGTTTCGCTGTAATCAACACGATAGTTTTTTTGCTGCTGGATCATTTCAAAATAGGTTGGTTGTTGTGCTTTTCGAAAGTGAATGTTTTTCGGCAGCGTCTATGACAGTTTCATGTACTCAAACATAGATCGTGAACACTATTAGTTGAGATTAGAACAGCAACAGCACACTTCCACACCTCTATCACAATCTGTGAAAGATCCCAACTGCGAGATCAAAGTACAAACTGCGAGATCAAAGTACAAACTGCGAGATCAAAGTACAAACTGCGAGATCAAAGTACAAACTGTGAGATCAAAGTACAAACTGCGAGATCAAACTACAAACTGTGAGATCAAAGTACAAACTGCGAGATCAAAGTACAAACTGCCAGATCAAACTACAAACTGTGAGATCAAAGTACAAACTGCGAGATCAAAGTACAAACTGCGAGATCAAACTACAAACTGTGAGATCAAAGTACAAACTGCGAGATCACAGTACAAACTGCCAGATCAAACTACAAACTGTGAGATCAAAGTACAAACTGCGAGATCAAAGTACAAACTGCGAGATCAAAGTACAAACTGTGCGATCAAAGTACAAACTGCGAGATCAAACTACAAACTGTGAGATCAAAGTACAAACTGCGAGATCAAAGTACAAACTGCCAGATCAAACTACAAACTGTGAGATCAAAGTACAAACATGGTATGTGTATTGGTATGTGTATTTCTAGTACAAGCAAACAATTACTTGAACACTGAGATACTGATGTTATAGGAAAAATCAATAGCTGTGCTGTAGTTTGCACTCAATACCCGCCATAATTCATCACATTGGAGACAGAAGAAAAAGCACAAAAGTACAAACACAACAGGCTAGAGCCACTTGTACAGTCCACATAGGTGCAGAGTCCGAAACGAAGTAACTTTAATCTTATTCAACAATTAAGTTTATAGATAGTATTCATCGTTCTCAGTTCATAGATTCATTCACCTATTGACTTTGTTCCATTTAGCAGTTCTGACTTGTTTTAGGTAGAGCGAAAAAGTGCAATCCTATACAATTTCAGGACAGTTTTTTGCGTGGTCGTCACCTCTATATCTGTTCGGCAGAAAATATCTGCGAATTTGTCATACATTGGGTTGTTCCCTGATGACTTTCAATCAGTTCACGGGACTCTGGAAACCCGAGCGGTACGAAAAGGTAGTATAGTCTTTTCCATTCCTACTAAGACTCCTACAGTAAGATTTTGAAACTTCCAAGCCGTTTTCTCACTTACTTTTGATCGGAGAAGTTGAGGATTTTTGTACCTTCTTCACGTTGTCAGGTAGAGTGAACATACGAGAGCATTTTCCATAAACTTTATTTTCTGCGTCACAACAGGCTTCGGAAAGTGTGTAAGGTTACTGTAGGAGTCTTAGTAATGGTGTGAACTATACTGTGGCTGTATTCACTAGGCTCAAACAGTCGGGTAAGCTGTTTGGGCAAAATTTCAATGATCGAATTCTAAATCAGGTTACAATAATTCCATTATGTTTTCTGATGATTAGGCAGGTTCGCTAGTTTCACATTAAAGAAAAACGAATATCAAAACAAGTGAGTGAGTAGTTTGTAGTGCACTATTTAAATTTTGCTCAAATTGCTTACTCGGCTATTTGAGCTTAGTGAATACAGCCACTGATCGTTGCAACTAGGGTTGAATCGAGTTGGAAGTTTCGAGTTTTCGAGTCTTTGAGCAAATCGGATTTTTGAGTTGAAAGCAAGAAAAATTTCACGTTTTTGGAGTTTCATCAAACAAAGTTGAAGTTTCACATCTTTACCTTTGACTTTTAAATTTTCGAGATGGAAATTTCGAGTTTCGAGTTTTCGAACACAAAATTGCGAGTTTTTGAGTTTTTGAATATTTCGTATTATCGAGTTTCAGAAAAAAATCCGTTTTTGAGGTTCGCATTGGACTCGACTCGAAAATTCTTGACTTCAACAATCCTAGAAGTCGATACTCTTGTAATTCGAAAAGATCTACAAGATGTTTTTCCAATCCAGTTTTATGGCCTTAGCTATATGTTTCATTTTATCAGATCTGGACGACTGGAAAAACATTGTTGTACATTTCTGCCGTTCTGCTCTTTTCCTGTTCGAACTGGCCTTGGCTTTTGTACAGAAGGAACTACAGCAAACCTGTGCATCACTTCACGTTGACTAACTATACACTGCCTTCCGGCTTCGCCCCAGTTGTAAGTTTTCATGCCTAATTCTCAATTTTCCAACAAGAATATACTTGAAGAGGGACGATTGTGTGGACCAATCCCAACGATTCTGTCGATTCCTTCAAAATACATTTCTCAATTGCAGTTTGAAAGATCGAAACGTCTTCATTGGTCCACCTTTCAATATAAAATAGCTGCTCGAGAAAAACAGGTGTATACCATTTTTTAATCGAACCAGTTTGCACACGGTTCACATATTCGAGTCTGTATTGGCGCGCAGAACGTTATGTGCAGTCACCCCAAGGTATAGTTCGTGTCATCCCCACTGAGACCCATTGGCATCGTGCCAAGATTTTCGGATGACTTTTTCATAGATTTTGCTGGTTTTCAAATAACTCCAAAGTGATGAAAGGTAGCTTAGAAAATACATTGACACGCTGCCAAGTCTCAGTGGGATCGACTGAAACTGAACTAGCTTCCAATTCTGCCCTCCTCTTCCTGCAGACAACTGCCTCATCTAACGCTTTCTTCAAATCCTGTTTAAACCCACCTCTAGTATAGTTCGTTTCACCGATCGATGTCCTTCTACAGTAATCCGTCAGATATTCAGAAAGGTTTTCCCAATGAATGGTTCATTATTTTGGTTTCAAACTTTTAGACTTTGTAGTAGTAAACGTGCAGAAGATACTACCAAAAATCAGAGAGAATCCAGAGAAGCCAGTATACCAAACTTTGACCTGAAAGTTTGATCAGATTACTGTAGAGGGTTGTAAGTGGGTGGAACGAACTATATTTTTCCCTTCGATCTTATGAGAAGTTCTCATGAGTTTCTCATGAGATACCTCATGAGCAGTTCGTCAACTCTCAATGTCGTAGATTTGCAATCAAGCTCGTGCTATTAGGTCGTGAGCTGTCTCATAAGATTTCTGAGGGATTTACACGCCGCCCGGTGCAAACTTACACGATCTGTATACGTGAACACTACTTTCACACGTTTTGGCCGGGGGTATAACGTTTGACGTGGCTATGGAGTGTAATGTTTTCATGACTTTTCAAACATTTTTCTGCTTTCAAGTACACGAACTGGTATGTCACAATCTCCGAGTTCTTCTACATGCTGTTTACTATACCACTGGCCACCTATATTTTCGTTAAACTTCGAAAAATGTCCTACAACAACCAGAAGCGGATGAAACAAAGTCACAAGGTACGTTGAAGAAGCCGGAAGCTAGTGTAGAACCGTTCGCGAAGTGATCAAGTGATTGGCGTCATGCTTTTGCAGTGTATGACACGGGTTCAATCACCGCTCGCCGCGGTATTTTTATGGTGGACCGCACGAGCTGATACATTTTTTGTTGAATTTTACCTTGTGTATTCATGTCTTGTCTAATATACAGCTGAAATACTTGCTCAGCATTCGTGGCCGATAATTTCCAACCTATTGCGCCGGCAAGCCAAAATTAGGTGGTGGAGTTGACGAGAGAGCGTGCAGGTCAGAGAGACGCAGGCCTATAAAATAATTGATACCACAACGTTTCACGTGATATACGTGTGTTTTCAGCGTTTCTGCTTTTTTGTTGCGGTGAATCTGATACATTCTGTGGTCTCATTTTCTCGTTCCACGTATTTCGATGTATTCCAATTTTCTGGAAGAGACGAGATCAATATGGACCTATTTGAATGGGTGGGTTACTGGTAGGGTTGTTAATCAATTCCAAAAATCAAGTCAATTCCAATTCCAATTCTTTTTCGTTTCTCAATAACCACTCAATTCCAATCCCAATTCTTTTTCAATTTTCGAAAACCATTCAATTCCAATTCCAATTCTTTTGCAATTCTCAGATCCACTCAATTCCAATTCCAATTCTTCTAGATTTTCAAAAACTGCTCAATTCCAATTCCAATTCCGATCAATTCCTTGAAATCTCAGATTTTCAATTCCAATTCCATTGGAATTGATTGGAATTGATTAGAATTGATTAGAATTGGCTCTGTTCCGAACTTCATGTCAGTTTTTTTTTCAAAAAAAACGAAGGGAAACAATGTTCACTTTGGTTCCATTGAGCAAGAGACATAAGGAACAATGGTAATTTAGTAATGAACAAGGAAAAGCAGCATGGAATTGTAAATAAATTCTGAATCAGTTCTGAGAGAAAATCAAGTCAATTCCAATTTCAATTCCAGTTGTTCTGATATACAAAAGAATTGGAATTGCAATTCCAGAAATTTTTTGACATACAAAAGAATTGGAATTGCAATTCCAACCATTTTCGACATACAAAAGAATTGGAATTGGAATTCCAATTCTTTTCGACAGACAAAAAGAATTGGAATTGCAATTCTTTTGGATGATTATCTCAATTCTATCAATTCCAATTCCAATTCCAATTCCAATTCTAACAACCCTAGTTACTGGCACCGTAGCAAAGTATCTTCAAAAGGTCAGATCCAAGATGAACCACCTGGATACTACCCAGGTTTGGTAACTCTCACTTCGCTTGAACAAGGAAAATTAACAACTATGTGGCCAGACTCTGATCAGGCTGCGTAGAAAACCGTCCCACCTCATGAGAAGTTCATATGAGTTTCTCATGGGATACCTCATGAGTAGGGTTGTTAATCAATTCCAAAAATCAAGTCAATTCCAATTCCAATTCTTTTTCGTTTCTCAATAACCACTCAATTCCAATCCCAATTCTTTTTCAATTTTCGAAAACCATTCAATTCCAATTCCAATTCTTTTGCAATTCTCAGATCCACTCAATTCCAATTCCAATTCTTCTAGATTTTCAAAAACTGCTCAATTCCAATTCCAATTCCGATCAATTCCTTGAAATCTCAGATTTTCAATTCCAATTCCATTGGAATTGATTGGAATTGATTAGAATTGATTAGAATTGGCTCTGTTCCGAACTTCATGTCAGTTTTTTTTTCAAAAAAAACGAAGGGAAACAATGTTCACTTTGGTTCCATTGAGCAAGAGACATAAGGAACAATGGTAATTTAGTAATGAACAAGGAAAAGCAGCATGGAATTGTAAATAAATTCTGAATCAGTTCTGAGAGAAAATCAAGTCAATTCCAATTTCAATTCCAGTTGTTCTGATATACAAAAGAATTGGAATTGCAATTCCAGAAATTTTTTGACATACAAAAGAATTGGAATTGCAATTCCAACCATTTTCGACATACAAAAGAATTGGAATTGGAATTCCAATTCTTTTCGACAGACAAAAAGAATTGGAATTGCAATTCTTTTGGATGATTATCTCAATTCTATCAATTCCAATTCCAATTCCAATTCCAATTCTAACAACCCTAGTTACTGGCACCGTAGCAAAGTATCTTCAAAAGGTCAGATCCAAGATGAACCACCTGGATACTACCCAGGTTTGGTAACTCTCACTTCGCTTGAACAAGGAAAATTAACAACTATGTGGCCAGACTCTGATCAGGCTGCGTAGAAAACCGTCCCACCTCATGAGAAGTTCATATGAGTTTCTCATGGGATACCTCATGAGTAGGGTTGTTAATCAATTCCAAAAATCAAGTCAATTCCAATTCCAATTCTTTTTCGTTTCTCAATAACCACTCAATTCCAATCCCAATTCTTTTTCAATTTTCGAAAACCATTCAATTCCAATTCCAATTCTTTTGCAATTCTCAGATCCACTCAATTCCAATTCCAATTCTTCTAGATTTTCAAAAACTGCTCAATTCCAATTCCAATTCCGATCAATTCCTTGAAATCTCAGATTTTCAATTCCAATTCCATTGGAATTGATTGGAATTGATTAGAATTGATTAGAATTGGCTCTGTTCCGAACTTCATGTCAGTTTTTTTTTCAAAAAAAACGAAGGGAAACAATGTTCACTTTGGTTCCATTGAGCAAGAGACATAAGGAACAATGGTAATTTAGTAATGAACAAGGAAAAGCAGCATGGAATTGTAAATAAATTCTGAATCAGTTCTGAGAGAAAATCAAGTCAATTCCAATTTCAATTCCAGTTGTTCTGATATACAAAAGAATTGGAATTGCAATTCCAGAAATTTTTTGACATACAAAAGAATTGGAATTGCAATTCCAACCATTTTCGACATACAAAAGAATTGGAATTGCAATTCCAATTCTTTTCGACAGACAAAAAGAATTGGAATTGCAATTCTTTTGGATGATTATCTCAATTCTATCAATTCCAATTTCAATTCCAATTCCAATTCTAACAACCCTAGTTACTGGCACCGTAGCAAAGTATCTTCAAAAGGTCAGATCCAAGATGAACCACCTGGATACTACCCAGGTTTGGTAACTCTCACTTCGCTTGAACAAGGAAAATTAACAACTATGTGGCCAGACTCTGATCAGGCTGCGTAGAAAACCGTCCCACCTCATGAGAAGTTCATATGAGTTTCTCATGGGATACCTCATGAGTAGGGTTGTTAATCAATTCCAAAAATCAAGTCAATTCCAATTCCAATTCTTTTTCGTTTCTCAATAACCACTCAATTCCAATCCCAATTCTTTTTCAATTTTCGAAAACCACTCAATTCCAATTCCAATTCTTTTGCAATTCTCAAAACCACTCAATTCCAATTCCAATTCTTCTAGATTTTCAAAAACTGCTCAATTCCAATTTCAATTCCGAAAAGAATTGGAATTGCAAATCTTTTGGATGATTATCTCAATTCTATCGATGCCAATTCCAATTCCAATTCCAATTCTAACAACCCTACTCATGAGCTACTCGTGAACTCTCAATCTTGTAGCAAAGCAATCAATAGAATCTCACCGGAAACTCGTGCTAATAGCTTATGAGGTGATCTCATGAACTTTTGTGGGTATTGCTACGCCGCCAGGTCCTCAATCAAGGTGAGCTCACCACTTTCACGAATTTGCTACGGTGCCTGGATACCACCCAAGTCCGGTAACCCTCCCTATGCTTTAACAAGGAAAATTGACAACTATGTGGCCAGAGTACGTATGCTAGAAGATCCCGGCACCTTCATCTCATCCTGCGTCTCCTCAAACATACGCTATTTCTTTGCTTTTGCATCCCGCCGGGATGTAAGAGACAAGAAATAGTGAGGCAGTGCTACTCAGATCCTAAATCAGGTTGGGGTCACCACTTTCATGATTTTTCTACGATGCCTGGCCTCAACGTCTTGTGTACCTTCTATTCGGAAGGAGTTCTGCTACCCCCTCCGCCATTCACACTGTACCGAGAGTGATGGAAACATTACTGTTACTTGATCATCGAACACAGTTATTTACCAAACTTAACCAAAATCGACGGGCTCGAATTATAGTCCCGATAAATCCTACTAAGGCTTGGCAGTGAGCCAATGAACGTTCCAAGCGATTTTTGACCACTTTTTTTCAACTACAGAATTTCTCAATGAACTGCAATTCTCTCTTAGAGGTGGTTCAGTATCCTAGGAACAAGTACATAGAAAACGTTTCTAGAGAATTCAAATCTGGTCTATGGAATAGCCATCCGAAAATCTTGGCATAATTTCTCAGTGGGAATGAAACGAACTATAGAAACACAACGGGATATGGAAATATAGGCCATATAGATATAGGTCTGCCTTGAAAAGAGCAAACTCTACACAACTCTAGTTTTGTCTCTGGAATTCATTTAGAAAAAGGAAGGGGGGGGGATATCAGATTCAAGAATTAGAAAATATTTTTTTCAGCAATTGATGTACTTCTTCTTTGTCGTTACTCCGGCCTGTCCTCTGTCTCTTGTTCTTCTCAGCTCTCGAGTTCGAATGGAAGTATTGCGTTTTCTGCCGAAAACCACGAAGATAACCACTGTCACTACTGTCACGGAGAGAAAGAACTAGTATAGAAATCACTGTTCTATAACAATATTAGTATAGAGTGAGATAATTAGTAGGTAGTTATCATTCTCGTTTCTGAATTGGAAAAAAACTATCATTATGCACTGTTACGGAGAGAAACTAGTACACAAAAACATTTCCAAAATGTGATGAATAGTTAAGAATGTATATTTCAAGATTCGTTCCATGAAGAAAACCACTTTCATCACTGTTATGGAGAGAAAGAATTAGAATGGCCCAAAAATATGTTCCTATAACCATTTTCTAATGAATAATTTTGAATGGAAAGAAGTAGTATCGAATGATTGCTACTTATGTGGTATGGATAACAACCACTATTACCACTGTTTCGGAAAGAAGGAACTAGTTAGGAAGCTTTTTCGATCACCTCAGAGAAGAACTGAAATGCGACCAAACTGTAGAATATTAAGCTTTCGTGAAAGAGATTGGGTCATATTTCATCAGTCTTGTAGACTAGGTTCTCTACCTGTGAAAACTGGGTTCTGGTACTGTTTTGAGCCAAATCTATTTTCTCAAGTTTAAAATGAGACGGTTGCTTCAAAACTAGAAAGACTCAGTGAACCGACTTAGTTTTTCACAGGCTCAGCAAAAACAGCACTTTTGTTGCACCAGTTTTCCAGCTTGACCCTACAGTGTCTGGTTTGTAGTATGATATAAAAACACGTCCACATTAGATTGAGTTCGGATCAAACTACAAACACAGCAGAATTAAACGACCGATCCTCTCCCGTTCCATATTCCCTAAACCGAGCCCATACCACTCCTCTTATTTACCCTTATTAAACTCGAAAAGCATCAAACTACAAACACAGCAAAATTAACGACCGTTCAACTCTACATTTCCGAAAGCGACGACTCGCCTTATTTACCCAATGAATCAGGGAACGTGTTATCACTTCAAAAAGCGATAAGAGAAAAAGTAGTCCAATTCGGCGTCATATGGATTATTGGTTCCATATTATGTATTCTATTACAATTATTATTAGTATTTTATCGAATTTTCATTCACACATTTGGAAAATAAACTATTGAGTACCTTATCGCTAAATGTTTCTACATTCTGAAGTTTTTCATAAGTGATTATGTGTTGCTACTACAAGTATAGTTCTCGTTTTTTGTTAAATTTTGAGAATCTGTGCTTTCTGTGAATAATTGTCAACCGAAATGTTTGGTTTGTACTTTTTCACCATCTGATAATTTTTATATCTATCTTTTTCGGTGACTGTGCATTTCTACTGAAAAATAGAGTCATCATCGTTCCGTCATAAACTAAGTCCGTTTAAAGGGACCGTTTCTCTATAATTTGGATCGATTAAAAAATAAGTCTCTAGAAACTTCTTTGATAGTGTACTGATGGTCCCTTACTACTACACAAAAAAAAGAAAATGGAAATCAGTCGAGAGCCAAGCCTTTTATGAGCCAAACTATCTTGAGTACTGTATCGCAAAACTTTTGGTCAAAAGATGAATTCGATTTTAATACACACAACTTCAATCTTAATTAAACAAAAAAGAGGTATCGATAACTAAAATACTTTTAAATATGTCAGTTGTTACTTGATTGAATTTATGATACGTTTCCCGGACGTTTTGCGGACAATTTGTGTGCGTCTCCATGAAAATAGGTACGTGCTGTGGCTTCCGCGTTGTGGCCGTACTCAAATTTGCTCAAAAACGACCCAAGTTGCGGAATTTTCCCTGATTGTGACTGTTTTGTCCATTTTTCGTTTCCATGTGTCCACTGATAACTCAAATCATCAAATTAAAGAGGTACGGTCCCTTTAACATAGAGTGCGGTAGTTCTCCTTAACATAGAGCACGGTAGCTCTCCTTGCCATGGAGCACGGGAGTTCTTCTAACATAGAGCGCGGTATTCCTCCTTAACAGAGAGCGCGGTAGTTCTTCTCACCATGGAGCGCGGGAGTTCTTTTTAACATAGAGCGCGGAAGTTCTCCTTAACATAGAGCGCGGTAGCTTCTCTCACCATGGAGCGCGGGAGTTCTCCTTAACATAGAGCGCGGAAGTTCTCCTTAACATAGAGCGCGGTAGTTCTTCTCACCATGGAGCGCGGGAGTTCTTTTTAACATAGAGCGCGGAAGTTCTCCTTAACATAGAGCGCGGTAGTTTCTCTCACCATGGAGCGCGGGAGTTCTCCTTAACATAGAGGGCGGTATTCTTCCTTAAAGGGACTGTTTCTCTATAATTTGGATCGATTAAAAAACATGAAGTCTCAAGATACTGCTTTGATAGTGTACTGATGGCCCCTTACCATTACACAAAAAAAGAAAAATGGAAATCAGTCGAGAACCGAGGCTTTTTTGAGCCAAACTATCTTAAGGGTTACTGTATCGCAAAACTTTTGGTCAAAACATGAATTCGGTTTTAATACACACAACTTCAATCTTAATTAAACCAAGAAGAGGCATAGATAACTAAAAACACTATTAAATATGTCAGTTGTTACGTGATTGAATTTGTGATACATTTCACGGACGTTTTGCGGACAATTTGTGCGCGTCTCCATGAAAATAGGTACGTGCTGTGGCTTCTGCGTTGTGGCCGTACTCAAATTTGCTCAAAAACGACCCAAGTTGCGGAATTTTCACTAATTCTGACTGTTTTGTCCATTTTTCGTCCCCATGTGTCCACTGATAACGCAAATCATCAAATTAAAGAGGTACGGTCCCTTTAAACTGAGAACTTTTTGTTTCTGAAAACTTTACCATGTCTCTTTCTTTCACCTCAAGTATTTTCTCTCGCAAAAAAACATGATTCCACTGAGACCAAAAAATACAAGAAAGTTTACTGTGGGAACCTTTTGAATGACAAATCGGAAACTATTACATTACCACAATCGATTTTCACAACTGATAAGAACACACACACACTTGTCGTAAAACGTATTACGCGTGATTCACACGTCCCTTCACGTGAAAAAACACGCTAAAAACTTTCTGAACTAAAACTAGTTCCGGCGTCTGTTTTTCTGGTGAAAATGGACAAACAAGGACGTTTTTGTGATAGTATATTGATAATAATACTCTGAGTAAATATCATTTGTTTTTGTTTGTTTTGTATCAAACCCGGAAGTCTTACAAGAGAATGAGCTGTTGATGTTGTAAAAACGGTCAATTTACCTTTTTTTTTTCTTCGAAAAAACGGACAGAATTTATTCCAACTCTGTAATTTTCGTTATCAGTACCGATTCCAAACTTTCTAGTACTTTGTCAAAATAATATTCCTAATCTCGAAGTGCACGCACATCTCACAATACAGACAAATATTTTCTCTTTTTGTGTGAAAAACTGTACACAAGACATATTTTTTCAGAAATGCTATGTTTCAAGCCAACTACTTGGAAGTATATGGGATGTATTCATATTAAGGTGGGTGCGATTAGAATATTGTAAGTCGACCACAGCTGAGTTGTAATTTGATTTCGATTCTCACAAGAGTTCACTATTTTGGACCTAAGTTCCCCAGGTTCAAACTACAAACCCATCGGGATCGGAGAAAGTACTCTGAAGTTGAGAACAGAGTTGTTTACCAAGGTCACCGAAAATCCAAGTTGTGAATCAAGATTCAAACTTTTTACCGAGAACTTGTCGCACAATTGTGCACCAATCTTTGATTTCACAACTTGATATTAATTAGTGACCAATTTAGTGGGGCGAACCTTGGTAAACAAGGTTCGGTTTTTAACTTCAGAGTACTCAGCACAAGCGTCGTTTCAAAACAGTAACCACTGTTTATACAGAGTGGCTGTCATATATAATGATTTTCCCTCTCGTCGTCTGACTTCTTTTCGGGGCACACTGTATATCTAGATTTTGCAACACAGTTTCGACCAAACGCGAATTTGTCATTAACCGAGCGCATTCCAAGTACACCCTTCTTGCACTTAGAAAGGACAACAACTGAGTTGTAGTTTGATCTATGTACACAACATAAACATTGGGAAATAATAGTTGAGCTCAGACAACCTGTTGCCAAATAGCATGTTACTCTTGTAGCTTGTAGCGGCATGGACGATAGAGTGTGCAGGTCAGACAAACGCAGATGTCTGCGCCCTCATTGACCTGTGTGCTCTTTTATTTTCGTAGTTTGCTAAGCGCAGAAAGTTAACGCCAATCGTTCTGATTACCTCGAAAGAAGTGTGGCTTTTTGCCAACGAATCTCTTCTTTTTGTTCCGTCTTTATAGTTTTATAGTCTTTGTAGTAACTTTTCAATTTTATTTTTCAGATAGCCATATACATAGCAGCGTTTCTGATGATCGTCACCCAGTTATATGTATCTATTTACTACCTGACGTATCATCAATGGTTAGTGAGTTATATAATTCTTCCAATTCCCACTGAGATCATTAGACGAACGATTGGATTAATGTTCAGGGTTCGTTCTGAAACTTTCGATTAATTTTGGAATACTTATGATCTACTTTTTATCAATCAATTTTACTTTTTGATCAATATCTTCTTTGAGGTTCGCGTTCATACCGTTGTTTGCTGTTCCAATAGCTATGGTCGTTCTATATTTCGGACACAGAAAACAGAAAAGACCATTTATAGTGATTGTTTTGATCTATCAGGTACAGTACAAGTCTTTTTCATGTGTTGTGATACAGTATACACGCATTCTTTCGGAAATATGTGGTTTCTATAGCCCTTGCTTGAGTAAATGTGACCTTGTAGTTTTTCAACTGACTATAGTCATTGAAAAGCTAGCGAAGGCAAGATTTGTACGAATATACTAATTTTAAAGGAAGCGTTTCTGCGCAGGTTCGAATACCAAACGGTGCAGGTAGTTTAAAAATAGGTTATAAAATAATTGTTTATTCATTTATTCATTCTACACAAAATGTGCAACGAGAAAAATTGGAAGAGAGAGATCGATCGATGACTATAGAGAAAGAAGAAATGCTCAAGGCGCCAACGCTGTGGTAGGATGCGTTCAGTGGACGAGGCTGAGGGCGGGATTGAGCGAAGGAGTTGCGGACTTGGTGTGGAGGTACCCCTGGTAGCAAAATGACTGCTACCAGCTACACCCACAACCGTTGCGGAGCGAAGCGAAGAAGATGAGGCACAGAGAAAAATGAAAAAAGAGAAGAGGAAAGAGATACGGATTGAAAGATTCGGTTAAAGGCATATGGTTTCTATATGTTTAAATAATATATGGTTTCTTACGTCACAAGAAACACAATCGAAATCTGTTCCAGATTTCAGCAACACTATGCATGTTGGGTGTTTCTATCTGGATGCTAGTGGTTTTATGTCAACCGGGCGATAACTTCGTATTCGCCAAGTGCGCTGAACACTACCATTTGTACGACGCCAAAGAACACTGCAAGAAACGTGAGTAGTGAGCGTGAACTTTCAAGGTAAACACTAACACTACAATTTGCGTTTAAATTCATTTCGATCCATCATTTCGATTAAAATTGGATACTATCATTCATGTGACGCCAACGAACACTGCAAGAAACGTGAATTTTGAACGTGACCTCTTAAATTTATGAAAGGAAAGCATTAAGCAAATTGTAGTAGGCAGAAAGTAGTTAGCGGAATTGTGCAACAAGTTCACCATATTTCCTATTTGTGATTGTTGCCTACCATGGATGCACGGTCTTTTATGACGGAATAAGGAGAACGAGACCCAAAATTTGGGTATACAGGTTACTCTGAAGGAACCATCATGGTCGTTTTGCTCTGTTCCGATTTGTTCACAATTTGATCCGAGTTTGGTTCAAGTTAGGTGAGGCACAAAAATGTGTTGATTGATGAGAATAATGTAAAACGGAAGGGCTACTCGCTGATGTCTCATTTGAAACTAATATTGTAGTAGTGAACAAGTAAACATCGTACTGGAATCGGCTATGTTTCAGAATCGCGGATCACGGGCTCTGTCTATTTTGGTGTATTTCTCGCGCTGTTTGGAGTGAATGTAGTCTGCTCTGACATTTTGCTAAAATTCTTCGGATATCTCAGACTTCACGCATCCACTCAAAGTCACAGGTTTGTTATAGCTTGTTTCACTCCCTTCTGAACTCTTTCAGTGTGAATTTCAAACTTCCCGTCGGTTTCTCTAACATACCAAGTATTCGATACATCGATATTTGCGTAGCCGTTTTTGTATTCTTACATAAACTAGCTACCTGAACGATTTTCTGCAAAAGTTCTCATTGTACCAGTTCACTTAGGATTTACATACGATCTTTACTTATAGTCTAATTCATTCTCATGTGAATTATTATAGTACACATACACAGTGAAACTCTTGATCGTTGTCTCAAAAAAATCATAGGTATTCAATCAATACTTAAATTCTCCCTGTCTCAGGTCCTACCCCTCACCCAACATCGCTACCATCTCCTATCAGAGGTCGGCTCCAGCCGCGACGCGAGCTGCGACGCAAGCCGCGACGCACGTCTCCCCACCAGTTGCACCGCCCACCGTGCCCCAGACGCGGTTTGAACGCCCCGCGGCGCCCAGAGTTTCGCCCCAGGCTCCCCCATTCGACCCAATAAACGCGTGGGAAGCGGGTAACCCGTACTCACCGGGTAATCCCTACCAACCCACGCCTATAGAACAACCGATAGCCGCTCCGCAACCGGCTTATAACCCCACCTATCCCACTGTACGAGGAGCTGGACCAGCCTATCCTGACCGACCTGCCATAATTCCGAACCCCAACATATATGACGTGCCGCCAGTCAGTCCGCATCAACATTTGTATGACGCACCCCCGCCCTACGAGTCGAATATTGGTAAACAATGAGTGTTGTGTTGTAAATAAACGATTTTTATGAATAAATGTGTGTAGTTGTGTGAACACCACTGAACAATCGAATTTTTCTACGTTACTCAGTCAACAAGCACATAAAGAAACGTGTTCAAGTGTACGTGATAACCAAGATCTTGCTCCAAAACTATAACCACAGAGGTTATTGCGCGCAAGCAAAGACATTAGGGAAACTGAAAAATATACCAAGTAAGAAGAAAAACTTATAGTAAAGTGAAGTTTTTGAAGGTAGTGTCATCACAAAACGATCGATCGCCTAGTTTGGTTCCCTTTCAGTAGAGTGACACCTATACTAGGCATTGCAGCGTGGGCTGACCTTGTAGCCTAACTGCTGCCTATCTAACAGATGACCCTTAACCCTTTCTGCCTTTCTCTAACCGTCTTACCTCTCTCAAACGACAACACAGTACACACACAGCAATACTAGATACGGCGCAAGCCCAAACGTGGCTCTCTTCCCTCAACTAACATAGGTTCGACTCCCGTTGGCATCTTTTAGATGTTTACTTGCAAGTCCAGAATGGCGGCGAGCCTCCGGTCTCCCCTTCTGAGTTGAGACTACTCTACCGGACGTTGAGCTCCTTTTCCGGGTAGCTCCGTCTCGGTTTATTCTCTTGCGAAAATACCGCTTCTGGCGATTTTTTGGAACAAAAGGCTCCTAAGAGCCGAAAAGAACTGAGTTCCGTCCTACCAGCCTAGGTTCACATTGTATTTACAATAATATTCGCCTTATAACCTTAACAAACAATGATTCTGCAAAAGTTTGTGACCCGCCAGTGGCCTACCCCGTTTCATGTCCCCACGAATAAGCGCAGCCATATCAGTGGTCCTGTGGTGTAGCGGTTATCACGTCTGCTTCACACGCAGAAGGTTTTCGCAGAAGGTTCAATCCCGGCCAGGACCTATTTTGCTTTTATCAATTTGAATTTCGAACATACTCACGCGAAAACTTAGCGAAACTTGACAGAGGTCATTTCTAAGCTTTCCTATTCTCTTGTTAACTTTATTTTCAACCACTCAGTGTACAAATTACGAAAAATCTACGCAGTTTAACAGATGAGTTTTTGAAGTTATTTGTATGCAATAAACGGGTGAACTTCTCATTTTCATTGAAAATGAAATGGTAACAAAAATGAGTTCTACAAATGATTGATTATGTGTTGCACCGAAAATTGATTATAAGCTCCCATTGAATAGTTTGAATTGAGTTGCCTTACTAACTTCAAGTTTTGCTGAAGTGCGTGACCCGCCAGTGGCCTACCCCGTTTCATGTTCCCACGAATAAGCGCAGCCAGATCAGTGGTCCTGTGGTGTAGCGGTTATCACGTCTGCTTTACACGCAGAAGGTCGTCGGTTCGATCCCGGCCAGGACCTATTTTGATTTTATCAATTTGAATTTCGAACATACTCACGCGAAAACTTAGCGAAACTGGACAAAGGTCATTTCTAAGCTTTTCTATTCTCTTTTTGACTTTATTTTCAACCTCTCGGTGTACAAATTACGAAAAATCTGAACATTTTGATCAGAAATGGAATGTTTAGAACAGATGAGTTGAACCATGTTTTTGAAGTTCTTGGTGTACAATAAACGGGTGAACTTCCCATCTTCATTGAAAATGAAATGGTAACAAAAATGAGCTCTACTAATGATTGATCAAGTCTACACTCCCTCATTCTAAGTTGAGTTTATAATGGAAATTGTCTTCCTAAATTTACAAGTAATAGCTTTGCTGAAGTGCGTGCCAGTGGCCTACCCCGTTTCATGTCCCCACGAATAAGCGCAGCCAGATCAGTGGTCCTGTGGTGTAGCGGTTATCACGTCTGCTTCACACGCAGAAGGTCGCCGGTTCGATCCCGGCCAGGACCTATTTTGCTTTTATCAATTTTAATTTCGAACATACTCACGCGAAAACTTAGCGAAACTTGACAAAGGTCCATTTCTAAGCTTTTCTATTCTTTTTGTGACTTCATTTTCAACCTCTCGGTGTACAAATTACGAAAAATCAACACAGTTTGATTAGAAATGGAATGTTTAGAACAGATGAGTTAAACCAAAAATGGATTATATGCTACCCTTGCATAGTTTGCATTGAGTTTACAATGATATTTGTCTTACTAACTTTACAAACGATGTTTTTGCTGAAGTTCGTAATCCGCCAGTAACCTTCCCCGTTTCATGTCCCCACGAATAAGCGCAGCCAGATCAGTGGTCCTGTGGTGTAGCGGTTATCACGTGTGCTTTACACGCAGAAGGTCGTCGGTTCGATCCCGGCCAGGACCTATTTTGATTTTATCAATTTGAATTTCGAACATACTCACGCGAAAACTTAGCGAAACTTGACAAAGGTCATTTCTAAGCTTTTCTATTCTCTTTTTGACTTTATTTTCAACCTCTCGGTGTACAAATTTCGAAAAATCTACACAGTTTGATTAGAAATGGAATATTTGGAACAGATGAGTTACACCATGTTTTTGAAGTTCTTGGTGTACAATAAACGGGTGAACTTCCCATTTTCATTGAAAATGAAATGGTAACAAAATGAGCTCTACTAATGATTGATCAAGTCTATACTCCCTCATTCTAGATTGAGTTTGTAATGAAAATTGTCTTCCTAAATTTACTAGTAATAGCTGTGCTGAAGTGCTTGACCCGCCAGTGGCCTACCCCGTTTCATGTCCCCACGAATAAGCGCAGCCAGATCAGTGGTCCTGTGGTGTAGCGGTTATCACGTCTGCTTTACACGCAGAAGGTCGTCGGTTCGATCCCGGCCAGGACCTATTTTGATTTTATCAATTTGAATTTCGAACATACTCACGCGAAAACTTAGCGAAACTTGACAAAGGTCATTTCTAAGCTTTTCTATTCTTTTTTTTGACTTCATTTTCAATCTCTCGGTGTACAAATTACGAAAAATCTACACAGTTTGATTAGAAATGGAATGTTTAGAACAGATGAGGTGAACCAAAAATTGATTATATGCTACCCTTGCATAGTTTGCATTAAGTTCACAATGATATTTGCTTTACTAACTTTACAAAAGATGTTTTTGCTAAAGTTCGTAACCCGCCAGTAACCTTCCCCGTTTCATGTCCCCACGAACAAGCGCAGCCAGATCAGTGGTCCTGTGGTGTAGCGGTTATCACGTCTGCTTTACACGCAGAAGGTCGTCGGTTCGATCCCGGCCAGGACCTATTTTGATTTTATCAATTTGAATTTCGAACATACTCACGCGAAAACTTAGCGAAACTTGACAAAGGTCATTTCTAAGCTTTTCTATTCTCTTTTTGACTTTATTTTCAACCTCTCGGTGTACAAATTACAAAAAATCTGAACATTTTGATCAGAAATGGAATGTTTAGAACAGATGAGTTGAACCATGTTTTTGAAGTTCTTGGTGTACAATAAACGGGTGAACTTCCCATCTTCATTGAAAATGAAATGGTAACAAAAATGAGCTCTACTAATGATTGATCAAGTCTACACTCCCTCATTCTAAGTTGAGTTTATAATGGAAATTGTCTTCCTAAATTTACAAGTAATAGCTTTGCTGAAGTGCGTGCCAGTGGCCTACCCCGTTTCATGTCCCCACGAATAAGCGCAGCCAGATCAGTGGTCCTGTGGTGTAGCGGTTATCACGTCTGCTTCACACGCAGAAGGTCGCCGGTTCGATCCCGGCCAGGACCTATTTTGCTTTTATCAATTTTAATTTCGAACATACTCACGCGAAAACTTAGCGAAACTTGACAAAGGTCCATTTCTAAGCTTTTCTGTTCTTTTTGTGACTTCATTTTCAACCTCTCGGTGTACAAATTACGAAAAATCAACACAGTTTGATTAGAAATGGAATGTTTAGAACAGATGAGTTAAACCAAAAATGGATTATATGCTACCCTTGCATAGTTTGCATTGAGTTTACAATGATATTTGTCTTACTAACTTTACAAACGATGTTTTTGCTGAAGTTCGTAATCCGCCAGTAACCTTCCCCGTTTCATGTCCCCACGAATAAGCGCAGCCAGATCAGTGGTCCTGTGGTGTAGCGGTTATCACGTCTGCTTTACACGCAGAAGGTCGTCGGTTCGATCCCGGCCAGGACCTATTTTGATTTTATCAATTTGAATTTCGAACATACTCACGCGAAAACTTAGCGAAACTTGACAAAGGTCATTTCTAAGCTTTTCTATTCTCTTTTTGACTTTATTTTCAACCTCTCGGTGTACAAATTTCGAAAAATCTACACAGTTTGATTAGAAATGGAATGTTTAGAACAGATGAGTTGAACCATGTTTTTGAAGTTCTTGGTGTACAATAAACGGGTGAACTTCCCATTTTCATTGAAAATGAAATGGTAACAAAATGAGCTCTACTAATGATTGATCAAGTCTATACTCCCTCATTCTAGATTGAGTTTGTAATGAAAATTGTCTTCCTAAATTTACTAGTAATAGCTGTGCTGAAGTGCGTGACCCGCCAGTGGCCTACCCCGTTTCATGTCCCCACGAATAAGCGCAACCAGATCAGTGGTCCTGTGGTGTAGCGGTTATCACGTCTGCTTCACACGCAGAAGGTCGCCGGTTCGATCCCGGCCAGGACCTATTTTGATTTTATCAATTTGAATTTCGAACATACTCACGCGAAAACTTAGCGAAACTTGACAAAGGTCATTTCTAAGCTTTTCTATTCTCTTTTTGACTTTATTTTCAACCTCTCGGTGTACAAATTACGAAAAATCTGAACATTTTGATCAGAAATGGAATGTTTAGAACAGATGAGTTGAACCATGTTTTTGAAGTTCTTGGTGTACAATAAACGGGTGAACTTCCCATCTTCATTGAAAATGAAATGGTAACAAAAATGAGCTCTACTAATGATTGATCAAGTCTACACTCCCTCATTCTAAGTTGAGTTTATAATGGAAATTGTCTTCCTAAATTTACAAGTAATAGCTTTGCTGAAGTGCGTGCCAGTAACCTTCCCCGTTTCATGTCCCCACGAATAAGCGCAGCCAGATCAGTGGTCCTGTGGTGTAGCGGTTATCACGTCTGCTTCACACGCAGAAGGTCGCCGGTTCGATCCCGGCCAGGACCTATTTTGCTTTTATCAATTTTAATTTCGAACATACTCACGCGAAAACTTAGCGAAACTTGACAAAGGTCCATTTCTAAGCTTTTCTATTCTTTTTGTGACTTCATTTTCAACCTCTCGGTGTACAAATTACGAAAAATCAACACAGTTTGATTAGAAATGGAATGTTTAGAACAGATGAGTTAAACCAAAAATGGATTATATGCTACCCTTGCATAGTTTGCATTGAGTTTACAATGATATTTGTCTTACTAACTTTACAAACGATGTTTTTGCTGAAGTGCGTGACCCGCCAGTGGCCTACCCCGTTTCATGTCCCCACGAATAAGCGCAGCCAGATCAGTGGTCCTGTGGTGTAGCGGTTATCACGTCTGCTTTACACGCAGAAGTCGTCGGTTCGATCCCGGCCAGGACCTATTTTGATTTTATCAATTTGAATTTCGAACATACTCACGCGAAAACTTAGCGAAACTTGACAGAGGTCATTTCTAAGCTTTCCTATTCTCTTGTTAACTTTATTTTCAACCACTCAGTGTACAAATTACGAAAAATCTACGCAGTTTAACAGATGAGTTTTTGAAGTTATTTGTATGCAATAAACGGGTGAACTTCTCATTTTCATTGAAAAGGAAATGGTAACAAAAATGAGTTCTACAAATGATTGATTATGTGTTGCAACGAAAATTGATTATAAGCTCCCATTGAATAGTTTGAATTGAGTTGCCTTACTAACTTCAAGTTTTGCTGAAGTGCGTGACCCGCCAGTGGCCTACCCCGTTTCATCTCCCCACGAATAAGCGCAGCCAGATCAGTGGTCCTGTGGTGTAGCGGTTATCACGTCTGCTTCACACGCAGAAGGTCGCCGGTTCGATCCCGGCCAGGACCTATGTTGCTTTTATCAATTTTAATTTCGAACATACTCACGCGAAAACTTAGCGAAACTTGACAAAGGTCATTTCTAAGCTTTTCTATTCTTTTTTTTTGACTTCATTTTCAATCTCTCGGTGTACAAATTACGAAAAATCTACACAGTTTGATTAGAAATGGAATGTTTACAACAGATGAGGTGAACCAAAAATTGATTATATGCTACCCTTGCATAGTTTGCATTAAGTTCACAATGATATTTGCTTTACTAACTTTACAAAAGATGTTTTTGCTAAAGTTCGTAACCCGCCAGTAACCTTCCCCGTTTCATGTCCCCACGAACAAGCGCAGCCAGATCAGTGGTCCTGTGGTGTAGCGGTTATCACGTCTGCTTTACACGCAGAAGGTCGTCGGTTCGATCCCGGCCAGGACCTATTTTGATTTTATCAATTTGAATTTCGAACATACTCACGCGAAAACTTAGCGAAACTTGACAAAGGTCATTTCTAAGCTTTTCCATTCTCTTTTTGACTTTATTTTCAACCTATCGGTGTACAAATTTCGAAAAATCTACACAGTTTGATTAGAAATGGAATGTTTAGAACAGATGAGTTACACCATGTTTTTGAAGTTCTTGGTGTACAATAAACGGGTGAACTTCCCATTTTCATTGAAAATGAAATGGTAACAAAATGAGCTCTACTAATGATTGATCAAGTCTACACTCCCTCATTCTAAGTTGAGTTTATAATGGAAATTGTCTTCCTAAATTTACAAGTAATAGCTTTGCTGAAGTGCGTGCCAGTGGCCTACCCCGTTTCATGTCCCCACGAATAAGCGCAGCCAGATCAGTGGTCCTGTGGTGTAGCGGTTATCACGTCTGCTTCACACGCAGAAGGTCGCAGGTTCGATCCCGGCCAGGATCTATTTTGCTTTTATCAATTTTAATTTCGAACATACTCACGCGAAAACTTAGCGAAACTTGACAAAGGTCCATTTCTAAGCTTTTCTGTTCTTTTTGGGACTTCATTTTCAACCTCTCGGTGTACAAATTACGAAAAATCAACACAGTTTGATTAGAAATGGAATGTTTAGAACAGATGAGTTAAACCAAAAATGGATTATATGCTACCCTTGCATAGTTTGCATTGAGTTTACAATGATATTTGTCTTACTAACTTTACAAACGATGTTTTTGCTGAAGTTCGTAATCCGCCAGTAACCTTCCCCGTTTCATGTCCCCACGAATAAGCGCAGCCAGATCAGTGGTCCTGTGGTGTAGCGGTTATCACGTCTGCTTTACACGCAGAAGGTCGTCGGTTCGATCCCGGCCAGGACCTATTTTGATTTTATCAATTTGAATTTCGAACATACTCACGCGAAAACTTAGCGAAACTTGACAAAGGTCATTTCTAAGCTTTTCTATTCTCTTTTTGACTTTATTTTCAACCTATCGGTGTACAAATTTCGAAAAATCTACCCAGTTTGATTAGAAATGGAATGTTTAGAACAGATGAGTTACACCATGTTTTTGAGGTTCTTGGTGTACAATAAACGGGTGAACTTCCCATTTTCATTGAAAATGAAATGGTAACAAAATGAGCTCTACTAATGATTGATCAAGTCTATACTCCCTCATTCTAGATTGAGTTTGTAATGAAAATTGTCTTCCTAAATTTACTAGTAATAGCTGTGCTGAAGTGCGTGACCCGCCAGTGGCCTACCCCGTTTCATGTCCCCACGAATAAGCGCAACCAGATCAGTGGTTCTGTGGTGTAGCGGTTATCACGTCTGCTTCACACGCAGAAGGTCGCCGGTTCGATCCCGGCCAGGACCTATTTTGATTTTATCAATTTGAATTTCGAACATACTCACGCGAAAACTTAGCGAAACTTGACAAAGGTCATTTCTAAGCTTTTCTATTCTCTTTTTGACTTTATTTTCAACCTCTCGGTGTACAAATTACGAAAAATCTGAACATTTTGATCAGAAATGGAATGTTTAGAACAGATGAGTTGAACCATGTTTTTGAAGTTCTTGGTGTACAATAAACGGGTGAACTTCCCATCTTCATTGAAAATGAAATGGTAACAAAAATGAGCTCTACTAATGATTGATCAAGTCTACACTCCCTCATTCTAAGTTGAGTTTATAATGGAAATTGTCTTCCTAAATTTACAAGTAATAGCTTTGCTGAAGTGCGTGCCAGTGGCCTACCCCGTTTCATGTCCCCACGAATAAGCGCAGCCAGATCAGTGGTCCTGTGGTGTAGCGGTTATCACGTCTGCTTCACACGCAGAAGGTCGCCGGTTCGATCCCGGCCAGGACCTATTTTGCTTTTATCAATTTTAATTTCGAACATACTCACGCGAAAACTTAGCGAAACTTGACAAAGGTCATTTCTAAGCTTTTCTATTCTCTTTTTGACTTTATTTTCAACCTCTCGGTGTACAAATTTCGAAAAATCTACACAGTTTGATTAGAAATGGAATATTTAGAACAGATGAGTTACACCATGTTTTTGAAGTTGTTGGTGTACAATAAACGGGTGAACTTCCCATTTTCATTGAAAACGAAATGGTAACAAAATGAGCTCTACTAATGATTGATCAAGTCTATACTCCCTCATTCTAGATTGAGTTTGTAATGAAAATTGTCTTCCTAAATTTACTAGTAATAGCTGTGCTGAAGTGCGTGACCCGCCAGTGGCCTACCCCGTTTCATGTCCCCACGAATAAGCGCAACCAGATCAGTGGTCCTGTGGTGTAGCGGTTATCACGTCTGCTTCACACGCAGAAGGTCGCCGGTTCGATCCCGGCCAGGACCTATTTTGATTTTATCAATTTGAATTTCGAACATACTCACGCGAAAACTTAGCGAAACTTGACAAAGGTCATTTCTAAGCTTTTCTATTCTCTTTTTGACTTTATTTTCAACCTCTCGGTGTACAAATTACGAAAAATCTGAACATTTTGATCAGAAATGGAATGTTTAGAACAGATGAGTTGAACCATGTTTTTGAAGTTCTTGGTGTACAATAAACGGGTGAACTTCCCATCTTCATTGAAAATGAAATGGTAACAAAAATGAGCTCTACTAATGATTGATCAAGTCTACACTCCCTCATTCTAAGTTGAGTTTATAATGGAAATTGTCTTCCTAAATTTACAAGTAATAGCTTTGCTGAAGTGCGTGCCAGTGGCCTACCCCGTTTCATGTCCCCACGAATAAGCGCAGCCAGATCAGTGGTCCTGTGGTGTAGCGGTTATCACGTCTGCTTCACACGCAGAAGGTCGCCGGTTCGATCCCGGCCAGGACCTATTTTGCTTTTATCAATTTTAATTTCGAACATACTCACGCGAAAACTTAGCGAAACTTGACAAAGGTCATTTCTAAGCTTTTCTATTCTCTTTTTGACTTTATTTTCAACCTCTCGGTGTACAAATTTCGAAAAATCTACACAGTTTGATTAGAAATGGAATATTTAGAACAGATGAGTTACACCATGTTTTTGAAGTTGTTGGTGTACAATAAAAGGGTGAACTTCCCATTTTCATTGAAAATGAAATGGTAACAAAATGAGCTCTACCAATGATTGATCAAGTCTATACTCCCTCATTCTAGATTGAGTTTGTAATGAAAATTGTCTTCCTAAATTTACTAGTAATAGCTGTGCTGAAGTGCGTGACCAGCCAGTGGCCTACCCCGTTTCATGTCCCCACGAATAAGCGCTGCCAGATCAGTGGTCCTGTGGTGTAGCGGTTATCACGTCTGCTTTACACGCAGAAGGTCGTCGGTTCGATCCCGGCCAGGACCTATTTTGATTTTATCAATTTGAATTTCGAACATACTCACGCGAAAACTTAGCGAAACTTGACAAAGGTCATTTCTAAGCTTTTCTATTCTCTTTTTGACTTTATTTTCAACCTCTTGGTGTACAAATTTCGAAAAATCTACACAGTTTGATTAGAAATGGAATATTTAGAACAGATGAGTTACACCATGTTTTTGAAGTTGTTGGTGTACAATAAACGGGTGAACTTCCCATTTTCATTGAAAATGAAATGGTAACAAAATGAGCTCTACTAATGATTGATCAAGTCTATACTCCCTCATTCTAGATTGAGTTTGTAATGAAAATTGTCTTCCTAAATTTACTAGTAATAGCTGTGCTGAAGTGCGTGACCCGCCAGTGGCCTACCCCGTTTCATGTCCCCACGAATAAGCGCAACCAGATCAGTGGTCCTGTGGTGTAGCGGTTATCACGTCTGCTTCACACGCAGAAGGTCGCCGGTTCGATCCCGGCCAGGACCTATTTTGATTTTATCAATTTGAATTTCGAACATACTCACGCGAAAACTTAGCGAAACTTGACAAAGGTCATTTCTAAGCTTTTCTATTCTCTTTTTGACTTTATTTTCAACCTCTCGGTGTACAAATTACGAAAAATCTGAACATTTTGATCAGAAATGGAATGTTTAGAACAGATGAGTTGAACCATGTTTTTGAAGTTCTTGGTGTACAATAAACGGGTGAACTTCCCATCTTCATTGAAAATGAAATGGTAACAAAAATGAGCTCTACTAATGATTGATCAAGTCTACACTCCCTCATTCTAAGTTGAGTTTATAATGGAAATTGTCTTCCTAAATTTACAAGTAATAGCTTTGCTGAAGTGCGTGCCAGTGGCCTACCCCGTTTCATGTCCCCACGAATAAGCGCAGCCAGATCAGTGGTCCTGTGGTGTAGCGGTTATCACGTCTGCTTCACACGCAGAAGGTCGCCGGTTCGATCCCGGCCAGGACCTATTTTGCTTTTATCAATTTTAATTTCGAACATACTCACGCGAAAACTTAGCGAAACTTGACAAAGGTCATTTCTAAGCTTTTCTATTCTCTTTTTGACTTTATTTTCAACCTCTCGGTGTACAAATTTCGAAAAATCTACACAGTTTGATTAGAAATGGAATATTTAGAACAGATGAGTTACACCATGTTTTTGAAGTTGTTGGTGTACAATAAACGGGTGAACTTCCCATTTTCATTGAAAACGAAATGGTAACAAAATGAGCTCTACTAATGATTGATAAAGTCTATACTCCCTCATTCTAGATTGAGTTTGTAATGAAAATTGTCTTCCTAAATTTACTAGTAATAGCTGTGCTGAAGTGCGTGACCCGCCAGTGGCCTACCCCGTTTCATGTCCCCACGAATAAGCGCAACCAGATCAGTGGTCCTGTGGTGTAGCGGTTATCACGTCTGCTTCACACGCAGAAGGTCGCCGGTTCGATCCCGGCCAGGACCTATTTTGATTTTATCAATTTGAATTTCGAACATACTCACGCGAAAACTTAGCGAAACTTGACAAAGGTCATTTCTAAGCTTTCCTATTCTCTTTTTGACTTTATTTTCAACCTCTCGGTGTACAAATTACGAAAAATCTGAACATTTTGATCAGAAATGGAATGTTTAGAACAGATGAGTTGAACCATGTTTTTGAAGTTCTTGGTGTACAATAAACGGGTGAACTTCCCATCTTCATTGAAAATGAAATGGTAACAAAAATGAGCTCTACTAATGATTGATCAAGTCTACACTCCCTCATTCTAAGTTGAGTTTATAATGGAAATTGTCTTCCTAAATTTACAAGTAATAGCTTTGCTGAAGTGCGTGCCAGTGGCCTACCCCGTTTCATGTCCCCACGAATAAGCGCAGCCAGATCAGTGGTCCTGTGGTGTAGCGGTTATCACGTCTGCTTCACACGCAGAAGGTCGCCGGTTCGATCCCGGCCAGGACCTATTTTGCTTTTATCAATTTTAATTTCGAACATACTCACGCGAAAACTTAGCGAAACTTGACAAAGGTCATTTCTAAGCTTTTCTATTCTCTTTTTGACTTTATTTTCAACCTCTCGGTGTACAAATTTCGAAAAATCTACACAGTTTGATTAGAAATGGAATATTTAGAACAGATGAGTTACACCATGTTTTTGAAGTTGTTGGTGTACAATAAACGGGTGAACTTCCCATTTTCATTGAAAATGAAATGGTAACAAAATGAGCTCTACCAATGATTGATCAAGTCTATACTCCCTCATTCTAGATTGAGTTTGTAATGAAAATTGTCTTCCTAAATTTACTAGTAATAGCTGTGCTGAAGTGCGTGACCAGCCAGTGGCCTACCCCGTTTCATGTCCCCACGAATAAGCGCTGCCAGATCAGTGGTCCTGTGGTGTAGCGGTTATCACGTCTGCTTTACACGCAGAAGGTCGTCGGTTCGATCCCGGCCAGGACCTATTTTGATTTTATCAATTTGAATTTCGAACATACTCACGCGAAAACTTAGCGAAACTTGGCAAAGGTCATTTCTAAGCTTTTCTATTCTCTTTTTGACTTTATTTTCAACCTCTCGGTGTACAAATTTCGAAAAATCTACACAGTTTGATTAGAAATGGAATATTTAGAACAGATGAGTTACACCATGTTTTTGAAGTTGTTGGTGTACAATAAACGGGTGAACTTCCCATTTTCATTGAAAATGAAATGGTAACAAAATGAGCTCTACTAATGATTGATCAAGTCTACACTCCCTCATTCTAAGTTGAGTTTATAATGGAAATTGTCTTCCTAAATTTACAAGTAATAGCTTTGCTGAAGTGCGTGCCAGTGGCCTACCCCGTTTCATGTCCCCACGAATAAGCGCAACCAGATCAGTGGTCCTGTGGTGTAGCGGTTATCACGTCTGCTTCACACGCAGAAGGTCGCCGGTTCGATCCCGGCCAGGACCTATTTTGATTTTATCAATTTGAATTTCGAACATACTCACGCGAAAACTTAGCGAAACTTGACAAAGGTCATTTCTAAGCTTTTCTATTCTCTTTTTGACTTTATTTTCAACCTCTCGGTGTACAAATTTCGAAAAATCTACACAGTTTGATTAGAAATGGAATATTTAGAACAGATGAGTTACACCATGTTTTTGAAGTTGTTGGTGTACAATAAACGGGTGAACTTCCCATTTTCATTGAAAATGAAATGGTAACAAAATGAGCTCTACTAATGATTGATCAAGTCTACACTCCCTCATTCTAAGTTGAGTTTATAATGGAAATTGTCTTCCTAAATTTACAAGTAATAGCTTTGCTGAAGTGCGTGCCAGTGGCCTACCCCGTTTCATGTCCCCACGAATAAGCGCAACCAGATCAGTGGTCCTGTGGTGTAGCGGTTATCACGTCTGCTTCACACGCAGAAGGTCGCCGGTTCGATCCCGGCCAGGACCTATTTTGATTTTATCAATTTGAATTTCGAACATACTCACGCGAAAACTTAGCGAAACTTGACAAAGGTCATTTCTAAGCTTTTCTATTCTCTTTTTGACTTTATTTTCAACCTCTCGGTGTACAAATTTCGAAAAATCTACACAGTTTGATTAGAAATGGAATATTTAGAACAGATGAGTTACACCATGTTTTTGAAGTTGTTGGTGTACAATAAACGGGTGAACTTCCCATTTTCATTGAAAATGAAATGGTAACAAAATGAGCTCTACTAATGATTGATCAAGTCTATACTCCCTCATTCTAGATTGAGTTTGTAATGAAAATTGTCTTCCTAAATTTACTAGTAATAGCTGTGCTGAAGTGCGTGACCCGCCAGTGGCCTACCCCGTTTCATGTCCCCACGAATAAGCGCAACCAGATCAGTGGTCCTGTGGTGTAGCGGTTATCACGTCTGCTTCACACGCAGAAGGTCGCCGGTTCGATCCCGGCCAGGACCTATTTTGATTTTATCAATTTGAATTTCGAACATACTCACGCGAAAACTTAGCGAAACTTGACAAAGGTCATTTCTAAGCTTTTCTATTCTCTTTTTGACTTTATTTTCAACCTCTCGGTGTACAAATTACGAAAAATCTGAACATTTTGATCAGAAATGGAATGTTTAGAACACATGAGTTGAACCATGTTTTTGAAGTTCTTGGTGTACAATAAACGGGTGAACTTCCCATCTTCATTGAAAATGAAATGGTAACAAAAATGAGCTCTACTAATGATTGATCAAGTCTACACTCCCTCATTCTAAGTTGAGTTTATAATGGAAATTGTCTTCCTAAATTTACAAGTAATAGCTTTGCTGAAGTGCGTGCCAGTGGCCTACCCCGTTTCATGTCCCCACGAATAAGCGCAACCAGATCAGTGGTCCTGTGGTGTAGCGGTTATCACGTCTGCTTCACACGCAGAAGGTCGCCGGTTCGATCCCGGCCAGGACCTATTTTGATTTTATCAATTTGAATTTCGAACATACTCACGCGAAAACTTAGCGAAACTTGACAAAGGTCATTTCTAAGCTTTTCTATTCTCTTTTTGACTTTATTTTCAACCTCTCGGTGTACAAATTACGAAAAATCTGAACATTTTGATCAGAAATGGAATGTTTAGAACAGATGAGTTGAACCATGTTTTTGAAGTTCTTGGTGTACAATAAACGGGTGAACTTCCCATCTTCATTGAAAATGAAATGGTAACAAAAATGAGCTCTACTAATGATTGATCAAGTCTACACTCCCTCATTCTAAGTTGAGTTTATAATGGAAATTGTCTTCCTAAATTTACAAGTAATAGCTTTGCTGAAGTGCGTGCCAGTGGCCTACCCCGTTTCATGTCCCCACGAATAAGCGCAGCCAGATCAGTGGTCCTGTGGTGTAGCGGTTATCACGTCTGCTTCACACGCAGAAGGTCGCCGGTTCGATCCCGGCCAGGACCTATTTTGCTTTTATCAATTTTAATTTCGAACATACTCACGCGAAAACTTAGCGAAACTTGACAAAGGTCATTTCTAAGCTTTTCTATTCTCTTTTTGACTTTATTTTCAACCTCTCGGTGTACAAATTTCGAAAAATCTACACAGTTTGATTAGAAATGGAATATTTAGAACAGATGAGTTACACCATGTTTTTGAAGTTGTTGGTGTACAATAAAAGGGTGAACTTCCCATTTTCATTGAAAATGAAATGGTAACAAAATGAGCTCTACCAATGATTGATCAAGTCTATACTCCCTCATTCTAGATTGAGTTTGTAATGAAAATTGTCTTCCTAAATTTACTAGTAATAGCTGTGCTGAAGTGCGTGACCAGCCAGTGGCCTACCCCGTTTCATGTCCCCACGAATAAGCGCTGCCAGATCAGTGGTCCTGTGGTGTAGCGGTTATCACGTCTGCTTTACACGCAGAAGGTCGTCGGTTCGATCCCGGCCAGGACCTATTTTGATTTTATCAATTTGAATTTCGAACATACTCACGCGAAAACTTAGCGAAACTTGACAAAGGTCATTTCTAAGCTTTTCTATTCTCTTTTTGACTTTATTTTCAACCTCTCGGTGTACAAATTTCGAAAAATCTACACAGTTTGATTAGAAATGGAATATTTAGAACAGATGAGTTACACCATGTTTTTGAAGTTGTTGGTGTACAATAAACGGGTGAACTTCCCATTTTCATTGAAAATGAAATGGTAACAAAATGAGCTCTACTAATGATTGATCAAGTCTATACTCCCTCATTCTAGATTGAGTTTGTAATGAAAATTGTCTTCCTAAATTTACTAGTAATAGCTGTGCTGAAGTGCGTGACCCGCCAGTGGCCTACCCCGTTTCATGTCCCCACGAATAAGCGCAACCAGATCAGTGGTCCTGTGGTGTAGCGGTTATCACGTCTGCTTCACACGCAGAAGGTCGCCGGTTCGATCCCGGCCAGGACCTATTTTGATTTTATCAATTTGAATTTCGAACATACTCACGCGAAAACTTAGCGAAACTTGACAAAGGTCATTTCTAAGCTTTTCTATTCTCTTTTTGACTTTATTTTCAACCTCTCGGTGTACAAATTTCGAAAAATCTACACAGTTTGATTAGAAATGGAATATTTAGAACAGATGAGTTACACCATGTTTTTGAAGTTGTTGGTGTACAATAAACGGGTGAACTTCCCATTTTCATTGAAAATGAAATGGTAACAAAATGAGCTCTACTAATGATTGATCAAGTCTATACTCCCTCATTCTAGATTGAGTTTGTAATGAAAATTGTCTTCCTAAATTTACTAGTAATAGCTGTGCTGAAGTGCGTGACCCGCCAGTGGCCTACCCCGTTTCATGTCCCCACGAATAAGCGCAACCAGATCAGTGGTCCTGTGGTGTAGCGGTTATCACGTCTGCTTCACACGCAGAAGGTCGCCGGTTCGATCCCGGCCAGGACCTATTTTGATTTTATCAATTTGAATTTCGAACATACTCACGCGAAAACTTAGCGAAACTTGACAAAGGTCATTTCTAAGCTTTTCTATTCTCTTTTTGACTTTATTTTCAACCTCTCGGTGTACAAATTACGAAAAATCTGAACATTTTGATCAGAAATGGAATGTTTAGAACACATGAGTTGAACCATGTTTTTGAAGTTCTTGGTGTACAATAAACGGGTGAACTTCCCATCTTCATTGAAAATGAAATGGTAACAAAAATGAGCTCTACTAATGATTGATCAAGTCTACACTCCCTCATTCTAAGTTGAGTTTATAATGGAAATTGTCTTCCTAAATTTACAAGTAATAGCTTTGCTGAAGTGCGTGCCAGTGGCCTACCCCGTTTCATCTCCCCACGAATAAGCGCAGCCAGATCAGTGGTCCTGTGGTGTAGCGGTTATCACGTCTGCTTCACACGCAGAAGGTCGCCCGTTCGATCCCGGCCAGGACCTATTTTGCTTTTATCAATTTTAATTTCGAACATACTCACGCGAAAACTTAGCGAAACTTGACAAAGGTCCATTTCTAAGCTTTTCTATTCTTTTTGTGACTTCATTTTCAACCTCTCGGTGTACAAATTACGAAAAATCAACACAGTTTGATTAGAAATGGAATGTTTAGAACAGATGAGTTAAACCAAAAATGGATTATATGCTACCCTTGCATAGTTTGCATTGAGTTTACAATGATATTTGTCTTACTAACTTTACAAACAATGTTTTTGCTGAAGTTCGTAATCCGCCAGTAACCTTCCCCGTTTCATGTCCCCACGAATAAGCGCACCCAGATCAGTGGTCCTGTGGTGTAGCGGTTATCACGTCTGCTTTACACGCAGAAGGTCGTCGGTTCGATCCCGGCCAGGACCTATTTTGATTTTATCAATTTGAATTTCGAACATACTCACGCGAAAACTTAGCGAAACTTGACAAAGGTCATTTCTAAGCTTTTCTATTCTCTTTTTGACTTTATTTTCAACCTCTCGGTGTACAAATTTCGAAAAATCTACACAGTTTGATTAGAAATGGAATATTTAGAACAGATGAGTTACACCATGTTTTTGAAGTTGTTGGTGTACAATAAACGGGTGAACTTCCCATTTTCATTGAAAATGAAATGGTAACAAAATGAGCTCTACTAATGATTGATCAAGTCTATACTCCCTCATTCTAGATTGAGTTTGTAATGAAAATTGTCTTCCTAAATTTACTAGTAATAGCTGTGCTGAAGTGCGTGACCCGCCAGTGGCCTACCCCGTTTCATGTCCCCACGAATAAGCGCAACCAGATCAGTGGTCCTGTGGTGTAGCGGTTATCACGTCTGCTTCACACGCAGAAGGTCGCCGGTTCGATCCCGGCCAGGACCTATTTTGATTTTATCAATTTGAATTTCGAACATACTCACGCGAAAACTTAGCGAAACTTGACAAAGGTCATTTCTAAGCTTTTCTATTCTCTTTTTGACTTTATTTTCAACCTCTCGGTGTACAAATTACGAAAAATCTGAACATTTTGATCAGAAATGGAATGTTTAGAACAGATGAGTTGAACCATGTTTTTGAAGTTCTTGGTGTACAATAAACGGGTGAACTTCCCATCTTCATTGAAAATGAAATGGTAACAAAAATGAGCTCTACTAATGATTGATCAAGTCTACACTCCCTCATTCTAAGTTGAGTTTATAATGGAAATTGTCTTCCTAAATTTACAAGTAATAGCTTTGCTGAAGTGCGTGCCAGTGGCCTACCCCGTTTCATCTCCCCACGAATAAGCGCAGCCAGATCAGTGGTCCTGTGGTGTAGCGGTTATCACGTCTTCTTCACACGCAGAAGGTCGCCGGTTCGATCCCGGCCAGGACCTATTTTGCTTTTATCAATTTTAATTTCGAACATACTCACGCGAAAACTTAGCGAAACTTGACAAAGGTCCATTTCTAAGCTTTTCTATTCTTTTTGTGACTTCATTTTCAACCTCTCGGTGTACAAATTACGAAAAATCAACACAGTTTGATTAGAAATGGAATGTTTAGAACAGATGAGTTAAACCAAAAATGGATTATATGCTACCCTTGCATAGTTTGCATTGAGTTTACAATGATATTTGTCTTACTAACTTTACAAACAATGTTTTTGCTGAAGTTCGTAATCCGCCAGTAACCTTCCCCGTTTCATGTCCCCACGAATAAGCGCACCCAGATCAGTGGTCCTGTGGTGTAGCGGTTATCACGTCTGCTTTACACGCAGAAGGTCGTCGGTTCGATCCCGGCCAGGACCTATTTTGATTTTATCAATTTGAATTTCGAACATACTCACGCGAAAACTTAGCGAAACTTGACAAAGGTCATTTCTAAGCTTTTCTATTCTCTTTTTGACTTTATTTTCAACCTCTCGGTGTACAAATTTCGAAAAATCTACACAGTTTGATTAGAAATGGAATATTTAGAACAGATGAGTTACACCATGTTTTTGAAGTTGTTGGTGTACAATAAACGGGTGAACTTCCCATTTTCATTGAAAATGAAATGGTAACAAAATGAGCTCTACTAATGATTGATCAAGTCTATACTCCCTCATTCTAGATTGAGTTTGTAATGAAAATTGTCTTCCTAAATTTACTAGTAATAGCTGTGCTGAAGTGCGTGACCCGCCAGTGGCCTACCCCGTTTCATGTCCCCACGAATAAGCGCAACCAGATCAGTGGTCCTGTGGTGTAGCGGTTATCACGTCTGCTTCACACGCAGAAGGTCGCCGGTTCGATCCCGGCCAGGACCTATTTTGATTTTATCAATTTGAATTTCGAACATACTCACGCGAAAACTTAGCGAAACTTGACAAAGGTCATTTCTAAGCTTTTCTATTCTCTTTTTGACTTTATTTTCAACCTCTCGGTGTACAAATTACGAAAAATCTGAACATTTTGATCAGAAATGGAATGTTTAGAACAGATGAGTTGAACCATGTTTTTGAAGTTCTTGGTGTACAATAAACGGGTGAACTTCCCATCTTCATTGAAAATGAAATGGTAACAAAAATGAGCTCTACTAATGATTGATCAAGTCTACACTCCCTCATTCTAAGTTGAGTTTATAATGGAAATTGTCTTCCTAAATTTACAAGTAATAGCTTTGCTGAAGTGCGTGCCAGTGGCCTACCCCGTTTCATCTCCCCACGAATAAGCGCAGCCAGATCAGTGGTCCTGTGGTGTAGCGGTTATCACGTCTTCTTCACACGCAGAAGGTCGCCGGTTCGATCCCGGCCAGGACCTATTTTGCTTTTATCAATTTTAATTTCGAACATACTCACGCGAAAACTTAGCGAAACTTGACAAAGGTCCATTTCTAAGCTTTTCTATTCTTTTTGTGACTTCATTTTCAACCTCTCGGTGTACAAATTACGAAAAATCAACACAGTTTGATTAGAAATGGAATGTTTAGAACAGATGAGTTAAACCAAAAATGGATTATATGCTACCCTTGCATAGTTTGCATTGAGTTTACAATGATATTTGTCTTACTAACTTTACAAACAATGTTTTTGCTGAAGTTCGTAATCCGCCAGTAACCTTCCCCGTTTCATGTCCCCACGAATAAGCGCACCCAGATCAGTGGTCCTGTGGTGTAGCGGTTATCACGTCTGCTTTACACGCAGAAGGTCGTCGGTTCGATCCCGGCCAGGACCTATTTTGATTTTATCAATTTGAATTTCGAACATACTCACGCGAAAACTTAGCGAAACTTGACAAAGGTCATTTCTAAGCTTTTCTATTCTCTTTTTGACTTTATTTTCAACCTCTCGGTGTACAAATTTCGAAAAATCTACGCAGTTTGATTAGAAATGGAATATTTAGAACAGATGAGTTACACCATGTTTTTGAAGTTCTTGGTGTACAATAAACGGGTGAACTTCCCATCTTCATTGAAAATGAAATGGTAACAAAAATGAGCTCTACTAATGATTGATCAAGTCTACACTCCCTCATTCTAAGTTGAGTTTATAATGGAAATTGTCTTCCTAAATTTACAAGTAATAGCTTTGCTGAAGTGCGTGCCAGTGGCCTACCCCGTTTCATCTCCCCACGAATAAGCGCAGCCAGATCAGTGGTCCTGTGGTGTAGCGGTTATCACGTCTTCTTCACACGCAGAAGGTCGCCGGTTCGATCCCGGCCAGGACCTATTTTGCTTTTATCAATTTTAATTTCGAACATACTCACGCGAAAACTTAGCGAAACTTGACAAAAGTCCATTTCTAAGCTTTTCTATTCTTTTTGTGACTTCATTTTCAACCTCTCGGTGTACAAATTACGAAAAATCAACACAGTTTGATTAGAAATGGAATGTTTAGAACAGATGAGTTACACCAAAAATGGATTATATGCTACCCTTGCATAGTTTGCATTGAGTTTACAATGATATTTGTCTTACTAACTTTACAAACAATGTTTTTGCTGAAGTTCGTAATCCGCCAGTAACCTTCCCCGTTTCATGTCCCCACGAATAAGCGCACCCAGATCAGTGGTCCTGTGGTGTAGCGGTTATCACGTCTGCTTTACACGCAGAAGGTCGTCGGTTCGATCCCGGCCAGGACCTATTTTGATTTTATCAATTTGAATTTCGAACATACTCACGCGAAAACTTAGCGAAACTTGACAAAGGTCATTTCTAAGCTTTTCTATTCTCTTTTTGACTTTATTTTCAACCTCTCGGTGTACAAATTTCGAAAAATTTACACAGTTTGATTAGAAATGGAATATTTAGAACAGATGAGTTACACCATGTTTTTGAAGTTGTTGGTGTACAATAAACGGGTGAACTTCCCATTTTCATTGAAAATGAAATGGTAACAAAATGAGCTCTACTAATGATTGATCAAGTCTATAATCCCTCATTCTAGATTGAGTTTGTAATGAAAATTGTCTTCCTAAATTTACTAGTAATAGCTGTGCTGAAGTGCGTGACCCGCCAGTGGCCTACCCCGTTTCATGTCCCCACGAATAAGCGCAACCAGATCAGTGGTCCTGTGGTGTAGCGGTTATCACGTCTGCTTCACACGCAGAAGGTCGCCGGTTCGATCCCGGCCAGGACCTATTTTGATTTTATCAATTTTAATTTCGAACATACTCACGCGAAAACTTAGCGAAACTTGACAAAGGTCCATTTCTAAGCTTTTCTATTCTTTTTGTGACTTCATTTTCAACCTCTCGGTGTACAAATTACGAAAAATCAACACAGTTTGATTAGAAATGGAATGTTTAGAACAGATGAGTTAAACCAAAAATGGATTATATGCTACCCTTGCATAGTTTGCATTGAGTTTACAATGATATTTGTCTTACTAACTTTACAAACAATGTTTTTGCTGAAGTTCGTAATCCGCCAGTAACCTTCCCCGTTTCATGTCCCCACGAATAAGCGCACCCAGATCAGTGGTCCTGTGGTGTAGCGGTTATCACGTCTGCTTTACACGCAGAAGGTCGTCGGTTCGATCCCGGCCAGGACCTATTTTGATTTTATCAATTTGAATTTCGAACATACTCACGCGAAAACTTAGCGAAACTTGACAAAGGTCATTTCTAAGCTTTTCTATTCTCTTTTTGACTTTATTTTCAACCTCTCGGTGTACAAATTTCGAAAAATCTACACAGTTTGATTAGAAATGGAATATTTAGAACAGATGAGTTACACCATGTTTTTGAAGTTGTTGGTGTACAATAAACGGGTGAACTTCCCATTTTCATTGAAAATGAAATGGTAACAAAATGAGCTCTACTAATGATTGATCAAGTCTATACTCCCTCATTCTAGATTGAGTTTGTAATGAAAATTGTCTTCCTAAATTTACTAGTAATAGCTGTGCTGAAGTGCGTGACCCGCCAGTGGCCTACCCCGTTTCATGTCCCCACGAATAAGCGCAACCAGATCAGTGGTCCTGTGGTGTAGCGGTTATCACGTCTGCTTCACACGCAGAAGGTCGCCGGTTCGATCCCGGCCAGGACCTATTTTGATTTTATCAATTTGAATTTCGAACATACTCACGCGAAAACTTAGCGAAACTTGACAAAGGTCATTTCTAAGCTTTTCTATTCTCTTTTTGACTTTATTTTCAACCTCTCGGTGTACAAATTACGAAAAATCTGAACATTTTGATCAGAAATGGAATGTTTAGAACAGATGAGTTGAACCATGTTTTTGAAGTTCTTGGTGTACAATAAACGGGTGAACTTCCCATCTTCATTGAAAATGAAATGGTAACAAAAATGAGCTCTACTAATGATTGATCAAGTCTACACTCCCTCATTCTAAGTTGAGTTTATAATGGAAATTGTCTTCCTAAATTTACAAGTAATAGCTTTGCTGAAGTGCGTGCCAGTGGCCTACCCCGTTTCATCTCCCCACGAATAAGCGCAGCCAGATCAGTGGTCCTGTGGTGTAGCGGTTATCACGTCTTCTTCACACGCAGAAGGTCGCCGGTTCGATCCCGGCCAGGACCTATTTTGCTTTTATCAATTTTAATTTCGAACATACTCACGCGAAAACTTAGCGAAACTTGACAAAGGTCCATTTCTAAGCTTTTCTATTCTTTTTGTGACTTCATTTTCAACCTCTCGGTGTACAAATTACGAAAAATCAACACAGTTTGATTAGAAATGGAATGTTTAGAACAGATGAGTTAAACCAAAAATGGATTATATGCTACCCTTGCATAGTTTGCATTGAGTTTACAATGATATTTGTCTTACTAACTTTACAAACAATGTTTTTGCTGAAGTTCGTAATCCGCCAGTAACCTTCCCCGTTTCATGTCCCCACGAATAAGCGCACCCAGATCAGTGGTCCTGTGGTGTAGCGGTTATCACGTCTGCTTTACACGCAGAAGGTCGTCGGTTCGATCCCGGCCAGGACCTATTTTGATTTTATCAATTTGAATTTCGAACATACTCACGCGAAAACTTAGCGAAACTTGACAAAGGTCATTTCTAAGCTTTTCTATTCTCTTTTTGACTTTATTTTCAACCTCTCGGTGTACAAATTTCGAAAAATCTACACAGTTTGATTAGAAATGGAATATTTAGAACAGATGAGTTACACCATGTTTTTGAAGTTCTTGGTGTACAATAAACGGGTGAACTTCCCATCTTCATTGAAAATGAAATGGTAACAAAAATGAGCTCTACTAATGATTGATCAAGTCTACACTCCCTCATTCTAAGTTGAGTTTATAATGGAAATTGTCTTCCTAAATTTACAAGTAATAGCTTTGCTGAAGTGCGTGCCAGTGGCCTACCCCGTTTCATCTCCCCACGAATAAGCGCAGCCAGATCAGTGGTCCTGTGGTGTAGCGGTTATCACGTCTTCTTCACACGCAGAAGGTCGCCGGTTCGATCCCGGCCAGGACCTATTTTGCTTTTATCAATTTTAATTTCGAACATACTCACGCGAAAACTTAGCGAAACTTGACAAAAGTCCATTTCTAAGCTTTTCTATTCTTTTTGTGACTTCATTTTCAACCTCTCGGTGTACAAATTACGAAAAATCAACACAGTTTGATTAGAAATGGAATATTTAGAACAGATGAGTTACACCAAAAATGGATTATATGCTACCCTTGCATAGTTTGCATTGAGTTTACAATGATATTTGTCTTACTAACTTTACAAACAATGTTTTTGCTGAAGTTCGTAATCCGCCAGTAACCTTCCCCGTTTCATGTCCCCACGAATAAGCGCACCCAGATCAGTGGTCCTGTGGTGTAGCGGTTATCACGTCTGCTTTACACGCAGAAGGTCGTCGGTTCGATCCCGGCCAGGACCTATTTTGATTTTATCAATTTGAATTTCGAACATACTCACGCGAAAACTTAGCGAAACTTGACAAAGGTCATTTCTAAGCTTTTCTATTCTCTTTTTGACTTTATTTTCAACCTCTCGGTGTACAAATTTCGAAAAATTTACACAGTTTGATTAGAAATGGAATATTTAGAACAGATGAGTTACACCATGTTTTTGAAGTTGTTGGTGTACAATAAACGGGTGAACTTCCCATTTTCATTGAAAATGAAATGGTAACAAAATGAGCTCTACTAATGATTGATCAAGTCTATAATCCCTCATTCTAGATTGAGTTTGTAATGAAAATTGTCTTCCTAAATTTACTAGTAATAGCTGTGCTGAAGTGCGTGACCCGCCAGTGGCCTACCCCGTTTCATGTCCCCACGAATAAGCGCAACCAGATCAGTGGTCCTGTGGTGTAGCGGTTATCACGTCTGCTTCACACGCAGAAGGTCGCCGGTTCGATCCCGGCCAGGACCTATTTTGATTTTATCAATTTGAATTTCGAACATACTCACGCGAAAACTTAGCGAAACTTGACAAAGGTCATTTCTAAGCTTTTCTATTCTCTTTTTGACTTTATTTTCAACCTCTCGGTGTACAAATTACGAAAAATCTGAACATTTTGATCAGAAATGGAATGTTTAGAACAGATGAGTTGAACCATGTTTTTGAAGTTCTTGGTGTACAATAAACGGGTGAACTTCCCATCTTCATTGAAAATGAAATGGTAACAAAAATGAGCTCTACTAATGATTGATCAAGTCTACACTCCCTCATTCTAAGTTGAGTTTATAATGGAAATTGTCTTCCTAAATTTACAAGTAATAGCTTTGCTGAAGTGCGTGCCAGTGGCCTACCCCGTTTCATGTCCCCACGAATAAGCGCAGCCAGATCAGTGGTCCTGTGGTGTAGCGGTTATCACGTCTTCTTCACACGCAGAAGGTCGCCGGTTCGATCCCGGCCAGGACCTATTTTGCTTTTATCAATTTTAATTTCGAACATACTCACGCGAAAACTTAGCGAAACTTGACAAAGGTCCATTTCTAAGCTTTTCTATTCTTTTTGTGACTTCATTTTCAACCTCTCGGTGTACAAATTACGAAAAATCAACACAGTTTGATTAGAAATGGAATGTTTAGAACAGATGAGTTAAACCAAAAATGGATTATATGCTACCCTTGCATAGTTTGCATTGAGTTTACAATGATATTTGTCTTACTAACTTTACAAACAATGTTTTTGCTGAAGTTCGTAATCCGCCAGTAACCTTCCCCGTTTCATGTCCCCACGAATAAGCGCACCCAGATCAGTGGTCCTGTGGTGTAGCGGTTATCACGTCTGCTTTACACGCAGAAGGTCGTCGGTTCGATCCCGGCCAGGACCTATTTTGATTTTATCAATTTGAATTTCGAACATACTCACGCGAAAACTTAGCGAAACTTGACAAAGGTCATTTCTAAGCTTTTCTATTCTCTTTTTGACTTTATTTTCAACCTCTCGGTGTACAAATTTCGAAAAATCTACACAGTTTGATTAGAAATGGAATATTTAGAACAGATGAGTTGAACCATGTTTTTGAAGTTCTTGGTGTACAATAAACGGGTGAACTTCCCATCTTCATTGAAAATGAAATGGTAACAAAAATGAGCTCTACTAATGATTGATCAAGTCTACACTCCGTCATTCTAAATTGAGTTTATAATGAAAATTGTCTTCCTAAATTTACAAGTAATAGCTTTGCTGAAGTGCGTGACCCGCCAGTGGTCTACCCCGTTTCATGTCCCCACGAATAAGCTAAGCCAGATCAGTGGTCCTGTGGTGTAGCGGTTATCACGTCTGCTTCACACGCAGAAGGTCGCCGGTTCGATCCCGGCCAGGACCTATTTTGATTTTATCAATTTGAATTTCGAACATACTCACGCGAAAACTTAGCGAAACTTGACAAAGGTCATTTCTAAGCTTTTCTATTCTCTTTTTGACTTTATTTTCAACCTCTCGGTGTACAAATTACGAAAAATCTGAACATTTTGATCAGAAATGGAATGTTTAGAACAGATGAGTTGAACCATGTTTTTGAAGTTCTTGGTGTACAATAAACGGGTGAACTTCCCATCTTCATTGAAAATGAAATGGTAACAAAAATGAGCTCTACTAATGATTGATCAAGTCTACACTCCCTCATTCTAAGTTGAGTTTATAATGGAAATTGTCTTCCTAAATTTACAAGTAATAGCTTTGCTGAAGTGCGTGCCAGTGGCCTACCCCGTTTCATCTCCCCACGAATAAGCGCAGCCAGATCAGTGGTCCTGTGGTGTAGCGGTTATCACGTCTTCTTCACACGCAGAAGGTCGCCGGTTCGATCCCGGCCAGGACCTATTTTGCTTTTATCAATTTTAATTTCGAACATACTCACGCGAAAACTTAGCGAAACTTGACAAAGGTCCATTTCTAAGCTTTTCTATTCTTTTTGTGACTTCATTTTCAACCTCTCGGTGTACAAATTACGAAAAATCAACACAGTTTGATTAGAAATGGAATGTTTAGAACAGATGAGTTAAACCAAAAATGGATTATATGCTACCCTTGCATAGTTTGCATTGAGTTTACAATGATATTTGTCTTACTAATTTTACAAACAATGTTTTTGCTGAAGTTCGTAATCCGCCAGTAACCTTCCCCGTTTCATGTCCCCACGAATAAGCGCACCCAGATCAGTGGTCCTGTGGTGTAGCGGTTATCACGTCTGCTTTACACGCAGAAGGTCGTCGGTTCGATCCCGGCCAGGACCTATTTTGATTTTATCAATTTGAATTTCGAACATACTCACGCGAAAACTTAGCGAAACTTGACAAAGGTCATTTCTAAGCTTTTCTATTCTCTTTTTGACTTTATTTTCAACCTCTCGGTGTACAAATTTCGAAAAATCTACACAGTTTGATTAGAAATGGAATATTTAGAACAGATGAGTTGAACCATGTTTTTGAAGTTCTTGGTGTACAATAAACGGGTGAACTTCCCATCTTCATTGAAAATGAAATGGTAACAAAAATGAGCTCTACTAATGATTGATCAAGTCTACACTCCGTCATTCTAAATTGAGTTTATAATGAAAATTGTCTTCCTAAATTTACAAGTAATAGCTTTGCTGAAGTGCGTGACCCGCCAGTGGTCTACCCCGTTTCATGTCCCCACGAATAAGCTAAGCCAGATCAGTGGTCCTGTGGTGTAGCGGTTATCACGTCTGCTTCACACGCAGAAGGTCGCCGGTTCGATCCCGGCCAGGACCTATTTTGCTTTTATCAATTTTAATTTCGAACATACTCACGCGAAAACTTAGCGAAACTTGACAAAGGTCATTTCTAAGCTTTTCTATTCTCTTTTTGACTTTATTTTCAACCTCTCGGTGTACAAATTACGAAAAATCTGAACATTTTGATCAGAAATGGAATGTTTAGAACAGATGAGTTGAACCATGTTTTTGAAGTTCTTGGTGTACAATAAACGGGTGAACTTCCCATCTTCATTGAAAATGAAATGGTAACAAAAATGAGCTCTACTAATGATTGATCAAGTCTACACTCCCTCATTCTAAGTTGAGTTTATAATGGAAATTGTCTTCCTAAATTTACAAGTAATAGCTTTGCTGAAGTGCGTGCCAGTGGCCTACCCCGTTTCATCTCCCCACGAATAAGCGCAGCCAGATCAGTGGTCCTGTGGTGTAGCGGTTATCACGTCTTCTTCACACGCAGAAGGTCGCCGGTTCGATCCCGGCCAGGACCTATTTTGCTTTTATCAATTTTAATTTCGAACATACTCACGCGAAAACTTAGCGAAACTTGACAAAGGTCCATTTCTAAGCTTTTCTATTCTTTTTGTGACTTCATTTTCAACCTCTCGGTGTACAAATTACGAAAAATCAACACAGTTTGATTAGAAATGGAATGTTTAGAACAGATGAGTTAAACCAAAAATGGATTATATGCTACCCTTGCATAGTTTGCATTGAGTTTACAATGATATTTGTCTTACTAACTTTACAAACAATGTTTTTGCTGAAGTTCGTAATCCGCCAGTAACCTTCCCCGTTTCATGTCCCCACGAATAAGCGCACCCAGATCAGTGGTCCTGTGGTGTAGCGGTTATCACGTCTGCTTCACACGCAGAAGGTCGCCGGTTCGATCCCGGCCAGGACCTATTTTGATTTTATCAATTTGAATTTCGAACATACTCACGCGAAAACTTAGCGAAACTTGACAAAGGTCATTTCTAAGCTTTTCTATTCTCTTTTTGACTTTATTTTCAACCTCTCGGTGTACAAATTTCGAAAAATCTACACAGTTTGATTAGAAATGGAATATTTAGAACAGATGAGTTGAACCATGTTTTTGAAGTTCTTGGTGTACAATAAACGGGTGAACTTCCCATCTTCATTGAAAATGAAATGGTAACAAAAATGAGCTCTACTAATGATTGATCAAGTCTACACTCCCTCATTCTAAGTTGAGTTTATAATGGAAATTGTCTTCCTAAATTTACAAGTAATAGCTTTGCTGAAGTGCGTGCCAGTGGCCTACCCCATCTCCCCACGAATAAGCGCAGCCAGATCAGTGGTCCTGTGGTGTAGCGGTTATCACGTCTGCTTCACACGCAGAAGGTCGCCGGTTCGATCCCGGCCAGGACCTATTTTGCTTTTATCAATTTTAATTTCGAACATACTCACGCGAAAACTTAGCGAAACTTGACAAAGGTCCATTTCTAAGCTTTTCTATTCTTTTTGTGACTTCATTTTCAACCTCTCGGTGTACAAATTACGAAAAATCAACACAGTTTGATTAGAAATGGAATGTTTAGAACAGATGAGTTAAACCAAAAATGGATTATATGCTACCCTTGCATAGTTTGCATTGAGTTTACAATGATATTTGTCTTACTAACTTTACAAACAATGTTTTTGCTGAAGTTCGTAATCCGCCAGTAACCTTCCCCGTTTCATGTCCCCACGAATAAGCGCACCCAGATCAGTGGTCCTGTGGTGTAGCGGTTATCACGTCTGCTTTACACGCAGAAGGTCGTCGGTTCGATCCCGGCCAGGACCTATTTTGATTTTATCAATTTGAATTTCGAACATACTCACGCGAAAACTTAGCGAAACTTGACAAAGGTCATTTCTAAGCTTTTCTATTCTCTTTTTGACTTTATTTTCAACCTCTCGGTGTACAAATTTCGAAAAATCTACACAGTTTGATTAGAAATGGAATATTTAGAACAGATGAGTTACACCATGTTTTTGAAGTTGTTGGTGTACAATAAACGGGTGAACTTCCCATTTTCATTGAAAATGAAATGGTAACAAAATGAGCTCTACTAATGATTGATCAAGTCTATACTCCCTCATTCTAGATTGAGTTTGTAATGAAAATTGTCTTCCCAAATTTACTAGTAATAGCTGTGCTGAAGTGCGTGACCCGCCAGTGGCCTACCCCGTTTCATGTCCCCACGAATAAGCGCAACCAGATCAGTGGTCCTGTGGTGTAGCGGTTATCACGTCTGCTTCACACGCAGAAGGTCGCCGGTTCGATCCCGGCCAGGACCTATTTTGATTTTATCAATTTGAATTTCGAACATACTCACGCGAAAACTTAGCGAAACTTGACAAAGGTCATTTCTAAGCTTTTCTATTCTCTTTTTGACTTTATTTTCAACCTCTCGGTGTACAAATTACGAAAAATCTGAACATTTTGATCAGAAATGGAATGTTTAGAACAGATGAGTTGAACCATGTTTTTGAAGTTCTTGGTGTACAATAAACGGGTGAACTTCCCATCTTCATTGAAAATGAAATGGTAACAAAAATGAGCTCTACTAATGATTGATCAAGTCTACACTCCCTCATTCTAAGTTGAGTTTATAATGGAAATTGTCTTCCTAAATTTACAAGTAATAGCTTTGCTGAAGTGCGTGCCAGTGGCCTACCCCGTTTCATCTCCCCACGAATAAGCGCAGCCAGATCAGTGGTCCTGTGGTGTAGCGGTTATCACGTCTTCTTCACACGCAGAAGGTCGCCGGTTCGATCCCGGCCAGGACCTATTTTGATTTTATCAATTTGAATTTCGAACATACTCACGCGAAAACTTAGCGAAACTTGACAAAGGTCATTTCTAAGCTTTTCTATTCTCTTTTTGACTTTATTTTCAACCTCTCGGTGTACAAATTACGAAAAATCTGAACATTTTGATCAGAAATGGAATGTTTAGAACAGATGAGTTGAACCATGTTTTTGAAGTTCTTGGTGTACAATAAACGGGTGAACTTCCCATCTTCATTGAAAATGAAATGGTAACAAAAATGAGCTCTACTAATGATTGATCAAGTCTACACTCCCTCATTCTAAGTTGAGTTTATAATGGAAATTGTCTTCCTAAATTTACAAGTAATAGCTTTGCTGAAGTGCGTGCCAGTGGCCTACCCCGTTTCATCTCCCCACGAATAAGCGCAGCCAGATCAGTGGTCCTGTGGTGTAGCGGTTATCACGTCTGCTTCACACGCAGAAGGTCGCCGGTTCGATCCCGGCCAGGACCTATTTTGATTTTATCAATTTGAATTTCGAACATACTCACGCGAAAACTTAGCGAAACTTGACAAAGGTCCATTTCTAAGCTTTTCTATTCTTTTTGTGACTTCATTTTCAACCTCTCGGTGTACAAATTACGAAAAATCAACACAGTTTGATTAGAAATGGAATGTTTAGAACAGATGAGTTAAACCAAAAATGGATTATATGCTACCCTTGCATAGTTTGCATTGAGTTTACAATGATATTTGTCTTACTAACTTTACAAACAATGTTTTTGCCGAAGTTCGTAATCCGCCAGTAACCTTCCCCGTTTCATGTCCCCACGAATAAGCGCACCCAGATCAGTGGTCCTGTGGTGTAGCGGTTATCACGTCTGCTTTACACGCAGAAGGTCGTCGGTTCGATCCCGGCCAGGACCTATTTTGATTTTATCAATTTGAATTTCGAACATACTCACGCGAAAACTTAGCGAAACTTGACAAAGGTCATTTCTAAGCTTTTCTATTCTCTTTTTGACTTTATTTTCAACCTCTCGGTGTACAAATTTCGAAAAATCTACACAGTTTGATTAGAAATGGAATATTTAGAACAGATGAGTTACACCATGTTTTTGAAGTTGTTGGTGTACAATAAACGGGTGAACTTCCCATTTTCATTGAAAATGAAATGGTAACAAAATGAGCTCTACTAATGATTGATCAAGTCTATACTCCCTCATTCTAAGTTGAGTTTATAATGGCAATTGTCTTCCTAAATTTACAAGTAATAGCTTTGCTGAAGTGCGTGCCAGTGGCCTACCCCGTTTCATGTCCCCACGAATAAGCGCAGCCAGATCAGTGGTCCTGTGGTGTAGCGGTTATCACGTCTGCTTCACACGCAGAAGGTCGCCGGTTCGATCCCGGCCAGGACCTTTTTTGCTTTTATCAATTTTAATTTCGAACCTACTTACGCGAAAACTTAGCGAAACTTGACAAAGGTCCATTTCTAAGCTTTTCTATTCTTTTTGTGACTTCATTTTCAACCTCTCGGTGCACAAATTACGAAAAATCTACACAGTTTGATTAGAAATGGAATGTTTAGAACAGATGAGTTAAACCAAAAATGGATTATATGCTACCCTTGCATACTTTGCATTGAGTTTACAATGATATTTGTCTTACTAACTTTACAAACGATGTTTTTGCTGAAGTTCGTAACCTGCCAGTAACCTTCCCCGTTTCATGTCCCCACGAATAAGCGCAGCCAGATCAGTGGTCCTGTGGTGTAGCGGTTATCACGTCTGCTTCACACGCAGAAGGTCGCCGGTTCGATCCCGGCCAGGACCTATTTTGATTTTATCAATTTGAATTTCGAACATACTCACGCGACTTAGCGAAACTTGACAAAGGTCATTTCTAAGCTTTTCTATTCTCTTTTTGACTTTATTTTCAACCTCTCGGTGTACAAATTTCGAAAAATCTACACAGTTTGATTAGAAATGGAATGTTTAGAACAGATGAGTTACACCATGTTTTTGAAGTTCTTGGTGTACAATAAACGGGTGAACTTCCCATTTTTATTGAAAATGAAATGGTAACAACATGAGCTCTACTAATGATTGATCAAGTCTACACTCCCTCATTCTAAATTGAGTTTATAATGAAAAATTGTCTTCTCAAATTTACTAGTAATAGCTGTGCTGAAGTGCGTGACCCGCCAGTGGCCTACCCCGTTTCATGTCCCCACGAATAAGCGCAGCTAGATCAGTGGTCCTGTGGTGTAGCGGTTATCACGTCTGCTTTACACGCAGAAGGTCGTCGGTTCGATCCCGGCCAGGACCTATTTTGATTTTATCAATTTGAATTTCGAACATACTCACGCGAAAACTTAGCGAAACTTGACAAAGGTCATTTCTAAGCTTTTCTATTCTCTTTTTGACTTTATTTTCAACCTCTCGGTGTACAAATTTCGAAAATCTACACAGTTTGATTAGAAATGGAATGTTTAGAACAGATGAGTTACACCATGTTTTTGAAGTTCTTGGTGTACAATAAACGGGTGAACTTCTCATTTTCATTGAAAATGAAATGGTAACAAAATGAGCTCTACTAATGATTGATCAAGTCTATACTCCCTCATTCTAGATTGAGTTTATAATGAAAATTGTCTTCCTAAATTTACAGGTAATAGCTGTGCTGAAGTGCGTGACCCGCCAGTGGCCTACCCCGTTTCATGTCCCCACGAATAAGCGCAACCAGATCAGTGGTCCTGTGGTGTAGCGGTTATCACGTCTGCTTCACACGCAGAAGGTCGCCGGTTCGATCCCGGCCAGGACCTATTTTGCTTTTATCAATTTTAATTTCGAACCTACTTACGCGAAAACTTAGCGAAACTTGACAAAGGTCCATTTCTAAGCTTTTCTATTCTTTTTGTGACTTCATTTTCAACCTCTCGGTGTACAAATTACGAAAAATCTACACAGTTTGATTAGAAATGGAATGTTTAGAACAGATGAGTTAAACCAAAAATGGATTATATGCTACCCTTGCATAGTTTGCATTGAGTTTACAATGATATTTGTCTTACTAACTTTACAAACGATGTTTTTGCTGAAGTTCGTAACCCGCCAGTAACCTTCCCCGTTTCATGTCCCCACGAATAAGCGCAGCCAGATCAGTGGTCCTGTGGTGTAGCGGTTATCACGTCTGCTTCACACGCAGAAGGTCGCCGGTTCGATCCCGGCCAGGACCTTTTTTTATCAATTTGAATTTCGAACATACTCACGCGAAAACTTAGCGAAACTTGACAAAGGTCATTTCTAAGCTTTTCTATTTTTTTTTGACTTTATTTTCAAACTATCGGTGTATAAATTACGAAAAATCTAAACATTTTGATCAGAAATGGAATGTTTAGAACAGATGAGTTGAACCATTTTTTTGAAGTTCTTGGTGTACAATAAACGGGTGAACTTCCCATTTTCATTGAAAATGAAATGGTAACAAAAATGAGCTCTACTAATGATTGATCAAGTCTATACTCCCTCATTCTAAGTTGAGTTTATAATGGCAATTGTCTTCCTAAATTTACAAGTAATAGCTTTGCTGAAGTGCGTGCCAGTGGCCTACCCCGTTTCATGTCCCCACGAATAAGCGCAGCCAGATCAGTGGTCCTGTGGTGTAGCGGTTATCACGTCTGCTTCACACGCAGAAGGTCGCCGGTTCGATCCCGGCCAGGACCTTTTTTGCTTTTATCAATTTTAATTTCGAACCTACTTACGCGAAAACTTAGCGAAACTTGACAAAGGTCCATTTCTAAGCTTTTCTATTCTTTTTTTGACTTCATTTTCAACCTCTCGGTGCACAAATTACGAAAAATCTACACAGTTTGATTAGAAATGGAATGTTTAGAACAGATGAGTTAAACCAAAAATGGATTATATGCTACCCTTGCATACTTTGCATTGAGTTTACAATGATATTTGTCTTACTAACTTTACAAACAATGTTTTTGCTGAAGTTCGTAATCCGCCAGTAACCTTCCCCGTTTCATGTCCCCACGAATAAGCGCAGCCAGATCAGTGGTCCTGTGGTGTAGCGGTTATCACGTCTGCTTCACACGCAGAAGGTCGCCGGTTCGATCCCGGCCAGGACCTATTTTGATTTTATCAATTTGAATTTCGAACATACTCACGCGACTTAGCGAAACTTGACAAAGGTCATTTCTAAGCTTTTCTATTCTCTTTTTGACTTTATTTTCAACCTCTCGGTGTACAAATTTCGAAAAATCTACACAGTTTGATTAGAAATGGAATGTTTAGAACAGATGAGTTACACCATGTTTTTGAAGTTCTTGGTGTACAATAAACGGGTGAACTTCCCATTTTTATTGAAAATGAAATGGTAACAACATGAGCTCTACTAATGATTGATCAAGTCTACACTCCCTCATTCTAAATTGAGTTTATAATGAAAAATTGTCTTCTCAAATTTACTAGTAATAGCTGTGCTGAAGTGCGTGACCCGCCAGTGGCCTACCCCGTTTCATGTCCCCACGAATAAGCGCAGCTAGATCAGTGGTCCTGTGGTGTAGCGGTTATCACGTCTGCTTTACACGCAGAAGGTCGTCGGTTCGATCCCGGCCAGGACCTATTTTGATTTTATCAATTTGAATTTCGAACATACTCACGCGAAAACTTAGCGAAACTTGACAAAGGTCATTTCTAAGCTTTTCTATTCTCTTTTTGACTTTATTTTCAACCTCTCGGTGTACAAATTTCGAAAATCTACACAGTTTGATTAGAAATGGAATGTTTAGAACAGATGAGTTACACCATGTTTTTGAAGTTCTTGGTGTACAATAAACGGGTGAACTTCTCATTTTCATTGAAAATGAAATGGTAACAAAATGAGCTCTACTAATGATTGATCAAGTCTATACTCCCTCATTCTAGATTGAGTTTATAATGAAAATTGTCTTCCTAAATTTACAGGTAATAGCTGTGCTGAAGTGCGTGACCCGCCAGTGGCCTACCCCGTTTCATGTCCCCACGAATAAGCGCAACCAGATCAGTGGTCCTGTGGTGTAGCGGTTATCACGTCTGCTTCACACGCAGAAGGTCGCCGGTTCGATCCCGGCCAGGACCTATTTTGCTTTTATCAATTTTAATTTCGAACCTACTTACGCGAAAACTTAGCGAAACTTGACAAAGGTCCATTTCTAAGCTTTTCTATTCTTTTTGTGACTTCATTTTCAACCTCTCGGTGTACAAATTACGAAAAATCTACACAGTTTGATTAGAAATGGAATGTTTAGAACAGATGAGTTAAACCAAAAATGGATTATATGCTACCCTTGCATAGTTTGCATTGAGTTTACAATGATATTTGTCTTACTAACTTTACAAACGATGTTTTTGCTGAAGTTCGTAACCCGCCAGTAACCTTCCCCGTTTCATGTCCCCACGAATAAGCGCAGCCAGATCAGTGGTCCTGTGGTGTAGCGGTTATCACGTCTGCTTCACACGCAGAAGGTCGCCGGTTCGATCCCGGCCAGGACCTTTTTTTATCAATTTGAATTTCGAACATACTCACGCGAAAACTTAGCGAAACTTGACAAAGGTCATTTCTAAGCTTTTCTATTTTTTTTTGACTTTATTTTCAAACTATCGGTGTATAAATTACGAAAAATCTAAACATTTTGATCAGAAATGGAATGTTTAGAACAGATGAGTTGAACCATTTTTTTGAAGTTCTTGGTGTACAATAAACGGGTGAACTTCCCATTTTCATTGAAAATGAAATGGTAACAAAAATGAGCTCTACTAATGATTGATCAAGTCTATACTCCCTCATTCTAAGTTGAGTTTATAATGGCAATTGTCTTCCTAAATTTACAAGTAATAGCTTTGCTGAAGTGCGTGCCAGTGGCCTACCCCGTTTCATGTCCCCACGAATAAGCGCAGCCAGATCAGTGGTCCTGTGGTGTAGCGGTTATCACGTCTGCTTCACACGCAGAAGGTCGCCGGTTCGATCCCGGCCAGGACCTTTTTTGCTTTTATCAATTTTAATTTCGAACCTACTTACGCGAAAACTTAGCGAAACTTGACAAAGGTCCATTTCTAAGCTTTTCTATTCTTTTTGTGACTTCATTTTCAACCTCTCGGTGCACAAATTACGAAAAATCTACACAGTTTGATTAGAAATGGAATGTTTAGAACAGATGAGTTAAACCAAAAATGGATTATATGCTACCCTTGCATACTTTGCATTGAGTTTACAATGATATTTGTCTTACTAACTGTACAAACGATGTTTTTGCTGAAGTTCGTAACCCGCCAGTAACCTTCCCCGTTTCATGTCCCCACGAATAAGCGCAGCCAGATCAGTGGTCCTGTGGTGTAGCGGTTATCACGTCTGCTTCACACGCAGAAGGTCGCCGGTTCGATCCCGGCCAGGACCTTTTTTTATCAATTTGAATTTCGAACATATTCACGCGAAAACTTAGCGAAACTTGACAAAGGTCATTTCTAAGCTTTTCTATTTTTTTTTTGACTTTATTTTCAAACTATCGGTGTATAAATTACGAAAAATCTAAACATTTTGATCAGAAATGGAATGTTTAGAACAGATGAGTTGAACCATTTTTTTGAAGTTCTTGGTGTACAATAAACGGGTGAACTTCCCATTTTCATTGAAAATGAAATGGTAACAAAAATGAGCTCTACTAATGATTGATCAAGTCTATACTCCCTCATTCTAAGTTGAGTTTATAATGGCAATTGTCTTCCTAAATTTACAAGTAATAGCTTTGCTGAAGTGCGTGACCCGCCAGTTGCCTACCCCGTTTCATGTCCCCACGAATAAGCGCAGCCAGATCAGTGGTCCTGTGGTGTAGCGGTTATCACGTCTGCTTCACACGCAGAAGGTCGCCGGTTCGATCCCGGCCAGGACCTTTTTTGCTTTTATCAATTTTAATTTCGAACCTACTTACGCGAAAACTTAGCGAAACTTGACAAAGGTCCATTTCTAAGCTTTTCTATTCTTTTTGTGACTTCATTTTCAACCTCTCGGTGCACAAATTACGAAAAATCTACACAGTTTGATTAGAAATGGAATGTTTAGAACAGATGAGTTAAACCAAAAATGGATTATATGCTACCCTTGCATACTTTGCATTGAGTTTACAATGATATTTGTCTTACTAACTGTACAAACGATGTTTTTGCTGAAGTTCGTAACCCGCCAGTAACCTTCCCCGTTTCATGTCCCCACGAATAAGCGCAGTCAGATCAGTGGTCCTGTGGTGTAGCGGTTATCACGTCTGCTTCACACGCAGAAGGTCGTCGGTTCGATCTCGGCCAGGACCTATTTTGATTTTATCAATTTGAATTTCGAACATACTCACGCGACTTAGCGAAACTTGACAAAGGTCATTTCTAAGCTTTTCTATTCTCTTTTTGACTTTATTTTCAACCTCTCGGTGTACAAATTTCGAAAAATCTACACAGTTTGATTAGAAATGGAATGTTTAGAACAGATGAGTTACACCATGTTTTTGAAGTTCTTGGTGTACAATAAACGGGTGAACTTCCCATTTTTATTGAAAATGAAATGGTAACAACATGAGCTCTACTAATGATTGATCAAGTCTACACTCCCTCATTCTAAATTGAGTTTATAATGAAAAATTGTCTTCTCAAATTTACTAGTAATAGCTGTGCTGAAGTGCGTGACCCGCCAGTGGCCTACCCCGTTTTCATGTCCCCACGAATAAGCGCAGCCAGATCAGTGGTCCTGTGGTGTAGCGGTTATCACGTCTGCTTTACACGCAGAAGGTCGTCGGTTCGATCCCGGCCAGGACCTATTTTGATTTTATCAATTTGAATTTCGAACATACTCACGCGAAAACTTAGCGAAACTTGACAAAGGTCAATTCTAAGCTTTTCTATTCTCTTTTTGACTTTATTTTCAACCTCTCGGTGTACAAATTTCGAAAAATCTACACAGTTTGATTAGACATGGAATGTTTAGAACAGATGAGTTACACCATGTTTTTGAAGTTCTTGGTGTACAATAAACGGGTGAACTTTCCATTTTTATTGAAAATGAAATGGTAACAACATGAGCTCTACTAATGATTGATCAAGTCTACACTCCCTCATTCTAAATTGAGTTTATAATGAAAAATTGTCTTCTCAAATTTACTAGTAATAGCTGTGCTGAAGTGCGTGACCCGCCAGTGGCCTACCCCGTTTCATGTCCCCACGAATAAGCGCAGCCAGATCAGTGGTCCTGTGGTGTAGCGGTTATCACGTCTGCTTTACACGCAGAAGGTCGTCGGTTCGATCCCGGCCAGGACCTATTTTGATTTTATCAATTTGAATTTCGAACATACTCACGCGAAAACTTAGCGAAACTTGACAAAGGTCAATTCTAAGCTTTTCTATTCTCTTTTTGACTTTATTTTCAACCTCTCGGCGTACAAATTTCGAAAAATCTACACAGTTTGATTAGAAATGGAATGTTTAGAGCAGATGAGTTACACCATGTTTTTGAAGTTCTTGGTGTACAATAAACGGGTGAACTTCTCATTTTCATTGAAAATGAAATGGTAACAAAATGAGCTCTACTAATGATTGATCAAGTCTACACTCCCTCATTCTAAATTGAGTTTATAATGAAAATTGTCTTCCTAAATTTACTAGTAATAGCTGTGCTGAAGTGCGTGACCCGCCAGTGGCCTACCCCGTTTCATGCCCCCACGAATAAGCGCAGCCAGATCAGTGGTTCTGTGGTGTAGCGGTTATCACGTCTGCTTCACACGCAGAAGGTCGCCGGTTCGATCCCGGCCAGGACCTATTTTGATTTTATCAATTTGAATTTCGAACATACTCACGCGAAAACTTAGCGAAACTTGACAAAGGTCATTTCTAAGCTTTTCTATTCTTTTTGTGACTTCATTTTCAACCTCTCGGTGTACAAATTACGAAAAATCTACACAGTTTGATTAGAAATGGAATGTTTAGAACAGATGAGTTACACCATGTTTTTGAAGTTCTTGGTGTACAATAAACGGGTGAACTTCCCATTTTCATTGAAAATAAAATGGTAACAAAATGAGCTCTACTAATGATTGATCAAGTCTACACTCCCTCATTCTAAATTGAATTTATAATGAAAATTGTCTTCCTAAATTTACAAGCAATAGCTTTGCTGAAGTGCGTGCCAGTGGCCTACCCCGTTCCATGTCCCCACGAATAAGCGCAGCCAGATCAGTGGTCCTGTGGTGTAGCGGTTATCACGTCTGCTTCACACGCAGAAGGTCGCCGGTTCGATCCAGGCCAGGACCTTTTTTGCTTTTATCAATTTTAATTTCGAACCTACTTACGCGAAAACTTAGCAAAACTTGACAAAGGTCCATTTCTAAGCTTTTCTATTCTTTTTGTGACTTCATTTTCAACCTCTCGGTGTACAAATTACGAAAAATCTACACAGTTTGATTAGAAATGGAATGTTTAGAACAGATGAGTTAAACCAAAAATGGATTATATGCTACCCTTGCATAGTTTGCATTAAGTTTACAATGATATTTGTCTTACTAACTTTACAAACGATGTTTTTGCTGAAGTTCGTAACCCGCCAGTAACCTTCCCCGTTTCATGTCCCCACGAATAAGCGCAGCCAGATCAGTGGTCCTGTGGTGTAGCGGTTATCACGTCTGCTTCACACGCAGAAGGTCGCCGGTTCGATCCCGGCCAGGACCTATTTTGCTTTTATCAATTTTAATTTCGAACATACTCACGCGAAAACTTAGCGAAACTTGACAAAGGTCATTTCTAAGCTTTTCTATTTTTTTTGACTTTATTTTCAACCTCTCGGTGTATAAATTACGAAAAATCTACACAGTTTGATAAGAAATGGAATGTTCAGAACAGATGAGTTACACCATGTTTTTGAAGTTCGTGGTGTACAATAAACGGGTGAACTTCCCATTTTCATTGAAAATGAAATGGTAACAAAATGAGCTCTACTAATGATTGATCAAGTCTACACTCCCTCATTCTAAATTGAATTTATAATGAAAATTGTCTTCCTAAATTTACAAGCAATAGCTTTGCTGAAGTGCGTGCCAGTGGCCTACCCCGTTCCATGTCCCCACGAATAAGCGCAGCCAGATCAGTGGTCCTGTGGTGTAGCGGTTATCACGTCTGCTTCACACGCAGAAGGTCGCCGGTTCGATCCAGGCCAGGACCTTTTTTGCTTTTATCAATTTTAATTTCGAACCTACTTACGCGAAAACTTAGCAAAACTTGACAAAGGTCCATTTCTAAGCTTTTCTATTCTTTTTGTGACTTCATTTTCAACCTCTCGGTGTACAAATTACGAAAAATCTACACAGTTTGATTAGAAATGGAATGTTTAGAACAGATGAGTTAAACCAAAAATGGATTATATGCTACCCTTGCATAGTTTGCATTAAGTTTACAATGATATTTGTCTTACTAACTTTACAAACGATGTTTTTGCTGAAGTTCGTAACCCGCCAGTAACCTTCCCCGTTTCATGTCCCCACGAATAAGCGCAGCCAGATCAGTGGTCCTGTGGTGTAGCGGTTATCACGTCTGCTTCACACGCAGAAGGTCGCCGGTTCGATCCCGGCCAGGACCTATTTTGCTTTTATCAATTTTAATTTCGAACATACTCACGCGAAAACTTAGCGAAACTTGACAAAGGTCATTTCTAAGCTTTTCTATTTTTTTTGACTTTATTTTCAACCTCTCGGTGTATAAATTACGAAAAATCTACACAGTTTGATAAGAAATGGAATGTTCAGAACAGATGAGTTACACCATGTTTTTGAAGTTCGTGGTGTACAATAAACGGGTGAACTTCCCATTTTCATTGAAAATGAAATGGTAACAAAATGAGCTCTACTAATGATTGATCAAGTCTACACTCCCTCATTCTAAATTGAGTTTATAATGAAAAGTGTCTTCCTAAATTTACTAGTAATAGCTGTGCTGAAGTGCGTGACCCGCCAGTGGCCTACCCCGTTTCATGTCCCCACGAATAAGCGCAGCCAGATCAGTGGTCCTGTGGTGTAGCGGTTATCACGTCTGCTTCACACGCAGAAGGTCGCCGGTTCGATCCCGGCCCGGACCTATTTTGCTTTTATCAATTTGAATTTCGAACATACTCACGCGAAAACTTAGCGAAACTTGACAAAGGTCATTTCTAAGCTTTTCTATTTTTTTTTTGACTTTATTTTCAACCTCTCGGTGTATAAATTACGAAAAATCTAAACATTTTGATCAGAAATGGAATGTTTGGAACAGATGAGTTACACCATGTTTTTGAAGTTCTTGGTGTACAATACACGGGTGAACTTCCCATTTTCATTGAAAAAAAAATGGTAACAAAATGAGCTCTACTAATGATTGATCAAGTCTACACTCCCTCATTCTAAATTGAATTTATAATGAAAATTGTCTTCCTAAATTTACAAGCAATAGCTTTGCTGAAGTGCGTGCCAGTGGCCTACCCCGTTCCATGTCCCCACGAATAAGCGCAGCCAGATCAGTGGTCCTGTGGTGTAGCGGTTATCACGTCTGCTTCACACGCAGAAGGTCGCCGGTTCGATCCCGGCCAGGACCTATTTTGCTTTTATCAATTTTAATTTCGAACATACTCAAGCGAAAACTTAGCGAAACTTGACAAAGGTCATTTCTAAGCTTTTCTATTTTTTTTTACTTTATTTTCAACCTCTCGGTGTATAAATTACGAAAAATCTACACAGTTTGATAAGAAATGGAATGTTCAGAACAGATGAGTTACACCATGTTTTTGAAGTTCGTGGTGTACAATAAACGGGTGAACTTCCCATTTTCATTGAAAATGAAATGGTAACAAAATGAGCTCTACTAATGATTGATCAAGTCTACACTCCCTCATTCTAAATTGAGTTTATAATGAAAATTGTCTTCCTAAATTTACTAGTAATAGCTGTGCTGAAGTGCGTGACCCGCAAGTGGCCTACCCCGTTTCATGCCCCCACGAATAAGCGCAGCCAGATCAGTGGTCCTGTGGTGTAGCGGTTATCACGTCTGCTTCACACGCAGAAGGTCGCCGGTTCGATCCCGGCCAGGACCTATTTTGCTTTTATCAATTTGAATTTCGAACATACTCACGCGAAAACTTAGCGAAACTTGACAAAGGTCATTTCTAAGCTTTTCTATTTTTTTTGACTTTATTTTCAACCTCTCGGTGTATAAATTACGAAAAATCTAAACATTTTGATCAGAAATGGAATGTTTAGAACAGATGAGTTGAACCATTTTTTTGAAGTTCTTGGTGTACAATAAACGGGTGAACTTCCCATTTTCATTGAAAATGAAATGGTAACAAAAATGAGCTCTACTAATGATTGATCAAGTCTATACTCCCTCATTCTAAGTTGAGTTTATAATGGCAATTGTCTTCCTAAATTTACAAGTAATAGCTTTGCTGAAGTGCGTGCCAGTGGCCTACCCCGTTTCATGTCCCCACGAATAAGCGCAGCCAGATCAGTGGTCCTGTGGTGTAGCGGTTATCACGTCTGCTTCACACGCAGAAGGTCGCCGGTTCGATCCCGGCCAGGACCTTTTTTGCTTTTATCAATTTTAATTTCGAACCTACTTACGCGAAAACTTAGCGAAACTTGACAAAGGTCCATTTCTAAGCTTTTCTATTCTTTTTGTGACTTCATTTTCAACCTCTCGGTGCACAAATTACGAAAAATCTACACAGTTTGATTAGAAATGGAATGTTTAGAACAGATGAATTACACCATGTTTTTGAAGTTCTTGGTGTACAATAAACGGGTGAACTTCCCATTTTTATTGAAAATGAAATGGTAACAACATGAGCTCTACTAATGATTGATCAAGTCTACACTCCCTCATTCTAAATTGAGTTTATAATGAAAAATTGTCTTCTCAAATTTACTAGTAATAGCTGTGCTGAAGTGCGTGACCCGCCAGTGGCCTACCCCGTTTCATGTCCCCACGAATAAGCGCAGCCAGATCAGTGGTCCTGTGGTGTAGCGGTTATCACGTCTGCTTTACACGCAGAAGGTCGTCGGTTCGATCCCGGCCAGGACCTATTTTGATTTTATCAATTTGAATTTCGAACATACTCACGCGAAAACTTAGCGAAACTTGACAAAGGTCAATTCTAAGCTTTTCTATTCTCTTTTTGACTTTATTTTCAACCTCTCGGTGTACAAATTTCGAAAAATCTACGCAGTTTTATTAGAAATGGAATGTTTAGAGCAGATGAGTTACACCATGTTTTTGAAGTTCTTGGTGTACAATAAACGGGTGAACTTCTCATTTTCATTGAAAATGAAATGGTAACAAAATGAGCTCTACTAATGATTGATCAAGTCTATACTCCCTCATTCTAGATTGAGTTTATAATGAAAATTGTCTTCCTAAATTTACTAGTAATAGCTGTGCTGAAGTGCGTGACCCGCCAGTGGCCTACCCCGTTTCATGTCCCCACGAATAAGCGCAGCCAGATCAGTGGTCCTGTGGTGTAGCGGTTATCACGTCTGCTTCACACGCAGAAGGTCGCCGGTTCGATCCCGGCCAGGACCTATTTTGCTTTTATCAATTTGAATTTCGAACCTACTTACGCGAAAACTTAGCGAAACTTGACAAAGGTCCATTTCTAAGCTTTTCTATTCTTTTTGTGACTTCATTTTCAACCTCTCGGTGCACAAATTACGAAAAATCTACACAGTTTGATTAGAAATGGAATGTTTAGAACAGATGAATTACACCATGTTTTTGAAGTTCTTGGTGTACAATAAACGGGTGAACTTCCCATTTTTATTGAAAATGAAATGGTAACAACATGAGCTCTACTAATGATTGATCAAGTCTACACTCCCTCATTCTAAATTGAGTTTATAATGAAAAATTGTCTTCTCAAATTTACTAGTAATAGCTGTGCTGAAGTGCGTGACCCGCCAGTGGCCTACCCCGTTTCATGTCCCCACGAATAAGCGCAGCCAGATCAGTGGTCCTGTGGTGTAGCGGTTATCACGTCTGCTTTACACGCAGAAGGTCGTCGGTTCGATCCCGGCCAGGACCTATTTTGATTTTATCAATTTGAATTTCGAACATACTCACGCGAAAACTTAGCGAAACTTGACAAAGGTCAATTCTAAGCTTTTCTATTCTCTTTTTGACTTTATTTTCAACCTCTCGGTGTACAAATTTCGAAAAATCTACGCAGTTTGATTAGAAATGGAATGTTTAGAGCAGATGAGTTACACCATGTTTTTGAAGTTCGTGGTGTACAATAAACGGGTGAACTTCCCATTTTCATTGAAAATGAAATGGTAACAAAATGAGCTCTACTAATGATTGATCAAGTCTACACTCCCTCATTCTAAATTGAGTTTATAATGAAAATTGTCTTCCTAAATTTACTAGTAATAGCTGTGCTGAAGTGCGTGACCCGCAAGTGGCCTACCCCGTTTCATGCCCCCACGAATAAGCGCAGCCAGATCAGTGGTCCTGTGGTGTAGCGGTTATCACGTCTGCTTCACACGCAGAAGGTCGCCGGTTCGATCCCGGCTAGGACCTATTTTGCTTTTATCAATTTGAATTTCGAACATACTCACGCGAAAACTTAGCGAAACTTGACAAAGGTCATTTCTAAGCTTTTCTATTTTTTTTGACTTTATTTTCAACCTCTCGGTGTATAAATTACGAAAAATCTAAACATTTTGATCAGAAATGGAATGTTTAGAACAGATGAGTTGAACCATTTTTTTGAAGTTCTTGGTGTACAATAAACGGGTGAACTTCCCATTTTCATTGAAAATGAAATGGTAACAAAAATGAGCTCTACTAATGATTGATCAAGTCTATACTCCCTCATTCTAAGTTGAGTTTATAATGGCAATTGTCTTCCTAAATTTACAAGTAATAGCTTTGCTGAAGTGCGTGCCAGTGGCCTACCCCGTTTCATGTCCCCACGAATAAGCGCAGCCAGATCAGTGGTCCTGTGGTGTAGCGGTTATCACGTCTGCTTCACACGCAGAAGGTCGCCGGTTCGATCCCGGCCAGGACCTATTTTGCTTTTATCAATTTTAATTTCGAACATACTCAAGCGAAAACTTAGCGAAACTTGACAAAGGTCATTTCTAAGCTTTTCTATTTTTTTTTACTTTATTTTCAACCTCTCGGTGTATAAATTACGAAAAATCTACACAGTTTGATAAGAAATGGAATGTTCAGAACAGATGAGTTACACCATGTTTTTGAAGTTCGTGGTGTACAATAAACGGGTGAACTTCCCATTTTCATTGAAAATGAAATGGTAACAAAATGAGCTCTACTAATGATTGATCAAGTCTACACTCCCTCATTCTAAATTGAGTTTATAATGAAAATTGTCTTCCTAAATTTACTAGTAATAGCTGTGCTGAAGTGCGTGACCCGCAAGTGGCCTACCCCGTTTCATGCCCCCACGAATAAGCGCAGCCAGATCAGTGGTCCTGTGGTGTAGCGGTTATCACGTCTGCTTCACACGCAGAAGGTCGCCGGTTCGATCCCGGCCAGGACCTATTTTGCTTTTATCAATTTGAATTTCGAACATACTCACGCGAAAACTTAGCGAAACTTGACAAAGGTCATTTCTAAGCTTTTCTATTTTTTTTGACTTTATTTTCAACCTCTCGGTGTATAAATTACGAAAAATCTAAACATTTTGATCAGAAATGGAATGTTTAGAACAGATGAGTTGAACCATTTTTTTGAAGTTCTTGGTGTACAATAAACGGGTGAACTTCCCATTTTCATTGAAAATGAAATGGTAACAAAAATGAGCTCTACTAATGATTGATCAAGTCTATACTCCCTCATTCTAAGTTGAGTTTATAATGGCAATTGTCTTCCTAAATTTACAAGTAATAGCTTTGCTGAAGTGCGTGCCAGTGGCCTACCCCGTTTCATGTCCCCACGAATAAGCGCAGCCAGATCAGTGGTCCTGTGGTGTAGCGGTTATCACGTCTGCTTCACACGCAGAAGGTCGCCGGTTCGATCCCGGCCAGGACCTTTTTTGCTTTTATCAATTTTAATTTCGAACCTACTTACGCGAAAACTTAGCGAAACTTGACAAAGGTCATTTCTAAGCTTTTCTATTTTTTTTGACTTTATTTTCAACCTCTCGGTGTATAAATTACGAAAAATCTAAACATTTTGATCAGAAATGGAATGTTTAGAACAGATGAGTTGAACCATTTTTTTGAAGTTCTTGGTGTACAATAAACGGGTGAACTTCCCATTTTCATTGAAAATGAAATGGTAACAAAAATGAGCTCTACTAATGATTGATCAAGTCTATACTCCCTCATTCTAAGTTGAGTTTATAATGGCAATTGTCTTCCTAAATTTACAAGTAATAGCTTTGCTGAAGTGCGTGCCAGTGGCCTACCCCGTTTCATGTCCCCACGAATAAGCGCAGCCAGATCAGTGGTCCTGTGGTGTAGCGGTTATCACGTCTGCTTCACACGCAGAAGGTCGCCGGTTCGATCCCGGCCAGGACCTTTTTTGCTTTTATCAATTTTAATTTCGAACCTACTTACGCGAAAACTTAGCGAAACTTGACAAAGGTCCATTTCTAAGCTTTTCTATTCTTTTTGTGACTTCATTTTCAACCTCTCGGTGCACAAATTACGAAAAATCTACACAGTTTGATTAGAAATGGAATGTTTAGAACAGATGAATTACACCATGTTTTTGAAGTTCTTGGTGTACAATAAACGGGTGAACTTCCCATTTTTATTGAAAATGAAATGGTAACAACATGAGCTCTACTAATGATTGATCAAGTCTACACTCCCTCATTCTAAATTGAGTTTATAATGAAAAATTGTCTTCTCAAATTTACTAGTAATAGCTGTGCTGAAGTGCGTGACCCGCCAGTGGCCTACCCCGTTTCATGTCCCCACGAATAAGCGCAGCCAGATCAGTGGTCCTGTGGTGTAGCGGTTATCACGTCTGCTTTACACGCAGAAGGTCGTCGGTTCGATCCCGGCCAGGACCTATTTTGATTTTATCAATTTGAATTTCGAACATACTCACGCGAAAACTTAGCGAAACTTGACAAAGGTCAATTCTAAGCTTTTCTATTCTCTTTTTGACTTTATTTTCAACCTCTCGGTGTACAAATTTCGAAAAATCTACGCAGTTTGATTAGAAATGGAATGTTTAGAGCAGATGAGTTACACCATGTTTTTGAAGTTCGTGGTGTACAATAAACGGGTGAACTTCCCATTTTCATTGAAAATGAAATGGTAACAAAATGAGCTCTACTAATGATTGATCAAGTCTACACTCCCTCATTCTAAATTGAGTTTATAATGAAAATTGTCTTCCTAAATTTACTAGTAATAGCTGTGCTGAAGTGCGTGACCCGCAAGTGGCCTACCCCGTTTCATGCCCCCACGAATAAGCGCAGCCAGATCAGTGGTCCTGTGGTGTAGCGGTTATCACGTCTGCTTCACACGCAGAAGGTCGCCGGTTCGATCCCGGCTAGGACCTATTTTGCTTTTATCAATTTGAATTTCGAACATACTCACGCGAAAACTTAGCGAAACTTGACAAAGGTCATTTCTAAGCTTTTCTATTTTTTTTGACTTTATTTTCAACCTCTCGGTGTATAAATTACGAAAAATCTAAACATTTTGATCAGAAATGGAATGTTTAGAACAGATGAGTTGAACCATTTTTTTGAAGTTCTTGGTGTACAATAAACGGGTGAACTTCCCATTTTCATTGAAAATGAAATGGTAACAAAAATGAGCTCTACTAATGATTGATCAAGTCTATACTCCCTCATTCTAAGTTGAGTTTATAATGGCAATTGTCTTCCTAAATTTACAAGTAATAGCTTTGCTGAAGTGCGTGCCAGTGGCCTACCCCGTTTCATGTCCCCACGAATAAGCGCAGCCAGATCAGTGGTCCTGTGGTGTAGCGGTTATCACGTCTGCTTCACACGCAGAAGGTCGCCGGTTCGATCCCGGCCAGGACCTATTTTGCTTTTATCAATTTTAATTTCGAACATACTCAAGCGAAAACTTAGCGAAACTTGACAAAGGTCATTTCTAAGCTTTTCTATTTTTTTTTACTTTATTTTCAACCTCTCGGTGTATAAATTACGAAAAATCTACACAGTTTGATAAGAAATGGAATGTTCAGAACAGATGAGTTACACCATGTTTTTGAAGTTCGTGGTGTACAATAAACGGGTGAACTTCCCATTTTCATTGAAAATGAAATGGTAACAAAATGAGCTCTACTAATGATTGATCAAGTCTACACTCCCTCATTCTAAATTGAGTTTATAATGAAAATTGTCTTCCTAAATTTACTAGTAATAGCTGTGCTGAAGTGCGTGACCCGCAAGTGGCCTACCCCGTTTCATGCCCCCACGAATAAGCGCAGCCAGATCAGTGGTCCTGTGGTGTAGCGGTTATCACGTCTGCTTCACACGCAGAAGGTCGCCGGTTCGATCCCGGCCAGGACCTATTTTGCTTTTATCAATTTGAATTTCGAACATACTCACGCGAAAACTTAGCGAAACTTGACAAAGGTCATTTCTAAGCTTTTCTATTTTTTTTGACTTTATTTTCAACCTCTCGGTGTATAAATTACGAAAAATCTAAACATTTTGATCAGAAATGGAATGTTTAGAACAGATGAGTTGAACCATTTTTTTGAAGTTCTTGGTGTACAATAAACGGGTGAACTTCCCATTTTCATTGAAAATGAAATGGTAACAAAAATGAGCTCTACTAATGATTGATCAAGTCTATACTCCCTCATTCTAAGTTGAGTTTATAATGGCAATTGTCTTCCTAAATTTACAAGTAATAGCTTTGCTGAAGTGCGTGCCAGTGGCCTACCCCGTTTCATGTCCCCACGAATAAGCGCAGCCAGATCAGTGGTCCTGTGGTGTAGCGGTTATCACGTCTGCTTCACACGCAGAAGGTCGCCGGTTCGATCCCGGCCAGGACCTTTTTTGCTTTTATCAATTTTAATTTCGAACCTACTTACGCGAAAACTTAGCGAAACTTGACAAAGGTCCATTTCTAAGCTTTTCTATTCTTTTTGTGACTTCATTTTCAACCTCTCGGTGCACAAATTACGAAAAATCTACACAGTTTGATTAGAAATGGAATGTTTAGAACAGATGAATTACACCATGTTTTTGAAGTTCTTGGTGTACAATAAACGGGTGAACTTCCCATTTTTATTGAAAATGAAATGGTAACAACATGAGCTCTACTAATGATTGATCAAGTCTACACTCCCTCATTCTAAATTGAGTTTATAATGAAAAATTGTCTTCTCAAATTTACTAGTAATAGCTGTGCTGAAGTGCGTGACCCGCCAGTGGCCTACCCCGTTTCATGTCCCCACGAATAAGCGCAGCCAGATCAGTGGTCCTGTGGTGTAGCGGTTATCACGTCTGCTTTACACGCAGAAGGTCGTCGGTTCGATCCCGGCCAGGACCTATTTTGATTTTATCAATTTGAATTTCGAACATACTCACGCGAAAACTTAGCGAAACTTGACAAAGGTCAATTCTAAGCTTTTCTATTCTCTTTTTGACTTTATTTTCAACCTCTCGGTGTACAAATTTCGAAAAATCTACGCAGTTTGATTAGAAATGGAATGTTTAGAGCAGATGAGTTACACCATGTTTTTGAAGTTCTTGGTGTACAATAAACGGGTGAACTTCTCATTTTCATTGAAAATGAAATGGTAACAAAATGAGCTCTACTAATGATTGATCAAGTCTATACTCCCTCATTCTAGATTGAGTTTATAATGAAAATTGTCTTCCTAAATTTACTAGTAATAGCTGTGCTGAAGTGCGTGACCCGCCAGTGGCCTACCCCGTTTCATGTCCCCACGAATAAGCGCAGCCAGATCAGTGGTCCTGTGGTGTAGCGGTTATCACGTCTGCTTCACACGCAGAAGGTCGCCGGTTCGATCCCGGCCAGGACCTATTTTGCTTTTATCAATTTGAATTTCGAACCTACTTACGCGAAAACTTAGCGAAACTTGACAAAGGTCCATTTCTAAGCTTTTCTATTCTTTTTGTGACTTCATTTTCAACCTCTCGGTGCACAAATTACGAAAAATCTACACAGTTTGATTAGAAATGGAATGTTTAGAACAGATGAATTACACCATGTTTTTGAAGTTCTTGGTGTACAATAAACGGGTGAACTTCCCATTTTTATTGAAAATGAAATGGTAACAACATGAGCTCTACTAATGATTGATCAAGTCTACACTCCCTCATTCTAAATTGAGTTTATAATGAAAAATTGTCTTCTCAAATTTACTAGTAATAGCTGTGCTGAAGTGCGTGACCCGCCAGTGGCCTACCCCGTTTCATGTCCCCACGAATAAGCGCAGCCAGATCAGTGGTCCTGTGGTGTAGCGGTTATCACGTCTGCTTTACACGCAGAAGGTCGTCGGTTCGATCCCGGCCAGGACCTATTTTGATTTTATCAATTTGAATTTCGAACATACTCACGCGAAAACTTAGCGAAACTTGACAAAGGTCAATTCTAAGCTTTTCTATTCTCTTTTTGACTTTATTTTCAACCTCTCGGTGTACAAATTTCGAAAAATCTACGCAGTTTGATTAGAAATGGAATGTTTAGAGCAGATGAGTTACACCATGTTTTTGAAGTTCGTGGTGTACAATAAACGGGTGAACTTCCCATTTTCATTGAAAATGAAATGGTAACAAAATGAGCTCTACTAATGATTGATCAAGTCTACACTCCCTCATTCTAAATTGAGTTTATAATGAAAATTGTCTTCCTAAATTTACTAGTAATAGCTGTGCTGAAGTGCGTGACCCGCAAGTGGCCTACCCCGTTTCATGCCCCCACGAATAAGCGCAGCCAGATCAGTGGTCCTGTGGTGTAGCGGTTATCACGTCTGCTTCACACGCAGAAGGTCGCCGGTTCGATCCCGGCCAGGACCTATTTTGCTTTTATCAATTTGAATTTCGAACATACTCACGCGAAAACTTAGCGAAACTTGACAAAGGTCATTTCTAAGCTTTTCTATTTTTTTTGACTTTATTTTCAACCTCTCGGTGTATAAATTACGAAAAATCTAAACATTTTGATCAGAAATGGAATGTTTAGAACAGATGAGTTGAACCATTTTTTTGAAGTTCTTGGTGTACAATAAACGGGTGAACTTCCCATTTTCATTGAAAATGAAATGGTAACAAAAATGAGCTCTACTAATGATTGATCAAGTCTATACTCCCTCATTCTAAGTTGAGTTTATAATGGCAATTGTCTTCCTAAATTTACAAGTAATAGCTTTGCTGAAGTGCGTGCCAGTGGCCTACCCCGTTTCATGTCCCCACGAATAAGCGCAGCCAGATCAGTGGTCCTGTGGTGTAGCGGTTATCACGTCTGCTTCACACGCAGAAGGTCGCCGGTTCGATCCCGGCCAGGACCTTTTTTGCTTTTATCAATTTTAATTTCGAACCTACTTACGCGAAAACTTAGCGAAACTTGACAAAGGTCCATTTCTAAGCTTTTCTATTCTTTTTGTGACTTCATTTTCAACCTCTCGGTGCACAAATTACGAAAAATCTACACAGTTTGATTAGAAATGGAATGTTTAGAACAGATGAATTACACCATGTTTTTGAAGTTCTTGGTGTACAATAAACGGGTGAACTTCCCATTTTTATTGAAAATGAAATGGTAACAACATGAGCTCTACTAATGATTGATCAAGTCTACACTCCCTCATTCTAAATTGAGTTTATAATGAAAAATTGTCTTCTCAAATTTACTAGTAATAGCTGTGCTGAAGTGCGTGACCCGCCAGTGGCCTACCCCGTTTCATGTCCCCACGAATAAGCGCAGCCAGATCAGTGGTCCTGTGGTGTAGCGGTTATCACGTCTGCTTCACACGCAGAAGGTCGCCGGTTCGATCCCGGCCAGGACCTATTTTGCTTTTATCAATTTGAATTTCGAACATACTCACGCGAAAACTTAGCGAAACTTGACAAAGGTCATTTCTAAGCTTTTCTATTTTTTTTGACTTTATTTTCAACCTCTCGGTGTATAAATTACGAAAAATCTAAACATTTTGATCAGAAATGGAATGTTTAGAACAGATGAGTTGAACCATGTTTTTGAAGTTCTTGGTGTACAATAAACGGGTGAACTTCTCATTTTCATTGAAAATGAAATGGTAACAAAATGAGCTCTACTAATGATTGATCAAGTCTATACTCCCTCATTCTAGATTGAGTTTATAATGAAAATTGTCTTCCTAAATTTACTAGTAATAGCTGTGCTGAAGTGCGTGACCCGCCAGTGGCCTACCCCGTTTCATGTCCCCACGAATAAGCGCAGCCAGATCAGTGGTCCTGTGGTGTAGCGGTTATCACGTCTGCTTCACACGCAGAAGGTCGCCGGTTCGATCCCGGCCAGGACCTATTTTGCTTTTATCAATTTGAATTTCGAACATACTCACGCGAAAACTTAGCGAAACTTGACAAAGGTCATTTCTAAGCTTTTCTATTTTTTTTGACTTTATTTTCAACCTCTCGGTGTATAAATTACGAAAAATCTAAACATTTTGATCAGAAATGGAATGTTTAGAACAGATGAGTTGAACCATGTTTTTGAAGTTCTTGGTGTACAATAAACGGGTGAACTTCCCATTTTCATTGAAAATGAAATGGTAACAACATGAGCTCTACTAATGATTGATCAAGTCTACACTCCCTCATTCTAAATTGAGTTTATAATGAAAAATTGTCTTCCTAAATTTACAAGTAATAGCTTTGCTGAAGTGCGTGCCAGTGGCCTACCCCGTTTCATGTCCCCACGAATAAGCGCAGCCAGATCAGTGGTCCTGTGGTGTAGCGGTTATCACGTCTGCTTCACACGCAGAAGGTCGCCGGTTCGATCCCGGCCAGGACCTTTTTTGCTTTTATCAATTTTAATTTCGAACCTACTTACGCGAAAACTTAGCGAAACTTGACAAAGGTCCATTTCTAAGCTTTTCTATTCTTTTTGTGACTTCATTTTCAACCTCTCGGTGCACAAATTACGAAAAATCTACACAGTTTGATTAGAAATGGAATGTTTAGAACAGATGAATTACACCATGTTTTTGAAGTTCTTGGTGTACAATAAACGGGTGAACTTCCCATTTTCATTGAAAATGAAATGGTAACAACATGAGCTCTACTAATGATTGATCAAGTCTATACTCCCTCATTCTAGATTGAGTTCACTTTCATACATTTTTGTCACTTTCATACATTTTTGTCACTTTCATACATTTTTGTCTACCCAATTCTATCTACGTCCATCAATACTTACTTGTACTATCATTTAACCATTACTAATTAGCGAGTTTTTATCGCATTTTCTGTGAGTTTTTCAACAACGGTATCCAGCTATAATTTCTCTATTTTTCTGTTATAAGTCTTTCAACTAGTTTGACCCCCATTCTCGGCATGCACCCTCCCAAGCGCAAGGCGTCTGCAATCGATCAATCTGAAGATATTCCACCTAAATGGATCGAAGTTCTTGGGACACAACTACTAAATCAAACTCAAATGATTCTTCAGCCTTTCATTGAGGCAGTTGCCGATTCGAAACAATCTAATTCTGAAATCAAGAATCTCATTGGCTCCCACTTGAAGGACATGAACGACATCAAGAAACGATTGGACAAGCTTGAGAGTGCGGCTCCTGTTTCTGTACAGGCGGAACTACCCAAGATGCTCTACAGTACCGTACTGCAAGTTCAAGCGGATCAAACCACCATTTCTCAGAAGTCGTGTCGTATCACTTGGGTAGGAATTGACGAGAAGAACAACGAACAATCGACTCGTACTTTCGACAACGAAGCGCTACGTGAGGTCATTGAGACCTCAGGTAACGATGAACTACGACAGCTACTCAACAACAAAACTATTTCTTGCCACAGACACCCGGAGAAACGTAATCCCTCTTCCAATCGTCCCAGAATCATCAAGATTGAGCTTCCTTCCTCTGAACTCCGCGACATTCTTCTTAGTCACATGCGAAAGGCTCGTCAATCTCTCACTAAGTCTATGGTTCATTCCTATGCTCGCCCTGACTACACCCGTCAACAACTTGACTACGACCGTCATCAGCGCCAGACAGCGGGAAAGCGGAATGCGGAAGCCGGCGAGTTGCTCTGGATTGTGAGAGATCTTGAGCTGTACCAGCTCAAGACTCCCAGACCTTTGCCTTCTCGTCCAACTTCCTCGCTGCCTTCGAACCAATCTGCTTCTCTTCCCACTAACTCTCTCCCACCACCGAACAACAGAGGCCCTGCTCCCATGGGAACGCGTGTTTTCACTCCATCCATCACCAAAACCGCTGCGGCTACTTCTGCACCTAGTTCTCAACCTACTGGCAACCTTCTGACTCCAGCGTTCACCTTGTCCAAACCCACTCATTCAAGATCCCGTTCTCTCAATGCCCCGCCTTTTCCAACCAGATCACAAGATGAAGAGGAGTTGATTATTGGTGATGTTTTTGGTGCTACCAACCCCCCAGCCAATCGCCAAACTACAGAGGAAACTACATCTCGTGAAGAAACTGCTATGGATGACACCTCACCTGAGATTGTGGCATAGGATCAGACTGCAACGCCCGTTCAATTTAGTAAATTTGCTTGTTTTCTAATTAATTCTCGTTCTGTAGTAAATAAACTCTCCTGTTTAAATCATTTATTGTCCTCCTCTCCTCTTCTTGTTTGTATGACTGAAACGTGGTTAAAATGTGATAATTTGCCCGATGCCTCACTTTCTCTTAACAATGTGTATTCTGTTTATCGTTGTGATCGTGAAGACGATATTCCTGGTGGTGGAGTCGCCATGCTCGTTTGTTCTACTTTCTCACATTCTTTCTCATTCAGTCGCAGTTTCTCGCACTATATACAGTTGGTAGGCATTCAATTTCATAGTCCTAACATCCTTGGGTTTTACTAGTACAACAAAATTGACTTGCAATAAATTTAAATAAAGAGGTTGTTTTTAGAAGTCTAGAACTTTACGGGCTGTAATCCTATTATAATTATTGGCTACAGAGTCCAAGTTGTAACTAGATACAGGAGAAATAGAGTAAGAAAAAGAGAGAAAGAGAGAAGGAGATAAATTTATTTGCACTGTGCAAATTCCTAGATTGCCTATTACAATCTTTAGTTACCTCGACATTTCGGGCAATTATCAATCCATATGTCAAACAGGGAGCCCTCATCAGTAGATGACCTGTTCTTAGTTAACCTAGTGAAACTATTTCAAGAAATTTAGAGGAGAGAAAAGAGAATTTAGAGAGAAATTAGATAGTCCAGAATGTAACTAGCTAGCAACTATTATTTGGATGGAGAGTGACAATGAGTGGCTGGATAGGACGTGCCCAATGGCAATGGGTACAGATATGTGTCGATCAATATTAGACTTCTCTCATTTTATATAAAAGAGTAATGGGAATGTTCTTTTCTAGTCCATATTTTCGTTTAATGAGTGGATTATTGTGGAGAACTCTAAATATGCGATTAACTAGCATTGTTAATGGCCAAGAGTTGATTTTATAGAAACTAACTAGTTGGACAATTCTGTCCTCGAAATCAGTATACAAGCAACACGTTCGAGAAAAGCGAATTATTTCCCCAGCTATGGTATTTAAACCAGACCTTGTGTCAATATTAGAATGAAAATTAGGGTAACGAAGTACTCTGAATTTGTATAGGTCAGTTTTATTGAAAAGTGACGTAACAATATTATTTCGGTTTAACTTTATTTCCAAGTCAAGAAAATCACATTCAAGCTTAATATCTGCAGTAGGCTCTAGGTTGAGTGTAGGATCATAAATTAGAGGAATATTTTCTTTGAAATCTTCACAGTGATGAGATATATGTAAAACATCATCTATATATCTATAACTGTTATTATATTTTCTAGCTACAAAATTTCCTACAGCAGAAATAGTTGACTTCATGAATTTGTACTCCATGAATGACAATGTGAGATCAGCTATTTGTGGGGAGCAATTCGCACCTTGTGGGATACCAAACTTTTGTTGATATACAGAACCAGCATAGTTAACAAAGCTATTGTCAAGTAAGGAACATATCATATAGAATACTTCGTTTTTTGTATAATAATTTCCTTTCCCTGAACTACTTGAGGAGTAATTACAATAGTTACCGTTAATGTGTACATAGTTTTGGTTTTTCATACAAATCTCCAATAGTCCATACATGCTTGATTTAACAACACTATGTGGTAAATTTGTAAATAGACTGGTGAAGTCTGCTGAAAATATTCGGGTGTCCGAGTTTGGTATAATTTTCAGAATATCTTTAACTACTGTGAAACTATTATCAACTGCCCAAAACATTTTGACACCGGTTCTTTCAAATATGACATTGCATAGGTTTTTGAAATGCACTCTAACATGTTTTAGAATGATTTGTAAAGTGACAGAAAGTGTTTTTAAACTGCTATGTTTGGCTCCACTTATGAATCTGAACTTTATAGGTTGTTTATGCATCTTTGGTATACCGTAAATTAGAGGTAAACTGATATTATCGTCAGAATTTTTAAGGCTGAGTGAGTTATGAATTCGTCGGTGTCTTTCAAGCACATGTTGTATGTTAAGATTAGAAAGTTGGTAAGTAACATTATTGAGATTATTTCTACTCATTTCATTCTCCATTTGTTGGAGATAGAACTTTGGGCATATAAGTGCATAATTGCTAGAGGCTTTATCCACACAGGTAATAATGTATTTTGCTTTCAAACTCTTGAGGTCCGTAAAATCTTCAGCAGAGAGAATTAATTCTTCTTTTTCTTCAACGGTTAACAAGTTTGAACGAGAGCGAACTTTATCAATAACTTCTGTGTCAAATACAGAACTGAAATGGGCAAGTTTATCTTGCGTAGGTTTAAATTTCTTTTTCAAGCTTTCTGTTATCTTAAGTTTGGCTGAGATAGCTAGTTGAACAAAGTCCGCCGAAGTTGTTGTATTATGTGTACGATATTTGGTTCCCAATGATAGTAATTTTCGTAAACGAGTGTTTTCTATGATATTGAGGTCGCCAGTGCATATATGACGATGTGTTGGATCAACGTAAGTTGAATTACGAGAGAGTGTGCACTCACAATCATTAGAAAGAATGAGATGTTTTTTGTAGTCATCCATATCTCGGAGAAATTTATTATAATTGAAAATTTTCAATGAAATTGGTTCATCGTAAGTATAGATAGTTCGAATAAAAGCATCGTTCACTGAAGTGATATCTCTCAATAAACTTTTAATTTTACTGTTATTTATGAGACTGGGTAAATGAATTTTCTCTAGTTTTTTAGAAATAAAATCCAGTTTGATACTTAATGTAGGGGTCTTTTTCACGACCGAACTTTTCGCCCAAAAATGATTGCTGATAAGGCTGTATATCTTATACTTCATATTGAGAGTGAGGTTCTCGAAATCATTCGAACAGGCAAAATTGGTAAGCACATTCTTTTCAATGTTGGTTAAAGAACGAGATAAAATATATAATTCACGGCCGTTCATTCGCTGTAGAGTGTCCAAAAGACTATCTTCCGTTCGATGAACTTTTTGAAGTTTACGGGATCTACGTTTTCTTCCATGACTATTTCTTTTGATTGGAGTTGACATAACAAAATATGGGTGTGAGTTTTTTGACAGTGGGTTGGTATGGTTTGAAATATTACCAAAGCCTTTGATCTGGTCGTTTAGACCAAGTGGGTAACAAGTGAGCATAATTTTAATCCAAAGTAATTCTTGGTCACGCAACATTGACTTTGGTGATTGATTACTATCATTTACATGATCTAAAATGTCAATTCTAACATTATTAGGATCATGTCCTGTTTCTAAAAAATGTTTAGACACGAAAGTGTTCAGATTAGATTTTTTAAATGATAACAAATGCTGATTTATCCTATTCCTTAAACTCTGAGTAGTTTCTCCCACGTATTGTGAGGAGCAGGTTCCACAGGTTATCATATAAACAACATTTTTGGTATTGCAGTTAACCTCCTTCGGTTTGTTGGTGGCGTACACGTTACGTGTTACGGTACAAGCGCTAGTGGATTCAAAATTAATTAGATCACAAATTCTACAGTTGCCCCGATTACACCTTCTACCCTTCTCATTTGAAAACGAAGTAGGAACAATATGATTGCGATTCCTACTTCTGGTCACAGAACTATACCAGTTATTATGGGAGTCGGTTTGAGGGTTGTGGAGAGTGTTAGAAGGCCTTATTACCAGGGGGAGGCAGGCCTTTACATCCCCCAGTCAGCAGTTGTTTTGGAAACAGTTTTTTGTTTCCTAGGTACGAAGGACCTGGGGAGTGTTCGAAGAGCACTACCACGTGAGAACTACTAGTGGTTAGGGTTTTCACTCACGATGGCAAGATCTCTCAACTACACTTTAACTATGATTAATACGATTGTTAGATATGAAATGGGAGTAACTACAGCGTTAATTATGAGGGTGGTCTAGAAACAATTTGTCAATCATGTACTATTATTATTATCCCTTTGGTTGCTATCCTTTTGAGCAGAGCCAGAACATGTAATGATAAGAATATAAAGGAATGAAAAGTAATATACTATTGAAAACCTAGAGCTAATGAAATGAGGTTTCATTTATGAATATCAAGGGGACAAAATTTCGAAGTAGGTGAGGGTAGAAGAAAAATTTTTGGGAATGATATTTTTAAGTTTCACATCATAAACTCAAATTTTGTTATCAGGAGATTGTGTCTGCTAAAAATAGTATTAGGTGGAACCAAATATCACGCAAAAAGGTATAATGAGATTGCAATGTTCTCAAGCATGGGCACTTAGGCAAACCATTGGATGAACTGTACTTAGACAGAACATTTGTGAGAACATCGAAGATTAATGAATGTGAAAAATAGATGCGTGGATATTTTGGTTTTAGTGGAGTTGTGGGTTACGTGGCGTTCTGTGATGGTGCTGTGAGATTGAATTCATGAGTTATGAAATTTCGAAAATAAATTTTAGCGTAGTTCTGACTCATATGGGCACTTAGGCAAACCATAGATAGAGCGGTACTTAGACAGCACTCAGAGTAGAATGACGCAAACTATCTATTTGAAACAGCAAAAAGAATACTCGATTGAGAACTGTACTTTTTTACACTAAATAAATGATTTTCGTGAAGTTCACATGGGCTCTTAGGCAAACCATGATTTGAGTGGTACTTAGACAACACTCGGTTGAGAACATCACGGTCTACAGAGAAATAAAAATTGAGTTCCATTTTTGATAGGAACTTGAACTAATAACTACATAGGATATTCTCCTTGTCGAATTCACAAAACGTAATTGTTGTAACTAGTTTGTGTTCTTGGACAATAAATCATGCATGTTAGAAGGTGAAGAATTGAGTCCGTATTATCAATGAAAGATAATTTTTGTTTTCTGAGTACAATGGCGAGTGAGCTATGGCTACACATCAACACATTTCCTCAGACTAGTTCATTGGGTTTTACTAGTACAACAAAATTGACTTGCAATAAATTTAAATAAAGAGGTTGTTTTTAGAAGTCTAGAACTTTACGGGCTGTAATCCTATTATAATTATTGGCTACAGAGTCCAAGTTGTAACTAGATACAGGAGAAATAGAGTAAGAAAAAGAGAGAAAGAGAGAAGGAGATAAATTTATTTGCACTGTGCAAATTCCTAGATTGCCTATTACAATCTTTAGTTACCTCGACATTTCGGGCAATTATCAATCCATATGTCAAACAGGGAGCCCTCATCAGTAGATGACCTGTTCTTAGTTAACCTAGTGAAACTATTTCAAGAAATTTAGAGGAGAGAAAAGAGAATTTAGAGAGAAATTAGATAGTCCAGAATGTAACTAGCTAGCAACTATTATTTGGATGGAGAGTGACAATGAGTGGCTGGATAGGACGTGCCCAATGGCAATGGGTACAGATATGTGTCGATCAATATTAGACTTCTCTCATTTTATATAAAAGAGTAATGGGAATGTTCTTTTCTAGTCCATATTTTCGTTTAATGAGTGGATTATTGTGGAGAACTCTAAATATGCGATTAACTAGCATTGTTAATGGCCAAGAGTTGATTTTATAGAAACTAACTAGTTGGACAATTCTGTCCTCGAAATCAGTATACAAGCAACACGTTCGAGAAAAGCGAATTATTTCCCCAGCTATGGTATTTAAACCAGACCTTGTGTCAATATTAGAATGAAAATTAGGGTAACGAAGTACTCTGAATTTGTATAGGTCAGTTTTATTGAAAAGTGACGTAACAATATTATTTCGGTTTAACTTTATTTCCAAGTCAAGAAAATCACAATCAAGCTTAATATCTGCAGTAGGCTCTAGGTTGAGTGTAGGATCATAAATTAGAGGAATATTTTCTTTGAAATCTTCACAGTGATGAGATATATGTAAAACATCATCTATATATCTATAACTGTTATTATATTTTCTAGCTACAAAATTTCCTACAGCAGAAATAGTTGACTTCATGAATTTGTACTCCATGAATGACAATGTGAGATCAGCTATTTGTGGGGAGCAATTCGCACCTTGTGGGATACCAAACTTTTGTTGATATACAGAACCAGCATAGTTAACAAAGCTATTGTCAAGTAAGGAACATATCATATAGAATACTTCGTTTTTTGTATAATAATTTCCTTTCCCTGAACTACTTGAGGAGTAATTACAATAGTTACCGTTAATGTGTACATAGTTTTGGTTTTTCATACAAATCTCCAATAGTCCATACATGCTTGATTTAACAACACTATGTGGTAAATTTGTAAATAGACTGGTGAAGTCTGCTGAAAATATTCGGGTGTCCGAGTTTGGTATAATTTTCAGAATATCTTTAACTACTGTGAAACTATTATCAACTGCCCAAAACATTTTGACACCGGTTCTTTCAAATATGACATTGCATAGGTTTTTGAAATGCACTCTAACATGTTTTAGAATGATTTGTAAAGTGACAGAAAGTGTTTTTAAACTGCTATGTTTGGCTCCACTTATGAATCTGAACTTTATAGGTTGTCATTACATGTTCCGTAGTCCCTCCGCATCTCTCCAAGCGCTTAGCGCAATGCTAACATTTTTAGCTGATGTGTATATGAATGCTACTTATCCTGTGATTCTGGTTGGTGATCTCAATTTTCCGGGTATAAATTGGTTTACATCTTCTATTTTTCCTATGCGACATCTCCGAGTTCTCGGGAATTTCTTAATTTTTGTGTCTCACATAACTTGCACCAGCATGTGTGCTCTGCCACTCATTGTGACAATATTATTGATCTTGTTTTATCTTCCGACCAGTCCATTATTTCTGATGTGTGTGTTCTTTCACCTTTCTCCACCTCTGATCATTGTTCTGTGCGTTTCGATTTGGCTCTCAAGCTGCCATCTGTTTCTGAACCTCTTACTTATCTTAACTTTGCCAGTGGGAATTACGACCAGATCTGCACGCATTTATTGGATATCAATTGGCCAGTTGTTTTCGACTCATACTCAACTGTTGATGAATGCTATCAGTACTTCACCGACTACTGTAACGGGCTTATTACCCAATTTGTTCCTAGAATGACTAGTAAACAAGCTGAACGGAAACTTCCTCAATCAATCACCACGTTGCAAGAGAGAGTCAAAAGATTATTCGACATGCGTCACAGATGTATCGCTAAGTATTGCAAGGCCTCCCGATATCTGAAACGTCGGTTAGATCGTATTCGCCTCATTGAAGAAGAGAAAATAGCCTCTTCAAGAAATATTAAACGTTTCTATAAGTATTGCAATAGTCGTCTGAAATCAACTGGAAAAATTGGAACGGTCAAAAATATTCATGGAGATGTTATTGTATCTGATCAAGAAAAGTCGAATGAATTTGCTAGGTATTTTGAATCCGTATATAAGAAGCCCTGTGGTCATCAACAAGCATTTCCGACCCGAACTACTGCGATTCTGAACTATATTGAAATTACTAGTGAAACCACCTATCGAGCCTTATTGAAATTGCCTTTGCGAGTTTCAACTTCTCCGGACAGCCTTCCCTATTACTTTCTGAAAAAGTGCGCGATTGCACTCACTAGTCCACTCACGTACTTATTTCGTCGAATTCTGTTAACTGGAGAAGTACCAAATCTCTGGAAAACCGCTATCGTTCGTCCAATATTCAAGAAAGGCACCCGATCGAATCCATCCAACTATCGACCAATTTCTCTAACCTCGGGAATTTCAAAAGTTATGGAAAGAATTGTTTGTAAACCTCTACTCACATACCTGCATCAAAACAATCTCATCTCCTCCGCCCAACATGGTTTTCTTGCACGTAAAAGTACAACATCCGCTCTACTATCAACTGTTCCAAGGTGGCAAAAAGAGATTGATTCGGGTAATTTTGTGTCTGCGTGTTTTATTGATTTCTCTCGTGCCTTTGATTCTATCCCGCATGATTTGCTGTTGACCAAACTACAATCTTATGGCATCTCCGGCTGCCTTCTCAATTTCCTCAAAAATCTAATTCACAATCGCACTCAATCTGTTGTGGTCAACGGCAAACTCTCCAACTCTTTTCCTTGTTCATCTGGTGTTGCACAAGGAACAGTTCTCGGTCCTATTCTGTTCATTCTATACATTAATGATATTTCGGATAACTTGCCTTCAGGAGTACATTGTCAAATGTACGCAGATGATAGCAAAATTTACACCATTAACTCACCTCAATCTCTCCAAGACGGCATTAATGCCATCTCTCTTTGGTCCAAAACTTGGCAAATGGATGTAAATATTGGTAAAACGAAAGTTATGTGCATTGGAAATCGTCACCCAGCACACGATTTCTATCTTGATGGCAACAAGCTGGAGAACGTGGTTGAATTCAAGGATTTGGGTATTGTTTACAATCAAAAACTTTCTTTCTCGAACCATATTTCCTCTGTAGTCAGCCGTTGCCGCGCGAAATCAAACTACATTTTGAAATCTTTCGCCACCAAAAATCCGGCACTTCTGTTCAAATTGTTCTGTACATATGTTAGGCCAATTATTGAGTACTCATGTGAAGTATGGGACCCCATACTTTTAAATATGATTAAGGAATTGGAATCTGTGCAGAGAACGTTTACGAAGAGAGTTTTCAATCGAGTTGGAATGACAGAAATGTCATACGAAGAACGTCTGTCTGCTTTGGAAACAACCACGTTGCAACAGAGAAGAACCGCTGCTGGTCTCGCTTTCATGTACAAGATGGCAATAGGTGAGGTTGATTTAGACTTCGCCGCTTTTTTCACGCGTTCTCATCGTTCTAACCAATCACGTAATCATTCCTATTTTGTCCTAGTACCGCGCATAAATCACGAATTCTTCAAACAATCTTTCTTTCTGCGTTATATCCACATTTGGAACCAAATACCAGCCAAGACATTTCTCAGTATAAATTCGGCATCTTTTCGTCAAAAAACTATGAACTATTTGTCTAATCATAATTTCAGAATCTAATATTCAAAACATCTTTTCTAATTCTTTCATCAAAAACAATTTTTGTGCTTTCTCGACCGTTCCTCAGGAATTGTGAGGTTTGTCTCACAATGAACCATATCTGCCAAACTACAGGTAAAACCACGTTCAATATTGATCTTCAATTCACATTCTCAACATTTCTATACATTTAACGCTGAATTTGCGTGTAATCCTTCGGCCAAATTCGATAATAGCAATCTTCTCTTGTCTAATTTCAGTATTCCAGGTGGCTCAACATCCCAATAGTCAGATTTAAACTTGTAAATGTGTTATATGTATTTATAGTAATGTCATTGTCCTAACTCTAGTCCGTAATCTGTAGTCTGTAATATGTAGTATGTAGTATGCTGTTGTTGATGATGTAATACACGTATCTGGTTATAGTAGGCGTAGGTTGAGATGACATGAATAGGATTGTCTAATTTTTTTATTTCGGTAGTCCTGAAGTTGAGCCCACATTTATCGATATTGTTATCGTATCTTCTCTGTGGTCTTCAACTCATTATATGTTTCCATCTATTTCCATTCCGGTCTCATTTAATGCTCAATTTTTCTCCTTTCTTTCTGCTTTTCTCCTATGCCTCTTCTTTCGTTCTATATCCTGTCAAGACAACGACCATCGGTGCCCTCGTAGCTTATAGGGGAAGGTTAGTGGTCTGCACCTTTTGCAGCCAGCCTAGGTCCAGTCAGGGCCTAGATCGCGTCTACCAGCCACAAGTCCACCCCCAGCCCGCTCCAGCTGTCCGGTCCCATGAGAGTCTCGCCAACTCTCGCCACCCCCGCCTAGCCCATCCTAGACAGCTACGGGCCTGCACATTCCTGAATCAGTTTTTCTCCTTTCTGTACATGTTTATCCTTTTTCTTGAATCAACATCCCCGATACTCATTAGCCATTGAAATTGTCTGTCAAATAACGGGTTGATAAATTATTATTATTATTATCACGAATAAGCGCAGCCAGATCAGTGGTCCTGTGGTGTAGCGGTTATCACGTCTGCTTCACACGCAGAAGGTCGCCGGTTCGATCCCGGCCAGGACCTATTTTGCTTTTATCAATTTTAATTTCGAACATACTCAAGCGAAAACTTAGCGAAACTTGACAAAGGTCCATTTCTAAGCTTTTCTATTCTTTTTGTGACTTCATTTTCAGCCTCTCGGTGTACAAATTACGAAAAATCTACACAGTTTGATTAGAAATGGAATGTTTAGAACAGATGAGTTAACCAAAAAATGGATTATATGCTACCCTTGCATAGTTTGCATTGAGTTTACAATGATATTTGTCTTACTAACTTTACAAACGATGTTTTTGCTGAAGTTCGTAACCCGCCAGTAACCTTCCCCGTTTCATGTCCCCACGAATAAGCGCAGCCAGATCAGTGGTCCTGTGGTGTAGCGGTTATCACGTCTGCTTTACACGCAGAAGGTCGTCGGTTCGATCCCGGCCAGGACCTATTTTGATTTTATCAATTTGAATTTCGAACATACTCACGCGAAAACTTAGCGAAACTTGACAAAGGTCATTTCTAAGCTTTTCTATTCTCTTTTTGACTTTATTTTCAACCTCTTGGTGTACAAATTTCGAAAAATCTACACAGTTTGATTAGGAATGGAATGTTTAGAACAGATGAGTTACACCATGTTTTTGAAGTTCGTGGTGTACAATAAACGGGTGAACTTCCCAGTTTCATTGAAAATGAAATGGTAACAAAAATGAGCTCTACTAATGATTGATCAAGTCTACACTCCCTCATTCTAAGTTGAGTCTATAATGGAAATTGTCTTCCTAAATTTACAAGTAATAGCTTTGCTGAAGTGCGTGCCAGTGGCCTACCCCGTTTCATGTCCCCACGAATAAGCGCAACCAGATTAGTGGTCCTGTGGTGTAGCGGTTATCACGTCTGCTTCACACGCAGAAGGTCGCCGGTTCGATCCCGGCCAGGACCTATTTTGCTTTTATCAATTTTAATTTCGAACATACTCAAGCGAAAACTTAGCGAAACTTGACAAAGGTCCATTTCTAAGCTTTTCTATTCTTTTTGTGACTTCATTTTCAACCTCTCGGTGTACAAATTACGAAAAATCTACACAGTTTGATTAGAAATGGAATGTTTAGAACAGATGAGTTAAACCAAAAATGGATTATATGCTACCCTTGCATAGTTTGCATTGAGTTTACAATGATATTTGTCTTACTAACTTTACAAACGATGTTTTTGCTGAAGTTCGTAACCCGCCAGAAACCTTCCCGTTTCATGTCCCCACGAATAAGCGCAGCCAGATCAGTGGTCCTGTGGTGTAGCGGTTATCACGTCTGCTTCACACGCAGAAGGTCGCCGGTTCGATCCCGGCCAGGACCTATTTTGCTTTTATCAATTTGAATTTCAAACATACTCACGCGAAAACTTAGCGAAACTTGACAAAGGTCATTTCTAAGCTTTTCTATTCTCTTTTTGACTTTATTTTCAACCTCTCGGTGTACAAATTTCGAAAAATCTACACAGTTTGATTAGAAATGGAATGTTTAGAACAGATGAGTTACACCATGTTTTTGAAGTTCGTGGTGTACAATAAACGGGTGAACTTCCCAGTTTCATTGAAAATGAAATGGTAACAAAATGAGCTCTACTAATGATTGATCAAGTCTACACTCCCTCATTCTAAATTGAGTTTATAATGAAAATTGTCTTCCTAAATTTACTAGTAATAGCTGTGCTGAAGTGCGTGACCCGCCAGTGGCCTACCCCGTTTCATGTCCCCACGAATAAGCGCAACCAGATCAGTGGTCCTGTGGTGTAGCGGTTATCACGTCTGCTTCACACGCAGAAGGTCGCCGGTTCGATCCCGGCCAGCTCCTATTTTGCTTTTATCAATTTGAATTTCGAACATACTCACGCGAAAACTTAGCGAAACTTGACAAAGGTCATTTCTAAGCTTTTCTATTTTTTTTGACTTTATTTTCAAACTCTCGGTGTATAAATTACGAAAAATCTAAACATTTTGATCAGAAATGGAATGTTTGGAACAGATGAGTTGAACCATTTTTTTGAAGTTCTTGGTGTACAATAAACGGGTGAACTTCCCATTTTCATTGAAAATGAAATGGTAACAAAAATGAGCTCTACTAATGATTGATCAAGTCTACACTCCCTCATTCTAAGTTGAGTTTATAATGGAAATTGTCTTCCTAAATTTACAAGTAATAGCTTTGCTGAAGTGCGTGCCAGTGGCCTACCCCGTTTCATGTCCCCACGAATAAGCGCAGCCAGATCAGTGGTCCTGTGGTGTAGCGGTTATCACGTCTGCTTCACACGCAGAAGGTCGCCGGTTCGATCCCGGCCAGGACCTATTTTGCTTTTATCAATTTTAATTTCGAACATACTCACGCGAAAACTTAGCGGAAACTTGACAAAGGTCATTTCTAAGCTTTTCTATTCTCTTTTTGACTTTATTTTCAACCTCTCGGTGTACAAATTACGAATAATCTAAACATTTTGATCAGAAATGGAATGTTTAGAACAGATGAGTTGAACTATGTTTTTGCCAGGACCTATTTTGCTTTTATCAATTTGAATTTCGAACATACTCACGCGAAAATTTAGCGAAACTTGACAAAGGTCATTTCTAAGCTTTTCTATTCTCTTTTTGACTTTATTTTCAACCTAGCGGCGTGGAAATTACGAAAAATCTACACAGTTTGATTAGAAATGGAATGTTTAGAACAGGTGAGTTAAACCATGATATACATTTTGATCAGAAATGGAATGTTTAGAACAGATGAGTTAAACAAAAAGTTGATTATCTGCTACCCTTGCATAGTTTGCATTAAGTTGACAATGATATTCGCCTTACTAACTTTACAACAATGTTTTTGCTGAAGTTCGTCACCCGCCAGTAGCCTTTCCCGTTTCATGTTCCCACGAATAAGCGCAGAGAGATCAGTGGTCCTGTGGTGTAGCGGTTATCACGTCTGCTTTACACGCAGAAGGTCGCCGGTTCGATCCCGGCCAGGACCTATTTTGCTTTTATCAATTTAATTTCGAACATACTCACGCGAAAACTTAGCGAAACTTGACAAAGGTCATTTCTAAGCTTTTCTATTTTTTTTTTGACTTCATTTTCAACCTCTCGGTGTACAAATTACGAAAAATCTACACAGTTTGATTAGAAATGGAATGTTTAGAACAGATGAGTTACACCATGTTTTTGAAGTTCGTGGTGTACAATAAACGGGTGAACTTCCCAGTTTCATTGAAAATGAAATGGTAACAAAAATGAGCTCTACTAATGATTGATCAAGTCTACACTCCCTCATTCTAAGTTGAGTTTATAATGGAAATTGTCTTCCTAAATTTACAAGTAATAGCTTTGCTGAAGTGCGTGCCAGTCGCCTACCCCGTTTCATGTCCCCACGAATAAGCGCAGCCAGATCAGTGGTCCTGTGGTGTAGCGGTTATCACGTCTGCTTCACACGCAGAAGGTCGCCGGTTCGATCCCGGCCAGGACCTATTTTGCTTTTATCAATTTTAATTTCGAACATACTCAAGCGAAAACTTAGCGAAACTTGACAAAGGTCCATTTCTAAGCTTTTCTATTCTTTTTGTGACTTCATTTTCAACCTCTCGGTGTACAAATTACGAAAAATCTACACAGTTTGATTAGAAATGGAATGTTTAGAACAGATGAGTTAACCAAAAAATGGATTATATGCTACCCTTGCATAGTTTGCATTGAGTTTACAATGATATTTGTCTTACTAACTTTACAAACGATGTTTTTGCTGAAGTTCGTAACCCGCCAGTAACCTTCCCCGTTTCATGTCCCCACGAATAAGCGCAGCCAGATCAGTGGTCCTGTGGTGTAGCGGTTATCACGTCTGCTTCACACGCAGAAGGTCGCCGGTTCGATCCCGGCCAGGACCTATTTTGCTTTTATCAATTTGAATTTCAAACATACTCACGCGAAAACTTAGCGAAACTTGACAAAGGTCATTTTTAAGCTTTTCTATTCTCTTTTTGACTTTATTTTCAACCTCTCGGTGTACAAATTTCGAAAAATCTACACAGTTTGATTAGAAATGGAATGTTTAGAACAGATGAGTTGAACCAAAAATGGATTATATGCTACCCTTGCATAGTTTGCATTGAGTTTACAATGATATTTGTCTTACTAACTTTACAAACGATGTTTTTGCTGAAGTTCGTAACCCGCCAGAATTTCGAACATACTCACGTGAAAACTTAGCGAAACTTGACAAAGGTCATTTCTAAGCTTTTCTATTCTCTTTTTGACTTTATTTTCAACCTCTCGGTGTACAAATTTCGAAAAATCTACACAGTTTGATTAGAAATGGAATGTTTAGAACAGATGAGTTGAACCAAAAATGGATTATATGCTACCCTTGCATAGTTTGCATTTAGTTTACAATGATATTTGTCTTACTAACTTTACAAACGATGTTTTTGCTGAAGTTCGTAACCCGCCAGAATTTCGAACATACTCACGTGAAAACTTAGCGAAACTTGACAAAGGTCATTTCCAAGCTTTTCTATTCTCTTTTTGACTTTATTTTCAACCTCTCGGTGTACAAATTTCGAAAAATCTACACAGTTTGATTAGAAATGGAATGTTTAGAACAGATGAGTTGAACCAAAAATGGATTATATGCTACCCTTGCATAGTTTGCATTGAGTTTACAATGATATTTGTCTTACTAACTTTACAAACGATGTTTTTGCTGAAGTTCGTAACCCGCCAGAATTTCGAACATACTCACGTGAAAACTTAGCGAAACTTGACAAAGGTCATTTCTAAGCTTTTCTATTCTCTTTTTGACTATATTTTCAACCTCTCGGTGTACAAATTTCGAAAAATCTACACAGTTTGATTAGAAATGGAATGTTTAGAACAGATGAGTTACACCATGTTTTTGAAGTTCGTGGTGTACAATAAACGGGTGAACTTCCCATTTTCATTGAAAATGAAATGGTAACAAAAATGAGCTCTACTAATGATTGATCAAGTCTACACTCCCTCATTCTAAGTTGAGTTTATAATGGAAATTGTCTTCCTAAATTTACAAGTAATAGCTTTGCTGAAGTGCGTGCCAGTCGCCTACCCCGTTTCATGTCCCCACGAATAAGCGCAGCCAGGTCAGTGGTCCTGTGGTGTAGCGGTTATCACGTCTGCTTCACACGCAGAAGGTCGTCTGTTCGATCCCGGCCAGGACCTATTTTGCTTTTATCAATTTGAATTTCGAACATACTCACGCGAAAACTTAGCGAAACTTGACAAAGGTCATTTCTAAGCTTTTCTATTTTTTTTGACTTTATTTTCAAGCTCTCGGTGTATAAATTACGAAAAATCTAAACATTTTGATCAGAAATGGAATGTTTAGAGCAGATGAGTTGAACCACTTTTTTGAAGTTCTTGGTGTACAATAAACGGGTGAACTTCCCATTTTCATTGAAAATGAAATGGTAACAAAAATGAGCTCTACTAATGATTGATCAAGTCTACACTCCCTCATTCTAAGTTGAGTTTATAATGGAAATTGTCTTCCTAAATTTACAAGTAATAGCTTTGCTGAAGTGCGTGCCAGTCGCCTACCCCGTTTCATGTCCCCACGAATAAGCGCAGCCAGATCAGTGGTCCTGTGGTGTAGCGGTTATCACGTCTGCTTCACACGCAGAAGGTCGCCGGTTCGATCCCGGCCAGGACCTATTTTGCTTTTATCAATTTTAATTTCGAACATACTCACGCGAAAACTTAGCGAAAACTTGACAAAGGTCATTTCTAAGCTTTTCTATTCTCTTTTTGACTTTATTTTCAACCTCTCGGTGTACAAATTACGAATAATCTAAACATTTTGATCAGAAATGGAATGTTTAGAACAGATGAGTTGAACTATGTTTTTGCCAGGACCTATTTTGCTTTTATCAATTTGAATTTCGAACATACTCACGCGAAAATTTAGCGAAACTTGACAAAGGTCATTTCTAAGCTTTTCTATTCTCTTTTTGACTTTATTTTCAACCTAGCGGCGTGGAAATTACGAAAAATCTACACAGTTTGATTAGAAATGGAATGTTTAGAACAGGTGAGTTAAACCATGATATACATTTTGATCAGAAATGGAATGTTTAGAACAGATGAGTTAAACAAAAAGTTGATTATCTGCTACCCTTGCATAGTTTGCATTAAGTTGACAATGATATTCGCCTTACTAACTTTACAACAATGTTTTTGCTGAAGTTCGTCACCCGCCAGTAGCCTTTCCCGTTTCATGTTCCCACGAATAAGCGCAGAGAGATCAGTGGTCCTGTGGTGTAGCGGTTATCACGTCTGCTTTACACGCAGAAGGTCGCCGGTTCGATCCCGGCCAGGACCTATTTTGCTTTTATCAATTTAATTTCGAACATACTCACGCGAAAACTTAGCGAAACTTGACAAAGGTCCATTTCTAAGCTTTTCTATTCTTTTTGTGACTTCATTTTCAACCTCTCGGTGTACAAATTACGAAAAATCTACACAGTTTGATTAGAAATGGAATGTTTAGAACAGATGAGTTACACCATGTTTTTGAAGTTCGTGGTGTACAATAAACGGGTGAACTTCTCATTTTCATTGAAAATGAAATGGTAACAAAATGAGCTCTACTACTGATTGATCAAGTCTATACTCCCTCATTCTAGATTGAGTTTATAATGGAAATTGTCTTCCTAAATTTACAAGTAATAGCTTTGCTGAAGTGCGTGCCAGTGGCCTACCCCGTTTCATGTCCCCACGAATAAGCGCAGCCAGATCAGTGGTCCTGTGGTGTAGCGGTTATCACGTCTGCTTCACACGCAGAAGGTCGCCGGTTCGATCCCGGCCAGGACCTATTTTGCTTTTATCAATTTTAATTTCGAACATACTCACGCGAAAACTTAGCGAAACTTGACAAAGGTCCATTTCTAAGCTTTTCTATTCTTTTTGTGACTTTATTTTCAACCTCTCGGTGTAAAAATTTCGAAAAATCTACACAGTTTGATCAGAAATGGAATGTTTAGAACAGATGAGTTACACCATGTTTTTGAAGTTCGTGGTGTACAATAAACGGGTGAACTTCTCATTTTCATTGAAAATGAAATGGTAACAAAATGAGCTCTACTACTGATTGATCAAGTCTATACTCCCTCATTCTAGATTGAGTTTATAATGGAAATTGTCTTCCTAAATTTACAAGTAATAGCTTTGCTGAAGTGCGTGCCAGTGGCCTACCCCGTTTCATGTCCCCACGAATAAGCGCAGCCAGATCAGTGGTCCTGTGGTGTAGCGGTTATCACGTCTGCTTTACACGCAGAAGGTCGTCGGTTCGATCCCGGCCAGGACCTATTTTGATTTTATCAATTTGAATTTCAAACATACTCACGCGAAAACTTAGCGAAACTTGACAAAGGTCATTTCTAAGCTTTTCTGTTCTCTTTTTGACTTTATTTTCAACCTCTCGGTGTACAAATTTCGAAAAATCTACACAGTTTGATTAGAAATGGAATGTTTAGAACAGATGAGTTAAACCATGTTTTTGAAGTTCTTGGTGTACAATAAACGGGCGAACTTCTCATTTTCATTGAAAATGAAATGGTAACAAAATGAGCTCTACTACTGATTGATCAAGTCTATACTCCCTCATTCTAGATTGAGTTTATAATGGAAATTGTCTTCCTAAATTTACAAGTAATAGCTTTGCTGAAGTGCGTGCCAGTGGCCTACCCCGTTTCATGTCCCCACGAATAAGCGCAGCCAGATCAGTGGTCCTGTGGTGTAGCGGTTATCACGTCTGCTTCACACGCAGAAGGTCGCCGGTTCGATCCCGGCCAGGACCTATTTTGCTTTTATCAATTTTAATTTCGAACATACTCACACGAAAACTTAGCGAAACTTGACAAAGGTCCATTTCTAAGCTTTTCTATTCTTTTTGTGACTTCATTTTCAACCTCTCGGTGTACAAATTACGAAAAATCTACACAGTTTGATTAGAAATGGAATGTTTAGAACAGATGAGTTAAACCAAAAATGGATTATATGCTACCCTTGCATAGTTTGCATTGAGTTTACAATGATATTTGTCTTACTAACTTTACAAACGATGTTTTTGCTGAAGTTCGTAACCCGCCAGTAACCTTCCCCGTTTCATGTCCCCACGGATAAGCGCAGCCAGATCAGTGGTCCTGTGGTGTAGCGGTTATCACGTCTGCTTTACACGCAGAAGGTCGTCGGTTCGATCCCGGCCAGGACCTATTTTGATTTTATCAATTTGAATTTCAAACATACTCACGCGAAAACTTAGCGAAACTTGACAAAGGTCATTTCTAAGCTTTTCTGTTCTCTTTTTGACTTTATTTTCAACCTCTCGGTGTACAAATTTCGAAAAATCTACACAGTTTGATTAGAAATGGAATGTTTAGAACAGATGAGTTAAACCATGTTTTTGAAGTTCTTGGTGTACAATAAACGGGTGAACTTCTCATTTTCATTGAAAATGAAATGGTAACAAAATGAGCTCTACTACTGATTGATCAAGTCTATACTCCCTCATTCTAGATTGAGTTTATAATGGAAATTGTCTTCCTAAATTTACAAGTAATAGCTTTGCTGAAGTGCGTGCCAGTGGCCTACCCCGTTTCATGTCCCCACGAATAAGCGCAGCCAGATCAGTGGTCCTGTGGTGTAGCGGTTATCACGTCTGCTTTACACACAGAAGGTCGTCGGTTCGATCCCGGCCAGGACCTATTTTGATTTTATCAATTTGAATTTCAAACATACTCACGCGAAAACTTAGCGAAACTTGACAAAGGTCATTTCTAAGCTTTTCTGTTCTCTTTTTGACTTTATTTTCAACCTCTCGGTGTACAAATTTCGAAAAATCTACACAGTTTGATTAGAAATGGAATGTTTAGAACAGATGAGTTAAACCATGTTTTTGAAGTTCTTGGTGTACAATAAACGGGTGAACTTCTCATTTTCATTGAAAATGAAATGGTAACAAAATGAGCTCTACTACTGATTGATCAAGTCTATACTCCCTCATTCTAGATTGAGTTTATAATGGAAATTGTCTTCCTAAATTTACAAGTAATAGCTTTGCTGAAGTGCGTGCCAGTGGCCTACCCCGTTTCATGTCCCCACGAATAAGCGCAGCCAGATCAGTGGTCCTGTGGTGTAGCGGTTATCACGTCTGCTTTACACGCAGAAGGTCGTCGGTTCGATCCCGGCCAGGACCTATTTTGATTTTATCAATTTGAATTTCAAACATACTCACGCGAAAACTTAGCGAAACTTGACAAAGGTCCATTTCTAAGCTTTTCTATTCTTTTTGTGACTTCATTTTCAACCTCTCGGTGTACAAATTTCGAAAAATCTACACAGTTTGATCAGAAATGGAATGTTTAGAACAGATGAGTTACACCATGTTTTTGAAGTTCGTGGTGTACAATAAACGGGTGAACTTCTCATTTTCATTGAAAATGAAATGGTAACAAAATGAGCTCTACTACTGATTGATCAAGTCTATACTCCCTCATTCTAGATTGAGTTTATAATGGAAATTGTCTTCCTAAATTTACAAGTAATAGCTTTGCTGAAGTGCGTGCCAGTGGCCTACCCCGTTTCATGTCCCCACGAATAAGCGCAGCCAGATCAGTGGTCCTGTGGTGTAGCGGTTATCACGTCTGCTTCACACGCAGAAGGTCGCCGGTTCGATCCCGGCCAGGACCTATTTTGCTTTTATCAATTTTAATTTCGAACATACTCACGCGAAAACTTAGCGAAACTTGACAAAGGTCCATTTCCAAGCTTTTCTATTCTTTTTGTGACTTCATTTTCAACCTCTCGGTGTACAAATTACGAAAAATCTACACAGTTTGATTAGAAATGGAATGTTTAGAACAGATGAGTTACACCATGTTTTTGAAGTTCTTGGTGTACAATAAACGGGTGAACTTCCCATTTTCATTGAAAATGAAATGGTAACAAAATGAGCTCTACTAATGATTGATCAAGTCTATACTCCCTCATTCTAGATTGAGTTTATAATGAAAATTGTCTTCGTAAATTTACTAGTAATAGCTTTGCTGAAGTGCGTGACCCGCCAGTGGCCTACCCCGTTTCATGTCCCCACGAATAAGCGCAGCCAGATCAGTGGTCCTGTGGTGTAGCGGTTATCACGTCTGCTTTACACGCAGAAGGTCGTCGGTTCGATCCCGGCCAGGACCTATTTTGATTTTATCAATTTGAATTTCGAACATACTCACGCGAAAACTTAGCGAAACTTGACAAAGGTCATTTCTAAGCTTTTCTATTCTCTTTTTGACTTTATTTTCAACCTCTCGGTGTACAAATTACGAATAATCTAAACATTTTGATCAGAAATGGAATGTTTAGAACAGATGAGTTGAACTATGTTTTTGCCAGGACCTATTTTGCTTTTATCAATTTGAATTTCGAACATACTCACGCGAAAATTTAGCGAAACTTGACAAAGGTCATTTCTAAGCTTTTCTATTCTCTTTTTGACTTTATTTTCAACCTAGCGGCGTGGAAATTACGAAAAATCTACACAGTTTGATTAGAAATGGAATGTTTAGAACAGGTGAGTTAAACCATGATATACATTTTGATCAGAAATGGAATGTTTAGAACAGATGAGTTAAACAAAAAGTTGATTATCTGCTACCCTTGCATAGTTTGCATTAAGTTGACAATGATATTCGCCTTACTAACTTTACAACAATGTTTTTGCTGAAGTTCGTCACCCGCCAGTAGCCTTTCCCGTTTCATGTTCCCACGAATAAGCGCAGAGAGATCAGTGGTCCTGTGGTGTAGCGGTTATCACGTCTGCTTTACACGCAGAAGGTCGCCGGTTCGATCCCGGCCAGGACCTATTTTGCTTTTATCAATTTAATTTCGAACATACTCACGCGAAAACTTAGCGAAACTTGACAAAGGTCCATTTCTAAGCTTTTCTATTCTTTTTGTGACTTCATTTTCAACCTCTCGGTGTACAAATTACGAAAAATCTACACAGTTTGATTAGAAATGGAATGTTTAGAACAGATGAGTTACACCATGTTTTTGAAGTTCGTGGTGTACAATAAACGGGTGAACTTCCCAGTTTCATTGAAAATGAAATGGTAACAAAATGAGCTCTACTAATGATTGATCAAGTCTACACTCCCTCATTCTAAATTGAGTTTATAATGAAAATTGTCTTCCTAAATTTACTAGTAATAGCTGTGCTGAAGTGCGTGACCCGCCAGTGGCCTACCCCGTTTCATGTCCCCACGAATAAGCGCAACCAGATCAGTGGTCCTGTGGTGTAGCGGTTATCACGTCTGCTTCACACGCAGAAGGTCGCCGGTTCGATCCCGGCCAGATCCTATTTTGCTTTTATCAATTTGAATTTCGAACATACTCACGCGAAAACTTAGCGAAACTTGACAAAGGTCATTTCTAAGCTTTTCTATTTTTTTTGACTTTATTTTCAAACTCTCGGTGTATAAATTACGAAAAATCTAAACATTTTGATCAGAAATGGAATGTTTGGAACAGATGAGTTGAACCATTTTTTTGAAGTTCTTGGTGTACAATAAACGGGTGAACTTCCCATTTTCATTGAAAATGAAATGGTAACAAAAATGAGCTCTACTAATGATTGATCAAGTCTACACTCCCTCATTCTAAGTTGAGTTTATAATGGAAATTGTCTTCCTAAATTTACAAGTAATAGCTTTGCTGAAGTGCGTGCCAGTGGCCTACCCCGTTTCATGTCCCCACGAATAAGCGCAGCCAGATCAGTGGTCCTGTGGTGTAGCGGTTATCACGTCTGCTTCACACGCAGAAGGTCGCCGGTTCGATCCCGGCCAGGACCTATTTTGCTTTTATCAATTTTAATTTCGAACATACTCACGCGAAAACTTAGCGAAAACTTGACAAAGGTCATTTCTAAGCTTTTCTATTCTCTTTTTGACTTTATTTTCAACCTCTCGGTGTACAAATTACGAATAATCTAAACATTTTGATCAGAAATGGAATGTTTAGAACAGATGAGTTGAACTATGTTTTTGCCAGGACCTATTTTGCTTTTATCAATTTGAATTTCGAACATACTCACGCGAAAATTTAGCGAAACTTGACAAAGGTCATTTCTAAGCTTTTCTATTCTCTTTTTGACTTTATTTTCAACCTAGCGGCGTGGAAATTACGAAAAATCTACACAGTTTGATTAGAAATGGAATGTTTAGAACAGGTGAGTTAAACCATGATATACATTTTGATCAGAAATGGAATGTTTAGAACAGATGAGTTAAACAAAAAGTTGATTATCTGCTACCCTTGCATAGTTTGCATTAAGTTGACAATGATATTCGCCTTACTAACTTTACAACAATGTTTTTGCTGAAGTTCGTCACCCGCCAGTAGCCTTTCCCGTTTCATGTTCCCACGAATAAGCGCAGAGAGATCAGTGGTCCTGTGGTGTAGCGATTATCACGTCTGCTTTACACGCAGAAGGTCGCCGGTTCGATCCCGGCCAGGACCTATTTTGCTTTTATCAATTTAATTTCGAACATACTCACGCGAAAACTTAGCGAAACTTGACAAAGGTCCATTTCTAAGCTTTTCTATTCTTTTTGTGACTTCATTTTCAACCTCTCGGTGTACAAATTACGAAAAATCTACACAGTTTGATTAGAAATGGAATGTTTAGAACAGATGAGTTACACCATGTTTTTGAAGTTCGTGGTGTACAATAAACGGGTGAACTTCTCATTTTCATTGAAAATGAAATGGTAACAAAATGAGCTCTACTACTGATTGATCAAGTCTATACTCCCTCATTCTAGATTGAGTTTATAATGGAAATTGTCTTCCTAAATTTACAAGTAATAGCTTTGCTGAAGTGCGTGCCAGTGGCCTACCCCGTTTCATGTCCCCACGAATAAGCGCAGCCAGATCAGTGGTCCTGTGGTGTAGCGGTTATCACGTCTGCTTTACACGCAGAAGGTCGTCGGTTCGATCCCGGCCAGGACCTATTTTGATTTTATCAATTTGAATTTCAAACATACTCACGCGAAAACTTAGCGAAACTTGACAAAGGTCATTTCTAAGCTTTTCTGTTCTCTTTTTGACTTTATTTTCAACCTCTCGGTGTACAAATTTCGAAAAATCTACACAGTTTGATTAGAAATGGAATGTTTAGAACAGATGAGTTAAACCATGTTTTTGAAGTTCTTGGTGTACAATAAACGGGTGAACTTCTCATTTTCATTGAAAATGAAATGGTAACAAAATGAGCTCTACTACTGATTGATCAAGTCTATACTCCCTCATTCTAGATTGAGTTTATAATGGAAATTGTCTTCCTAAATTTACAAGTAATAGCTTTGCTGAAGTGCGTGCCAGTGGCCTACCCCGTTTCATGTCCCCACGAATAAGCGCAGCCAGATCAGTGGTCCTGTGGTGTAGCGGTTATCACGTCTGCTTCACACGCAGAAGGTCGCCGGTTCGATCCCGGCCAGGACCTATTTTGCTTTTATCAATTTTAATTTCGAACATACTCACGCGAAAACTTAGCGAAACTTGACAAAGGTCCATTTCTAAGCTTTTCTATTCTTTTTGTGACTTCATTTTCAACCTCTCGGTGTACAAATTACGAAAAATCTACACAGTTTGATTAGAAATGGAATGTTTAGAACAGATGAGTTAAACCAAAAATGGATTATATGCTACCCTTGCATAGTTTGCATTGAGTTTACAATGATATTTGTCTTACTAACTTTACAAACGATGTTTTTGCTGAAGTTCGTAACCCGCCAGTAACCTTCCCCGTTTCATGTCCCCACGGATAAGCGCAGCCAGATCAGTGGTCCTGTGGTGTAGCGGTTATCACGTCTGCTTTACACGCAGAAGGTCGTCGGTTCGATCCCGGCCAGGACCTATTTTGATTTTATCAATTTGAATTTCAAACATACTCACGCGAAAACTTAGCGAAACTTGACAAAGGTCATTTCTAAGCTTTTCTGTTCTCTTTTTGACTTTATTTTCAACCTAGCGGCGTGGAAATTACGAAAAATCTACACAGTTTGATTAGAAATGGAATGTTTAGAACAGGTGAGTTAAACCATGATATACATTTTGATCAGAAATGGAATGTTTAGAACAGATGAGTTAAACAAAAAGTTGATTATCTGCTACCCTTGCATAGTTTGCATTAAGTTGACAATGATATTCGCCTTACTAACTTTACAACAATGTTTTTGCTGAAGTTCGTCACCCGCCAGTAGCCTTTCCCGTTTCATGTTCCCACGAATAAGCGCAGAGAGATCAGTGGTCCTGTGGTGTAGCGGTTATCACGTCTGCTTTACACGCAGAAGGTCGCCGGTTCGATCCCGGCCAGGACCTATTTTGCTTTTATCAATTTAATTTCGAACATACTCACGCGAAAACTTAGCGAAACTTGACAAAGGTCCATTTCTAAGCTTTTCTATTCTTTTTGTGACTTCATTTTCAACCTCTCGGTGTACAAATTACGAAAAATCTACACAGTTTGATTAGAAATGGAATGTTTAGAACAGATGAGTTACACCATGTTTTTGAAGTTCGTGGTGTACAATAAACGGGTGAACTTCTCATTTTCATTGAAAATGAAATGGTAACAAAATGAGCTCTACTACTGATTGATCAAGTCTATACTCCCTCATTCTAGATTGAGTTTATAATGGAAATTGTCTTCCTAAATTTACAAGTAATAGCTTTGCTGAAGTGCGTGCCAGTGGCCTACCCCGTTTCATGTCCCCACGAATAAGCGCAGCCAGATCAGTGGTCCTGTGGTGTAGCGGTTATCACGTCTGCTTTACACGCAGAAGGTCGTCGGTTCGATCCCGGCCAGGACCTATTTTGATTTTATCAATTTGAATTTCAAACATACTCACGCGAAAACTTAGCGAAACTTGACAAAGGTCATTTCTAAGCTTTTCTGTTCTCTTTTTGACTTTATTTTCAACCTCTCGGTGTACAAATTTCGAAAAATCTACACAGTTTGATTAGAAATGGAATGTTTAGAACAGATGAGTTAAACCATGTTTTTGAAGTTCTTGGTGTACAATAAACGGGTGAACTTCTCATTTTCATTGAAAATGAAATGGTAACAAAATGAGCTCTACTACTGATTGATCAAGTCTATACTCCCTCATTCTAGATTGAGTTTATAATGGAAATTGTCTTCCTAAATTTACAAGTAATAGCTTTGCTGAAGTGCGTGCCAGTGGCCTACCCCGTTTCATGTCCCCACGAATAAGCGCAGCCAGATCAGTGGTCCTGTGGTGTAGCGGTTATCACGTCTGCTTCACACGCAGAAGGTCGCCGGTTCGATCCCGGCCAGGACCTATTTTGCTTTTATCAATTTTAATTTCGAACATACTCACGCCAAAACTTAGCGAAACTTGACAAAGGTCCATTTCTAAGCTTTTCTATTCTTTTTGTGACTTCATTTTCAACCTCTCGGTGTACAAATTACGAAAAATCTACACAGTTTGATTAGAAATGGAATGTTTAGAACAGATGAGTTAAACCAAAAATGGATTATATGCTACCCTTGCATAGTTTGCATTGAGTTTACAATGATATTTGTCTTACTAACTTTACAAACGATGTTTTTGCTGAAGTTCGTAACCCGCCAGTAACCTTCCCCGTTTCATGTCCCCACGGATAAGCGCAGCCAGATCAGTGGTCCTGTGGTGTAGCGGTTATCACGTCTGCTTTACACGCAGAAGGTCGTCGGTTCGATCCCGGCCAGGACCTCTTTTGATTTTATCAATTTGAATTTCAAACATACTCACGCGAAAACTTAGCGAAACTTGACAAAGGTCCATTTCTAAGCTTTTCTATTCTTTTTGTGACTTCATTTTCAACCTCTCGGTGTACAAATTTCGAAAAATCTACACAGTTTGATCAGAAATGGAATGTTTAGAACAGATGAGTTACACCATGTTTTTGAAGTTCGTGGTGTACAATAAACGGGTGAACTTCTCATTTTCATTGAAAATGAAATGGTAACAAAATGAGCTCTACTACTGATTGATCAAGTCTATACTCCCTCATTCTAGATTGAGTTTATAATGGAAATTGTCTTCCTAAATTTACAAGTAATAGCTTTGCTGAAGTGCGTGCCAGTGGCCTACCCCGTTTCATGTCCCCACGAATAAGCGCAGCCAGATCAGTGGTCCTGTGGTGTAGCGGTTATCACGTCTGCTTCACACGCAGAAGGTCGCCGGTTCGATCCCGGCCAGGACCTATTTTGCTTTTATCAATTTTAATTTCGAACATACTCACGCGAAAACTTAGCGAAACTTGACAAAGGTCCATTTCTAAGCTTTTCTATTCTTTTTGTGACTTTATTTTCAACCTCTCGGTGTACAAATTTCGAAAAATCTACACAGTTTGATCAGAAATGGAATGTTTAGAACAGATGAGTTACACCATGTTTTTGAAGTTCGTGGTGTACAATAAACGGGTGAACTTCTCATTTTCATTGAAAATGAAATGGTAACAAAATGAGCTCTACTACTGATTGATCAAGTCTATACTCCCTCATTCTAGATTGAGTTTATAATGGAAATTGTCTTCCTAAATTTACAAGTAATAGCTTTGCTGAAGTGCGTGCCAGTGGCCTACCCCGTTTCATGTCCCCACGAATAAGCGCAGCCAGATCAGTGGTCCTGTGGTGTAGCGGTTATCACGTCTGCTTTACACGCAGAAGGTCGTCGGTTCGATCCCGGCCAGGACCTATTTTGATTTTATCAATTTGAATTTCAAACATACTCACGCGAAAACTTAGCGAAACTTGACAAAGGTCATTTCTAAGCTTTTCTGTTCTCTTTTTGACTTTATTTTCAACCTCTCGGTGTACAAATTTCGAAAAATCTACACAGTTTGATTAGAAATGGAATGTTTAGAACAGATGAGTTAAACCATGTTTTTGAAGTTCTTGGTGTACAATAAACGGGTGAACTTCTCATTTTCATTGAAAATGAAATGGTAACAAAATGAGCTCTACTACTGATTGATCAAGTCTATACTCCCTCATTCTAGATTGAGTTTATAATGGAAATTGTCTTCCTAAATTTACAAGTAATAGCTTTGCTGAAGTGCGTGCCAGTGGCCTACCCCGTTTCATGTCCCCACGAATAAGCGCAGCCAGATCAGTGGTCCTGTGGTGTAGCGGTTATCACGTCTGCTTCACACGCAGAAGGTCGCCGGTTCGATCCCGGCCAGGACCTATTTTGCTTTTATCAATTTTAATTTCGAACATACTCACACGAAAACTTAGCGAAACTTGACAAAGGTCCATTTCTAAGCTTTTCTATTCTTTTTGTGACTTCATTTTCAACCTCTCGGTGTACAAATTACGAAAAATCTACACAGTTTGATTAGAAATGGAATGTTTAGAACAGATGAGTTAAACCAAAAATGGATTATATGCTACCCTTGCATAGTTTGCATTGAGTTTACAATGATATTTGTCTTACTAACTTTACAAACGATGTTTTTGCTGAAGTTCGTAACCCGCCAGTAACCTTCCCCGTTTCATGTCCCCACGGATAAGCGCAGCCAGATCAGTGGTCCTGTGGTGTAGCGGTTATCACGTCTGCTTTACACGCAGAAGGTCGTCGGTTCGATCCCGGCCAGGACCTATTTTGATTTTATCAATTTGAATTTCAAACATACTCACGCGAAAACTTAGCGAAACTTGACAAAGGTCATTTCTAAGCTTTTCTGTTCTCTTTTTGACTTTATTTTCAACCTCTCGGTGTACAAATTTCGAAAAATCTACACAGTTTGATTAGAAATGGAATGTTTAGAACAGATGAGTTAAACCATGTTTTTGAAGTTCTTGGTGTACAATAAACGGGTGAACTTCTCATTTTCATTGAAAATGAAATGGTAACAAAATGAGCTCTACTACTGATTGATCAAGTCTATACTCCCTCATTCTAGATTGAGTTTATAATGGAAATTGTCTTCCTAAATTTACAAGTAATAGCTTTGCTGAAGTGCGTGCCAGTGGCCTACCCCGTTTCATGTCCCCACGAATAAGCGCAGCCAGATCAGTGGTCCTGTGGTGTAGCGGTTATCACGTCTGCTTTACACACAGAAGGTCGTCGGTTCGATCCCGGCCAGGACCTATTTTGATTTTATCAATTTGAATTTCAAACATACTCACGCGAAAACTTAGCGAAACTTGACAAAGGTCATTTCTAAGCTTTTCTGTTCTCTTTTTGACTTTATTTTCAACCTCTCGGTGTACAAATTTCGAAAAATCTACACAGTTTGATTAGAAATGGAATGTTTAGAACAGATGAGTTAAACCATGTTTTTGAAGTTCTTGGTGTACAATAAACGGGTGAACTTCTCATTTTCATTGAAAATGAAATGGTAACAAAATGAGCTCTACTACTGATTGATCAAGTCTATACTCCCTCATTCTAGATTGAGTTTATAATGGAAATTGTCTTCCTAAATTTACAAGTAATAGCTTTGCTGAAGTGCGTGCCAGTGGCCTACCCCGTTTCATGTCCCCACGAATAAGCGCAGCCAGATCAGTGGTCCTGTGGTGTAGCGGTTATCACGTCTGCTTTACACGCAGAAGGTCGTCGGTTCGATCCCGGCCAGGACCTATTTTGATTTTATCAATTTGAATTTCAAACATACTCACGCGAAAACTTAGCGAAACTTGACAAAGGTCCATTTCTAAGCTTTTCTATTCTTTTTGTGACTTCATTTTCAACCTCTCGGTGTACAAATTTCGAAAAATCTACACAGTTTGATCAGAAATGGAATGTTTAGAACAGATGAGTTACACCATGTTTTTGAAGTTCGTGGTGTACAATAAACGGGTGAACTTCTCATTTTCATTGAAAATGAAATGGTAACAAAATGAGCTCTACTACTGATTGATCAAGTCTATACTCCCTCATTCTAGATTGAGTTTATAATGGAAATTGTCTTCCTAAATTTACAAGTAATAGCTTTGCTGAAGTGCGTGCCAGTGGCCTACCCCGTTTCATGTCCCCACGAATAAGCGCAGCCAGATCAGTGGTCCTGTGGTGTAGCGGTTATCACGTCTGCTTCACACGCAGAAGGTCGCCGGTTCGATCCCGGCCAGGACCTATTTTGCTTTTATCAATTTTAATTTCGAACATACTCACGCGAAAACTTAGCGAAACTTGACAAAGGTCCATTTCCAAGCTTTTCTATTCTTTTTGTGACTTCATTTTCAACCTCTCGGTGTACAAATTACGAAAAATCTACACAGTTTGATTAGAAATGGAATGTTTAGAACAGATGAGTTACACCATGTTTTTGAAGTTCTTGGTGTACAATAAACGGGTGAACTTCCCATTTTCATTGAAAATGAAATGGTAACAAAATGAGCTCTACTAATGATTGATCAAGTCTATACTCCCTCATTCTAGATTGAGTTTATAATGAAAATTGTCTTCGTAAATTTACTAGTAATAGCTTTGCTGAAGTGCGTGACCCGCCAGTGGCCTACCCCGTTTCATGTTCCCACGAATAAGCGCAACCAGATCAGTGGTCCTGTGGTGTAGCGGTTATCACGTCTGCTTCACACGCAGAAGGTCGCCGGTTTGATCCCGGCCAGGACCTATTTTGCTTTTATCAATTTCAATTTAGAACATACTCACGCGAAACCTCAACTTGACAAAAGTCATTTCTAAGCTTTTCTATTTTTTTTTGACTTTATTTTCAAACTCTCGGTGTATAAATTACGAAAAATCTAAACATTTTGATCAGAAATGGAATGTTTAGAACAGATGAGTTACACCATGTTTTTGAAGTTCGTGGTGTACAATAAACGGGTGAAATTCCCATTTTTAATCAAACTGTGTAGATTTTCGAAATTTGTACACCGAGAGGTTGAACATAAAGTCAAAAAGAGAATAGAAAAGCTTAGAAATGACCTTTGTCAAGTTTCGCTAAGTTTTCGCGTGAGTATGTTCGAAATTCAAATTGATAAAATCAAAATAGGTCCTGGCCGGGATCGAACCGACGACCTTCTGCGTGTAAAGCAGACGTGATAACCGCTACACCACAGGACCACTGATCTGGCTGCGCTTATTCGTGGGGACATGAAACGGGGTAGGCCACTGGCGGGTCACGCACTTCAGCAAAGCTATTACTAGTAAATTTACGAAGACAATTTTCATTATAAACTCAATCTAGAATGAGGGAGTATAGACTTGATCAATCATTAGTAGAGCTCATTTTGTTACCATTTCATTTTCAATGAAAATGGGAAGTTCACCCGTTTATTGTACACCAAGAACTTCAAAAACATGGTGTAACTCATCTGTTCTAAACATTCCATTTCTAATCAAACTGTGTAGATTTTTCGTAATTTGTACACCGAGAGGTTGAAAATGAAGTCACAAAAAGAATAGAAAAGCTTGGAAATGGACCTTTGTCAAGTTTCGCTAAGTTTTCGCGTGAGTATGTTCGAAATTAAAATTGATAAAAGCAAAATAGGTCCTGGCCGGGATCGAACCGGCGACCTTCTGCGTGTGAAGCAGACGTGATAACCGCTACACCACAGGACCACTGATCTGGCTGCGCTTATTCGTGGGGACATGAAACGGGGTAGGCCACTGGCACGCACTTCAGCAAAGCTATTACTTGTAAATTTAGGAAGACAATTTCCATTATAAACTCAATCTAGAATGAGGGAGTATAGACTTGATCAATCAGTAGTAGAGCTCATTTTGTTACCATTTCATTTTCAATGAAAATGAGAAGTTCACCCGTTTATTGTACACCACGAACTTCAAAAACATGGTGTAACTCATCTGTTCTAAACATTCCATTTCTGATCAAAATGTTTAGATTTTTCGTAATTTATACACCGAGAGTTTGAAAATAAAGTCAAAAAAAAATAGAAAAGCTTAGAAATGACTTTTGTCAAGTTGAGGTTTCGCGTGAGTATGTTCTAAATTGAAATTGATAAAAGCAAAATAGGTCCTGGCCGGGATCAAACCGGCGACCTTCTGCGTGTGAAGCAGACGTGATAACCGCTACACCACAGGACCACTGATCTGGTTGCGCTTATTCGTGGGAACATGAAACGGGGTAGACCACTGGCGGGTCACGAACTTCAGCAAAGCTATTACTAGTAAATTTAGGAAGACAATTTCCATTACAAACTCAAGTTAGAATGAGGGAGTGTAGCACATAATCAATCATTAGTAGAGCAAATTTTTGTTACCATTTCATTTTCAATGAAAATGAGAAGTGAATCCGTTTATTGTATAGTGAGTGCCAAATTTTAAAATGTCTGTCTCTTGCCGGAATCGAACATGCGAGCAAAAGTTGCGTAGCAGGACACTAACCACTGGGCTATTAGAGCACATAACGGACAAGCGTTGGAATCGAAGGCATGTGTTCGCACACAGCGAAAAGTGAGATATACAGTACCCTTCCGCCTTTCCGTTGGCACTGACTATACACCAAGAAGTTTAACAACACTAAATAGAGCATACAAAAGCTTCGAATCAACATTTGTCGAGTTAGGCTAAGATTTCATGATAGCTAGGTTCAGTTCAAGTTTAATAAGAGCATCCGGTATTCTATTGGCAATTTCATCCTTTCAAAAATCGAAATGCATTTCTCAAAGTTTGTGTGATTTGTCATTCGTTTTAATTGTCTGCGCTGACGAAATGTTCCAGACAAAACAAATTTACCTTTAAAAGTGTGCCAGAATATCTTTCCAACAAGCAAATTTCCATTCTTTCTCCTTTTCAACTCTTTTTCACCTTTTAGAATGTTACCGTCAATTTTCTATTGACTATTTCCTTACAAATATTTGTGCCTCAGAAGAGCAATCAATAAATTCAGCATGAGCTTTTGATAGGTTCTTCTCTGTGTAATAGAATAACAACTGGTACTTATAAAACTATTTTAACTTGTAGCTTTGCAATTTTCTTGACTTCTGAATATGGCATACTCACAAAGCAGTCTAACCAAGTTCAAATTATGAAAGTAAAAATACAATTTCTGGAAAAAAATACACCAGTATTCAAACCAAACGAGTTGAACACACCCGAAGTCTGAAACGAAAGGATAAGATGAACATAAAGATGTAGCAAAAAACGCAATGGCATTTTAGTGACATTTATTCCTCGTATATACTGTCAGTCATTTGCATAGCCACCTGAAACATGTTAAACACAGCAGAACTGAGCAACGTGCAATGACAAAATGCACGATTCCTCATTGGAATGATAACTTTACAAGAGTAATTAATTAACTTCTCGTATAAATGGTAATCAAACTTCCCTCCGGGCTTCTTCAAGAAAGTTTTTTTTATTCATTCTTGTTCCAGAATGTTTTCCCTCATCAGTCTCTCGTGTCTGATTGGTGTTGCCATGAGCCAGGGATATGGAGTCCCGGCCCCCGCCCCGGTCCAGCCCGGTTATGGCCCGGTTGTGGTACCGCGCCCATATGTACTCGGTTACAGATATGGTTACCCGGTTAGAACACCTATTGTCTTCTTGTACACCTCAAGTACACCTGTGTCAGCATAGACATGGAGACTCTCATAACTCGGTTTCTACCTTTTCGCACCGACTTCAAAACTCAATTTTTAGAATATAATAGAATAGTACTTCTCCTACTAATTGCTACTACAAATTCTTGAGAAGTAAATTGTGGACATGAATGCAAGGATGAAGCGAACCTGATGATTAGATGATTCCTTCAATCACTTAAAGCAGGACGATAATGTGGACCAATCCCGTGTCAACGGTCCTATGAACTGCAATTGAAAAATGTATTGCAGTTCAAAGGACTGACGCGTCGTGATTGGACCACATAATCGTCCTTTCCCATGCATGGACCACATCATCGTCCTTTCTCCACATAAGTAGAACTTACATACCTAAAGTTTTGTCGAATAACTCAACTAATATAAAATACTATTATAGTATAAAATACTAATATAAAATACTGATTTATTGCAGCCCCACCGTCCTCATCATCCAAGATATGACAGCCGTAGTAGTAGTAGCGAGGGAGGTGAGTCTGTATAGAGGTGCCAAATTTATGAATTCCGTTCTCCCGCCGGAATCGAACCTGCGAGCAAAAGATTCGTAACTGAGCGTTAACCAATGCGCTATTAGTGCACATTACAGGCAAGCTTTGCCTTTGGAATCGAAGACACGTGTGCGTGCACAGCGGAAAGTTCGATATACAGTACCCCCCCCCCCCGCCTTTCCGTTGTAGACGACTATACTTGGAACAAATCTCAAATTTCAAATTTGATAATTTTTTTACCGAACTCCAAACTTCAGTTCCCTAAAAGCAAATTCAAATTGAAAAGGTGGGGGGGGGGGGTGTGTGCAACTTTGATGTTCTTCGAGTTTGTAATTTATTTATTTAGTTAAATGAAGGCAACTGTTATGCATGGAAAACGAAATTCAAATTTAAAAAATTTAAGTTCTCAAAATTTTACTGTTAGAGAATATCAGAGTACGTATGCTAGAAGATCCCGGCACCTTATCCCATCCTGCGTCTCTCGCTCTGCCTCACTATGTCTCGTCTATCACGTTCCGGCGGGATGTAAGAACAGAGAAATAGCGTATGTTTGAGGAGACGCAGGATGGGATGGAGGTGCCGGGATCTTCTAGCATACGTACTCAGGCCATATTTCTGTTTATTTTGTTCATTCCAGACAGTGATTGCAGAGATTGCAACAAAATCAAAACTTCTTGCAAATACTTCAGTGGCGACGAAGATCAGTGTTTCAAGGCGGAGATAACGTGAGTTTCTAAAATTTTCAGAAACATTTTTCATCTTCCGATTTTCATGTCTCTTTTTTTTCACTCAAAGTGGGGTGAAAACTATGAAGGAAGGCAGAAAGGACCGCTAGTTTAGGTATTTCGGGTTACCTAAGTGAATGTACCGTTGCGTGCACCAAAACAGGCAAACACGTGTTAACCGTATGCAAATTAGGTTCGTTAGTTCGAACTAAAAGTGACATTCATCGGTCTCTCTTAATAAGCTCTTTTATCAACTTTTCTATCTGTCCTCCTTAATAGGCGAGTTGTGAAGTTTGTGAAACGTGAAAAAGTTACTCAACGTAATGTATGATTTTCATCTTTCACAACAATTGAGCACTTTCTCTCAAAAACACTGAAAAACTATAGGAATATAGTCTATACCATTCCTACTGAGACCCCTACAGTACAACCTTCAATTTTTGAATGACGGTTCCACAATGCAAACTTGAACTTTCTTGAAATAATTCTTAGGAACTTTTTGTAATAGGTAATGAGAATCAAATAATTAGGCTGTAAACCTTTTAGATAACACGGACTGCATTCGAACGCGGCTGAAACTTCTGTGTTCCTACTGTACGAGTCGCAGTAGGAACGAAAAAGACTATACAATCTGTTTTCAGTTACATCAAGTACAAGGGTTGCAAACGTGCAGTTATTTCATGTGGAAATGAAGAGGGAGTTCAACTGATGACGAAAAACGAGGAGATTATCAGCACCGGACAAAACATCGACAAAATGGTCAAATGCGATGGAAATAGGTACGCTTTGTTGGCGAATTCACTGAGTAGCCTCAATCTGTTTCGATGAGGAAATGTGCTCCAGGGAGAAGTGTGTGACGTCACCACTTAGATTTTTTTGAGGGAGGAACAGAGAACATGCGCGAATTCAGCGAACCGGTTACTGGACAACTGAACCGACTTCTAAACCGACGGTTCTCCAGTGAATGCTTCGAACCGAACCGACATTAATCATAAATCAAACAAACGTAATGCGTAAATCCCGGCTTGGTTCGAAACATTTACTTGAGAACCGTTCCGTTACGTATAGCGGTTCGGTCGGTTCGGTTGGGAAAGGACCCGGTTCATTTGTTCGCTTTAAGAAGACCGGGAGGGTCTTGAACGTGATACATGTGAAGAACGCATGTGATTGAACGTGTGAAAAACGTGTGAACGAGCAGGCACCTGCTATTTTTCATACAACATAACACACAGTGGTATGTTGAAAAGTGTATTTGACTACTGGAACAAGCCAATTAATTTCCATGTTCGCTATTGAAAATCATGACTCAACTCACTTACCTAGAAGTAACTATACCTACATATAGATAAATAGAAATTATCACAGTGTAGTAACAACTTTATGTTCAATTGTTGGCAAGTGTTACTATTCTTCTAGTCTTGTGAATAATCACCTAAATTTTCAGATGGAAGGTCAAAGATCAAACTGGCGAGAAGATCAGATTCAAGAAAGTCTACTGTGTGAAACCCGAAGAGACCCGCAAGTAACAGATAGAGTTATCGCAACCGAGATAAATAAAGGTTTTGAAATTTTCATAAAGCTGCTCTCAAATAAGGGCGCGGTTCGGTCGTCTGCGTATCATTGATCTACACACTCTGTCGTCTGCTGGCGAGTAACCAACGAACGTTCGCTTTTCATCGCTCATTGAATAGGGCCCTCTGCTGTCTTTTTCTGCCCTCTGCTGGTGAATGCTGGTAAACTGCTGCCCTCTGCTGGTAAATGACGACTATAGTCGTCGCTAGTGGAAAGGCGGGAGGGTACTGTATATCTCACTTACCGCTGTGTACGGACACATGTCTTTGATTCCAAGGCTTGTCCGTCATGTACTTTTATAGCGGAGTGGGCAGGACCAGCTACGAAACTTTTGCTCGCAGGTTCTATTTTGGCGTGAGCCAGAAATTAATAAATTGTCACACCCTTTATTTGGCGCCGCGAGACGATGGTCGCGAAAGAGTGCGCAGTACTGAATGTATGATATCAGTGGCCGTATTTTGTACGCTCGAGTAGCCATGTAAGTTATAGTTCGTTTCAACCATAATATGGTTGTATAGAATATGGTTGTGGTTGTATATGGTTGTATAGTATATGGTTGTAGATAATATGGTTTTATAGAATATGGTTGTATGTATATTATATAGAAAGGAGTCAGTTACATAACGTTTTAGTGGACGGAGTCAATCATGTTAAAAAGTTGCCAAAGTTTCCAACAGCGACCAGCCTAATCAAAATTGTTGGTTTTTCAAAGCTACATTTATCGCCCAAAAATTTGTTTAAACTACTCCCCGATCATGTGATAAACTTTTAAACACGAAATAAGTGCACAAAACTCAAAACAACTATTTTTGGTATTTTTATCTGTTATGAAAAGACTGGCAAGCTGCCAGATCAGTCGCCTGCAATACTCAGACAACCCCTTGCCAATTAGCAAGCCACTTTTGTAGCGGCCTCGGCGAGACAGTGTGTAGGTCAGAGAGACGCAGACTGTCTCATCCTGTCTGCCGCCTCATTGACCTTTGTGCTCTCTCGCTTTCATAGCTTGCTAATCGTAGAAAGTTGGCGCCAATGTTTCTGAGCATAGCTCAGACCAGCATGGCTGTACTATTGATGGGTGAAACCACCAAACTATACATGATCCAATTTTTCAGAACATCTTGTGGAATTCTGCCCTATTTGTTCTAAGAATTTTGTTGTCTATTTTCAAAGTTCTGCCGGCCACAATTCTGAACGAGAAATAGAGAAATGTACCATTAGAGACTATTTAAGATATGACTGATTGAGAATTTTCTCAAGTAACTCACATGGCCACATGAGCTTATAATGGGGGCAGAGGCTCAGTGCCGGAGTGTTGTAGTGTACGTATAGATGTGAACTCGATCTTCAGAACTCGTGGAGCAGTTTTCGATGTTCAAATCACGTGCCGTGACAAAGTGAGTTTGCGCTACTACTATACGAAAATAAAACTAAATTAGTATAAAAAACGAGTGTAAAGAAAAAAAAGATTAGTTTTGGATAAACAGGTACAAGAAATATAGAGGAAGTCCAATAAAAATATTTTGAGGAAAAGTCTAATCTCGCTCGGTTTAAAAATTCAAAAAAAGGATACCGAGTTTTTTGCTACCGGAAGAAAACTTCTGACTGAGACTCACAATAATCTAGCTTATACTCCGTTGTTTTCAAGAGAAGCGAGATTAGCATTTTCCTCAAAATATTTTCATTGGACTTCTTTTATATTTCTTGTACCTGTTTATCCAAAACTAATCTTTACTTTCTTTACACTCGTTTTTTATACTAATTGAACTCTTTTTCTATGGTTACGAAGTAACGGTCATTTTTGATAAAAATGATATTTTTGAACAATAATCTAAACAAGGAATTTTATGTTTTTCTATTGGAGTTTTGAACCGCGCTGTATTTCAGAACGTTTGTCTAGTTGTAACCTCGTTCAAGTGATAGCAAATTTTGTGCTCCAGGCAGGAATCGAACCTCGGTTCGCCGTGCGTAAATAGAGCTTTTATCCAATCTGCCATTCAGACATGTGAATAAGAATGAAAACCAAGCTGTACCCGCCTGTCATGAGATCTCCATTGGAAAAATGATTCCTACTACACGTTTAACTCTTCTTTCATTTTTTATTTCACAAAACCGGTCTATCCATAATTTTTGCGAGACCATTTTCGGTCGTCTCACACGTTGTATTCAAATTTACGACACACCTGGAAAACACGTATACCTAAACTTTTTTATGGCTTTTTAACAGTGTAAGAAATTTCGGAATGAGTTGATTTAGAGCAAAACTATGCCCAGATTTGAGGAGGCGGACACTTTTGTCGCCGCCGCCGCCGCCGCCGCCGCCCCGCACGGAAGCCATTTCTGCGAGACGTTGGGTCCTCTAACTCCTCTCAACAAATTTTTTCTTGGAACGTGAACTTAAGTTCTTGTAGACGTGTTGCCCTTCAGTAATTCTTGCAAATATCTAGGGAAATGGTCGACGTACTTTGAAGAAACTTGTAATAAACTGTTTTGTATTGTCTGCAGACCTTTGAACAAAAACTAATCTGCGCAGCGCTCCGCGCTGCGCCCGATAGTCACGTAAAATCAGCATTCTAGTGAGGAATCAATACTTATACTTGCTCTGAGGAATTGTCCTCTGAAAATCTCGGCACGATGAAAATGAATCTCTGTGCGAATGAACGAGCTAAACGTTACAACAAAGTTTATTGCATTACTTATCCACTTTCTTGCATTTCTATAGGTAAATATATGGAGAACTTAGAAATAAACATATTTATCACTATACTGATCTCTCTATCTTTTACTTGCGGGTGTCTTTGGGTTTCACACAGTAGACTTTCTTGAATTTGATCTTCTCGCCAGTTTGATCTTTGACCTTCCATCTGAAAATTTGAGTGATTATTCACACGATTACCAAACTTATTTTTTCCGTCATTTCAGTGTTAAAGAATGACAATTATATGGTCGTTAAGCTGCAATACATTTTTCAATTTCAGTTAGAAGGACCGTTGACACGGGATTGGTCTACATAATCGTCCTGCTTTAACAGTGGTGCTTATACAAGCTTTGAAACATATAATTTATTTTTGCTAGAGGGAGAACTCAAATAAAACACGTCACTGACTGCACGTTCCCCTATTTTCCATTGAATACTCGAAAACAAATAGGATGGGTTAAGCTAGTTGATCACAACTGGTTTGTTATTACACTGTGGTAATTTCTAGGTATCTATATATAGGATGTTCAATAACGAACATGAAAATTAACCAGCTTGTTTCAGTAGTCAAATATACCTTTCAATACTATGTTTTTGAATGAATAAAAATTCGATTATTTAGAACGTGACTGCTCCGTTCACACGTTCTTTACACGTTCAATCACTTGCGTTTCCACACGTATTACGTTCAAAACCCTCCCGGTCTTCTTTAAGCAAACAAATCGTACCTGTTTCCATCGCATTTGACCATTTTGTTGAAGTTTTGCCCGGTGCTGATGATGTCCTCATTTTTCGTCATCAGTTGAACTCCCTCTTCATTTCCACATGAAATAACTGCACGTTTGCAACCATTGTACTTGATGTAACTGAAAAACACATTGTATTCTCAGAGTTTTTGGGTTTTTGGGTTTTCGTGAATATTAAAATTTTCATAGATAGTTTGTATGTAATTCTGTGGTTTCTGAGAAATGTTTATGAATTCACATTTCACTCATTTTTCAACGTGCTTCTTGATCTAAAAAAACATTCATCTATAAGTACTGCAACCCACAAAACTATGGGAATGTATTTTGAAACTTTGAAAAACTTACGTTATCTTTGCCTCAAAACACTGATCTTTGTCGCCATTGAAGTATTTGCAAGAAGTTTTGATTTTGTTGCAATCTCTGCATTCACTGTCTGGAATGAAAAATCAATTTTTTGTGGAAAGTTACAGTTTTGAAATGTAGTAAAGAGTGGTTAAAACTCTGATTTCAGTTGTTTTCTGACTTTAAAGTTAGTAAACACGGAAGATATACATGTCTTTCTTTTCACTTAATGAGGTCAAACCTTGAATGGAAATTCAACTTTATCAGCAACGGTGAAAGGTTTGAGCCTGGCTTGAATGTGGCTTCATGGTCTGGACACAAAATCAAAAAAAAATGACGAACAGAACCATTTCTAATAAGCTATCCTTTTCGAAGTTGTCCGGAACAATAGTTTCTGAACTCAAACAATGACGAAAAAGGTTTGGTATTGAATTGTATGAAACTAACATCTATGGAAAGAAATATGAAAGATTCAAATAGTTTTAACATTCGACGTCAAATGTGTGATATAAACTAACCTCCCTCGCGACTCTCGCTACTTCTGCTTCTGCTGTCGTATCTCGGGTGGTGGGGACGGTGCGGCTGCAACAAATTGGATATTCTTTATAGTGGGTGCCGAATTTATAAATGTCTGTCTCTCACCGGAATCGAACCAGCGAGCAAATCATTTACAGCAGGCCGCTAACCTCTACGCTATTAGAGCACATAACGGGCATGTTTTGGAATGGAAGGCATGTGTGTGTACACAGCGAAATGTGCGATATACAGTGCCCTCCGGCCTTTCCGTTGGCGATGACTATAATATCAATTGAGTTTGTGAGAGAAGTTGTTGCTTAGTTGAGTACTCTTAACCGTTAAATTTTGTTGAACTTTTTGAAGTAGTCGTAGTATCAAAAAGTGAATTTTGAAGTCGGCGCAAAAAGTTCGAAACCGAATTATGAGAATCTCCGTGTCTTATTGTTGAAACAGGTGTGCTTGAGGTGAACGAGAAAACAATTTGTGTGCTAACCGGGTAACCATATCCGTAACCGGGTCCATATCTGGGTGGTACCACAACCGGACCATAACCGGGCTGGACCGGGGCGGGGGCCGGGACTCCATATCCCTGGCTCATGGCTGCACCAATCAGACACGAGAGACTGATGAGGGAAAACATTCTGTAAATGTACATTAGAAGTGAAAATAAACCTGGAGCGTGTCTAAAGAATAAGAAGTCAATGTTCGAGAAGAAGTCTAATTTGGACTAATAATGTTATACTTGACTTTTCAGATTTGCTCTAAATAATCCTAAATGTTTGTAAATGTAGAACTATGAACAGTGTAAACACTCCAATTTCAAGAGAGGTATTTTGTTAGTCAATTACAAAGTCACGTGAAACATGTTAAACACAGCAGAATTCAGAAACGTGCAGTGACGAAGTGCACGATTCCTCACTTGAATGCTAACTTTACGTGACTTACTTCTATTATAGTAAAAGTTCAAAGAAAGACTACGAAAGGGGTGAAGAAAACTAAAATAGTATAGAATATGGTTGTGGTTGTATATGGTTGTATAGTATATGGTTGTAGATAATATGGTTTTATAGAATATGGTTGTATGTATATTATATAGAAAGGAGTCAGTTACATAACGTTTTAGTGGACGGAGTCAATCATGTTAAAAAGTTGCCAAAGTTTCCAACAGCGACCAGCCTAATCAAAATTGTTGGTTTTTCAAAGCTACATTTATCGCCCAAAAATTTGTTTAAACTACTCCCCGATCATGTGATAAACTTTTAAACACGAAATAAGTGCACAAAACTCAAAACAACTATTTTTGGTATTTTTATCTGTTATGAAAAGACTGGCAAGCTGCCAGATCAGTCGCCTGCAATACTCAGACAACCCCTTGCCAATTAGCAAGCCACTTTTGTAGCGGCCTCGGCGAGACAGTGTGTAGGTCAGAGAGACGCAGACTGTCTCATCCTGTCTGCCGCCTCATTGACCTTTGTGCTCTCTCGCTTTCATAGCTTGCTAATCGTAGAAAGTTGGCGCCAATGTTTCTGAGCATAGCTCAGACCAGCATGGCTGTACTATTGATGGGTGAAACCACCAAACTATACATGATCCAATTTTTCAGAACATCTTGTGGAATTCTGCCCTATTTGTTCTAAGAATTTTGTTGTCTATTTTCAAAGTTCTGCCGGCCACAATTCTGAACGAGAAATAGAGAAATGTACCATTAGAGACTATTTAAGATATGACTGATTGAGAATTTTCTCAAGTAACTCACATGGCCACATGAGCTTATAATGGGGGCAGAGGCTCAGTGCCGGAGTGTTGTAGTGTACGTATAGATGTGAACTCGATCTTCAGAACTCGTGGAGCAGTTTTCGATGTTCAAATCACGTGCCGTGACAAAGTGAGTTTGCGCTACTACTATACGAAAATAAAACTAAATTAGTATAAAAAACGAGTGTAAAGAAAAAAAAGATTAGTTTTGGATAAACAGGTACAAGAAATATAGAGGAAGTCCAATAAAAATATTTTGAGGAAAAGTCTAATCTCGCTCGGTTTAAAAATTCAAAAAAAGGATACCGAGTTTTTTGCTACCGGAAGAAAACTTCTGACTGAGACTCACAATAATCTAGCTTATACTCCGTTGTTTTCAAGAGAAGCGAGATTAGCATTTTCCTCAAAATATTTTCATTGGACTTCTTTTATATTTCTTGTACCTGTTTATCCAAAACTAATCTTTACTTTCTTTACACTCGTTTTTTATACTAATTGAACTCTTTTTCTATGGTTACGAAGTAACGGTCATTTTTGATAAAAATGATATTTTTGAACAATAATCTAAACAAGGAATTTTATGTTTTTCTATTGGAGTTTTGAACCGCGCTGTATTTCAGAACGTTTGTCTAGTTGTAACCTCGTTCAAGTGATAGCAAATTTTGTGCTCCAGGCAGGAATCGAACCTCGGTTCGCCGTGCGTAAATAGAGCTTTTATCCAATCTGCCATTCAGACATGTGAATAAGAATGAAAACCAAGCTGTACCCGCCTGTCATGAGATCTCCATTGGAAAAATGATTCCTACTACACGTTTAACTCTTCTTTCATTTTTTATTTCACAAAACCGGTCTATCCATAATTTTTGCGAGACCATTTTCGGTCGTCTCACACGTTGTATTCAAATTTACGACACACCTGGAAAACACGTATACCTAAACTTTTTTATGGCTTTTTAACAGTGTAAGAAATTTCGGAATGAGTTGATTTAGAGCAAAACTATGCCCAGATTTGAGGAGGCGGACACTTTTGTCGCCGCCGCCGCCGCCGCCGCCGCCCCGCACGGAAGCCATTTCTGCGAGACGTTGGGTCCTCTAACTCCTCTCAACAAATTTTTTCTTGGAACGTGAACTTAAGTTCTTGTAGACGTGTTGCCCTTCAGTAATTCTTGCAAATATCTAGGGAAATGGTCGACGTACTTTGAAGAAACTTGTAATAAACTGTTTTGTATTGTCTGCAGACCTTTGAACAAAAACTAATCTGCGCAGCGCTCCGCGCTGCGCCCGATAGTCACGTAAAATCAGCATTCTAGTGAGGAATCAATACTTATACTTGCTCTGAGGAATTGTCCTCTGAAAATCTCGGCACGATGAAAATGAATCTCTGTGCGAATGAACGAGCTAAACGTTACAACAAAGTTTATTGCATTACTTATCCACTTTCTTGCATTTCTATAGGTAAATATATGGAGAACTTAGAAATAAACATATTTATCACTATACTGATCTCTCTATCTTTTACTTGCGGGTGTCTTTGGGTTTCACACAGTAGACTTTCTTGAATTTGATCTTCTCGCCAGTTTGATCTTTGACCTTCCATCTGAAAATTTGAGTGATTATTCACACGATTACCAAACTTATTTTTTCCGTCATTTCAGTGTTAAAGAATGACAATTATATGGTCGTTAAGCTGCAATACATTTTTCAATTTCAGTTAGAAGGACCGTTGACACGGGATTGGTCTACATAATCGTCCTGCTTTAACAGTGGTGCTTATACAAGCTTTGAAACATATAATTTATTTTTGCTAGAGGGAGAACTCAAATAAAACACGTCACTGACTGCACGTTCCCCTATTTTCCATTGAATACTCGAAAACAAATAGGATGGGTTAAGCTAGTTGATCACAACTGGTTTGTTATTACACTGTGGTAATTTCTAGGTATCTATATATAGGATGTTCAATAACGAACATGAAAATTAACCAGCTTGTTTCAGTAGTCAAATATACCTTTCAATACTATGTTTTTGAATGAATAAAAATTCGATTATTTAGAACGTGACTGCTCCGTTCACACGTTCTTTACACGTTCAATCACTTGCGTTTCCACACGTATTACGTTCAAAACCCTCCCGGTCTTCTTTAAGCAAACAAATCGTACCTGTTTCCATCGCATTTGACCATTTTGTTGAAGTTTTGCCCGGTGCTGATGATGTCCTCATTTTTCGTCATCAGTTGAACTCCCTCTTCATTTCCACATGAAATAACTGCACGTTTGCAACCATTGTACTTGATGTAACTGAAAAACACATTGTATTCTCAGAGTTTTTGGGTTTTTGGGTTTTCGTGAATATTAAAATTTTCATAGATAGTTTGTATGTAATTCTGTGGTTTCTGAGAAATGTTTATGAATTCACATTTCACTCATTTTTCAACGTGCTTCTTGATCTAAAAAAACATTCATCTATAAGTACTGCAACCCACAAAACTATGGGAATGTATTTTGAAACTTTGAAAAACTTACGTTATCTTTGCCTCAAAACACTGATCTTTGTCGCCATTGAAGTATTTGCAAGAAGTTTTGATTTTGTTGCAATCTCTGCATTCACTGTCTGGAATGAAAAATCAATTTTTTGTGGAAAGTTACAGTTTTGAAATGTAGTAAAGAGTGGTTAAAACTCTGATTTCAGTTGTTTTCTGACTTTAAAGTTAGTAAACACGGAAGATATACATGTTTTTCTTTTCACTTAATGAGGTCAAACCTTGAATGGAAATTCAACTTTATCAGCAACGGTGAAAGGTTTGAGCCTGGCTTGAATGTGGCTTCATGGTCTGGACACAAAATCAAAAAAAAATGACGAACAGAACCATTTCTAACAAGCTATCCTTTTCGAAGTTGTCCGGAACAATAGTTTCTGAACTCAAACAATGACGAAAAAGGTTTGGTATTGAATTGTATGAAACTAACATCCAAATTATGGAAAGAAATATTAAAGGTTCAAATAGTTTCAACATTCAACGTCAAATGTGTGATGTAAACTAACCTCCCTCGCGACTTTCGCTACTTCTGCTTCTGCTGTCGTAGCTCGGGTGATGGGGCTGCAATAAATTAGATATACTTTATAGTGGGTGCCGAATTTATAAATTTTTGACTCTTACCGGAATCGAACCAGCGAGCAAGCCATTTACAGCAGGCCGCTAACCTCTACGCTATTAGAGTACATAACGGGCATGTTTTGGAATGGAAGACATGTGTGTGTACACAGCGAAATGTGCGATATACAGTGCCCTCCGGCCTTTCCGTTGGCGATGACTATAATATCAATTGAGTTTGTGAGAGAAGTTGTTGCTTAGTTGAGTACTCTTAACTGTTAAATTTTGTTGAACTGTTTGTTTTTGAAGTAGTCGTAGTATCAAAAAGTGAAATTCAAAGTCGGCGCAAAAAGTTCGAAACCGAATTATGAGAATCTCCGTGTCTTATTGTTGAAGCAGGTGTACTCACCGGGTAGCCATATCCGTAACCGGGTTGATATCTGGGTGGTACCACAACCGGACCATAACCGGGCTGGACCGGGGCGGGGGCCGGGACTCCATATCCCTGGCTCATGGCAACACCAATCAGACACGAGAGACTGATGAGGGAAAACATTCTGTAAATGTACATTAGAAGTGAAAATAAACCTGGAACCTGTCTAAAGAATAAGAAGTGAATGTTCGAGAAGATGTCTAATTTGGACTAATCATGTTATACTTGACTTTTCAGATTTGCTCTAAATAATCCTAAATGTTTGTAAATGTAGAACTATGAACAGTGTAAACACTCCAATTTCAAGAGAGGTATTTTGTTAGTCAATTGCACAGTCACGTGAAACATGTTAAACACAGCAGAATTCAGAAACGTGCAGTGACGAAGTGCACGATTCCTCACTTGAATGCTAACTTTACGTGACTTACTTCTATTATAGTAAAAGTTCAAAGAAAGACTACGAAAGGGGTGAAGCGTGAAGAAAACTCAGAAAAAGGTGTACTTCAAATATGTACAATTTTGAACTCTGATGTGTTTCTCATTTTCCAAGTGAAAAATAGCGTTTTTATTCGAAACAAGAAAAATGTGGAGAAGTTGCTTGCCAAAACTGAACTTCTCCTTCCTTTTATGCGAGACTTTGTTGTGTCTACCGGCGTTGGTCAGCACGAATAATGAGAACGCAATTTAAAAAATACAGTTGGGGTTTGATCTGTTCAAAAAGGAAAAAAAGATAATTTAAAATAAAATGAAGAGAAAAAAGAAAACCACGTTCCATAGTTTTTTGCTATACTAGAAGTCAATTGAATATGAAGTTAACATCCTAAAGTTAACAATGAGGAATCGTGCACTTTGTAATTGCACGTTTCGAAGTTCTGCTGTGTTCAACATGTTTCACGTGATTTGCAATTGACTAACAGTATACTCAAACAGCTCCTAGCCGATTGACCAGCTACTTCTGTAGCCCTATGGACGAGAGAGTGTGTGCAGAATACGTATGTTATAGTCGTTGCCAACGGAAAGGCGGCAGGGAACTGTATATCTCGCTTTCAGCTGTGTACGCACACGTTTACTCGGTTCCGAAGCTCACTTGTGGTGTGCTCGAATAGATCAGTGGTATGCGCCCTGCTACGAATCTTTTGATCGCAGGTTGGATTTCGGCGGGAGACAGAAATTAATCAATTTGGAACTCACTATAGAAGATCCCGGCATCTTTATCCCATCCTGCGTCTCCTCAAACATACGCTATTTCTCTGCTCTTACATCCCGCCGGGATGTAGGAGACATTAAATAGTAAGGCAGAGCGAGAGACGTAGAGTAGGATGAAAGTGCCGGAATCTTCTAGCATACGTACTCATATCGACGAAAGAGTGTGCAGGTCAGAGAGACGCAGAATACCTTCAGTCCGCGAGCTCATTGACGTCTATACCCTTCTGCTTTTGTAGCTAGTCAACCTGCGAAAAATGACGCAAAATGTTCAAAGTTCATTCCTTTGTTGGGCTTTGTTCTGTTTCCTAATGCCATTTTTATGTTATATTTCTTTCGATTCCAATATTTGAAATAGAGGAACTGTGCGATGACGAAAGCTTTGAATGACACATTCCGCCGCGCAGACAAAGCAAAACTAAGCTTAAATAGATGCTGGGGGAGTATTCTGACAACTCATTCTTCTCTATCATTTTCATATCACATTTCGAAAGAGAACAGTTGTTATATATTTATCTCTAGTGAGGCTCCTACTTACAAAACGTTCGGTTTTTTCACGAACCTCATTTCTTATCATAAAGCGCGTTTCAGAGTATTTTCGACCGAATTTGCTTTTGAGAAAAGACTTGGAAAGTTCAAAGAGATTAACGTAGGAGTTTAGTCAAGAATAATTTATGAACTAGGTTAATTCGCTCAGTAAGAAATGTACTCAAAACCGTTTCGACCCTGATTCAAGACAGTTTTGGGTTTTCTCAAAGGGTTGGGTCATCATCAGTTGAACCCCTCTGAGAAAATAAAAAACAGGAAAAACTCTCTGAGCAAACCCAAAATCGTCTTGAATCAGGGTCGAAGCGGTTTTGAGTACATCTCTTACTGAGCACATTAACCGAATCATACCACCATCCAAAAGTCCTGATGACACAATTATATTTTGTTCAAATAAAATAACCTAGACCTAGTCTATAAACTGTTCAATTCATCATGAAACATTTGCGCAAACTTCTCGCTACCGCTAATAACGCAAATTATTTACTACTTATGTATTTTACCGTTCACAAAATATTGTTTATTCTACCGAGTATTCCAACAAATCGTCGCAAGATGGAATCACGAATTTTCCAGAATGCTTTCGTTAGTGGCACTTTCGTGTCTGATTGGTGTTGCCATGAGCCAGGGGTTCGGGGTCCCGGCCCCTGCCCCGGTCCAGCCCGGTTACGGACAGGTCGTGATACCGCCCAACTACGGACCCGGATACGGATACCCGGTTAGTTCTCTTTCGAGTTTGGTGGATCAGTTTTGGGGTTTTACCGGAGAGGGAAATAGAGGTTAGTATGTAAAGTTTCAGTTTTTTTAAAAGAATACAAGTATTCCATTTTTTTTGTTGCTAAACTTGTAACCTGGGTAATGATTGCTTCTAAGAAAACCGAAATGTGATTTTATGTACAACTTGAACCGAGTTCTCGAAAAGTAACTTGAGTTTAACTGGCGACGTAGCGAAAATCTCATGGGATACCTCATGACCTAATGGCACGAGCTTCTCATGAAATTGTGTTGCTTTATATGCTACAACATTGAGAGTTTACTAGTGAAGAGTCTTATGAGAAACTCATATGACCTTCACATGAGGTTGAAGAGACTGGTACGTCGCATGACAACTGATTATTTGATCAACCTACTCTGAATCCATTCGGGTCGCTTTATAAAACACGAAAACCGGTCTCGGCTCTACACGTTGTCTCGTATACTAGAAGTAAATTGAATCGTCACGTGAAGTTAGCACTCTAATAAGGCATCGTGTAATTCGACAGTACTCCCGTGTACACAGATCAAACAACAAACGTCAAACCGTTTTCCTCTGTTCAGCACTATTATCCTGACGATTACTCCGACAGCAGAAGCAGCAGCAGCGAAGAAAAGAGTGCGTTTCTATAGTCGTTTTCTTTCCTTCTTAGACTCATACAGTATGCTCACAGAACTTCCATTAGAATTTTTCATTGCATTACGTGACCTAAAATGTTGAATATTTTCGCATCGGTTCTTATTTCCTATCATAAAATGTGCTCGAAATTAAATGAAGTTCGCATTAGAGAACCGTCATCAGAAAACTTAATGGGACCGTACCTTTTTAATTTGATGATTTGAGTTGTCAGTGAGCATATGGGGACGAAAAATTAACAAAACAGTCAGAATTCGTGGAAATTCCGCAGCTTCGGTAGTTTTTGAGCAAATTTAAGTGTGGCAACAACGCGGAAGCCACAGCACGTACCACATTTTCATGGAGACGCGCACAAAGTGTCCGCAAACCGTCCGTAAAACGTATCATGAATTCTATCACGTAACAATTGACATATTTAAAAGTGTTATCCATGCCTCTTTTTAGTTATCCATGCCTCTTTTTGTTTCAATTAAGATTGAAGTTGTGTGTATTGAAATCGAATTCATCATTTGTCCAAAAACTTTGCGATACAGTAACCCTAAATATTCGTTGGCTTATAAAAGGCTTTGGCTCTCGACTGATTTTCTTTTTTTTTTCCTTTTTCGTGTAATAGTAGTGGACCACCATACACTACTGAAGCGCTATCTTGAGGTTTCGTGTTTTTTAGTTGATCCAAATTATAGAGGAACGGTGCCTATAAAGTCGGGCGATTTTATGGTCCAATCCAAACGCTCCAGTCTTTTAAACTGCAATACATTGGTCAATTGCAGTGCATAGACCGATGACACGGGGTTGGTCCATGTAATCGTCCTGCTTTAAGTAGAATAAAATGTTGAGGCAAAATAGTTTGAGTAAATGGGGGAGGGGTAAGTATAGCATTATCAGGAGCTCACTCTGAATACAAAATTGTACTTTACCAAACTACAACAACAAATAAGAACTTTCATGTAAGAGCTCTTTTGTAAACACGTTTTGTTTGGCGACAACTTTTATATTGTTTGTTATACGGAATCTACGAGAATTCATACGCTGTTAACCCTACCTGAGTATAGTACTCACATGAGTTTGAGTACTAGAACTTCAGCAGAGTACGTATGCTAGAAAATTCCGGCACCTTCATGCTATCCTGCGTCTTCTTCAACATACGCTATTTCTCTGCTCTTACGTCATCGGTCCATTGTCATCGGTGAGAGACAAGAAATAGTGAGGCAGAGCGAGAGACGCAGGATGGGATGAAGGGGCCGGGATCTTCCAGCATATGTACTCTCTACTCTGGCATACTGCAGGAGTTCCAATAGCCATGGCAAATACTTATAACTGGCAGTTTCAGAGAAAAAGTGCCAAACTTGCCGAAAACTGAAAACGAGCTGCAAGAACTACGAAGGAGCAGGAAAGTGCAAGAGAGCCCATGTGACGTGAGTATAGTTCGATGCACTTATGTAGTTGTAGTTTGGGTGTGTTTTTATGCAGCTACGAACGTTTAGTTGAACTGTAGTCGGATGCATCAGTGTAGTTGTAGTTTGAATCGGGTCTAAGTATAGTCGGTGCCAAATTTATAAATTTCTGTCTCTCACCGAAATCGAACCTGCGATCGAAATATTCGTAGCGACGTGCAAAAGTTGCGCTATTAGAGAACATACCCGGCCGGCAACCTTTAAAATCTATCACATGTGTGCGTACACAGCGGAAAGTGAGATATACAGCACCCCCCCCCCCCCGTTTTTTCCGTTAGCGACGACTATACATAGTAGTTTGATTCGCTCTCGACTCAGATAAAGGACTATACATCAACTGATTTGAGGGGGGCTGCAATAAATTTTCAAACGAAAGATCGAACTTCGATAGATGTCCTTTTTTTACTAGAATGTCCATTCAAAGCTCTGTTTTCGAAATTTTACAAGTATTTTGCTTATTGTCAGAGACGCAGAGGCTGATTTGTAGTGAATGAATATTGATTACAGGCACTTTTCTGACACTCGTGCGTTTTCGGCTAACGCCGTTAGCCAAATTCGGCATTCAATGCAGCCCCCCTTTAAAGCTACCCGCTGACGTCTGTCGTATAGTCTGATGTCGGACACGTCTCAGTTTTACAGTATTAACAGTGCAAACAAAATTTAGACATGAAATATCACTTATAGAATTAATAAGCTCGGGACTTGAATAATGTCATGTTGAAAGTTTGCCAAAAACGGTAATCTGATTACAGTGCCCACTTGAACTACAATGAAAACTCAGGTCATATTTCAGCTCCATAAAGCGCAAGGGCTGTAAGTGGGGGGTCGTTTCGTGTGGTTCTAAACCCTCGAAAATGATGACAGAAGAGGACGACATCCTCAGTCAGGGAAGCAACATCGACAAGATGATCTACTGCAAGGGAAAGAAGTTGGTTCATCACGTTTTGTTAAGAGAGGGGAAATTATTAATATTGACAATATGATCTACTGGAAGGGAATAAAGTTGGTTCATCACGTTTTGTTAAGAGAGGGGAAATGATTAATATTGACAATATGATCTACTCTAAAGGAATAAAAAAAAAATCTAAAGGAATAAAGTTGATTCATGTTTGGTTTTCGATAAATGGGGGTATGATGTGAGGGCGGTGTGGGGCTCAACGAGAATATAACTAACGACTGATCCTAGCTCAGCATTCCGCACGTTTCCCCAGGGTACTATTCGAAACATCTTGTTAAAATAAGTAGTAGTTAACGGGGTTAGTTTAGAATTTTTTCGTTGAATGGTACTCCAAATACAAAAAACATCGATAACAGTTTTGTTTTAGGTGGGCTGCCAGAGACATCACTGGAGAGAAGGTTAAATTCAAGCATGTGTTTTGCGTCGACGAACCTGAAGAAAAACCTAAAAAGCCCGCTGACGAGAACGGAGACGGATCCGGAGCCACATCTGGAGCTACTAAGAAGCCCGCTGACAGGAACGGAGACGGATCCGGAGCCAAATCTGGAGCTACTAAGAAGCCCGCCGACGTGAACGGAGACGGAACGGACGTCGAAGAGGGATCCGGAGAGACATCTGAAGATAAATAATCTGATTTTGTACACATCGTCACATAATATTGAATAAACAGTGTTTTTTCTCGGAAATTGTTCAAATTGCGGAACTAAAATAAACTTCAGTTACAGTTTCGGTGCGACAAACACAGATGACTTAGATTAATTGTAGAAATAGTTACTTCACAGAACTATTTTCTATTTGGATGGTTATTGTGTAATGTATGCGAAGTCACCGTCTTCGCACCATTAATAGAGAGAGAAACACTGGTTGAATATAATGTTTATATTGGTCCATACACCCTGATGTTAGCCGGGCAGGCACATGGATGAGCTATCGATTGTGGGCTGGCCATAGTGTGATCTATACCAGCGCGCACACACATAATACACACCAAGACAAGCATAGTTATAACGTGTAAATAGAGTACAAATATACAACCATTGATAACAACATACAAGTATGGACTGGGCTAGAGCATATACGTGACAACTGATTGATTTCATTTACATGCAAGCATGTGAGATACATAGAGAAAACAGAAAATGAATAAAAACCAACTGAATTTGAGCAAAATGAAAACACGAATCGAAACATGGTGAACAGAAAGGCGAACATTGAACGAGCATATATGACTACAGTACAATGATCGACACTTGAATGGGGTTTCGAATAAGCATAGTAAGGTCAGTTACAAGTTTTTATTTTGAACCTGCACGAATAGTGAAGAACTGTGCACGATGACTAGTTTTTGGTATTGGAAAGCTAATCTTTTCCTTTGTACCTCTTGAACAATTGAACGTGAAAAAGTCCATCGCTATCAGACCACATTGTCCAGTTATTATTTTGTATATCATAACTAAATCAGTTGTATTTCTTCTAGATTCCAATGACATTAATTTTAATTTCCTGTCCCTAAATGAAGAGCTGGGAATAGTGCAAGATTTGTAACCACCAAGCCGGAAGAACAATTTTTTGGTGAAACTATTCTGAACTGATTCAATTTTCTTTACGAATCCTCTATCTGTATTGAACACCGTTTTTCCGAACTCAACCATTGGACGAAAATAGGTTTTGTACGCTTTGATCCAAATACTCTCCCTATTGGTTTCCAATACCTAGAAAAGATTGTAAGTTCTTATAATAATAATAATCTTTTACGGCAACTATTTCAGCCGTGTATTGCTTTATTGAGAGAATTACATAATCACACACAAATCACATATCAACCGTAGAAGAACTGTCCTTAGAGGGGTGGAGATAGGCATGGGTGAGCTTTGTAACCAGCTCATGCCGTCCGCAAGACAGATACCGCGGCGAGCGGGGATCGAACCCAGATTTGTGGAGCGACAGCCAAACGCTAACCACTTGACCACTCGGCCCCCTTCTTAGGCACCGTAGCTATGTTTCATAAAAATGTCACCTTCTTTAGCTAAACTATTCGGTCACCATCTGACCCAGATGGAGGTCTTCTACAGAAAAATCGTTAACATGTAAATAAACCGAACCCAAAATAGAAAAAAATTGAACAAATGAATCATTTGAAATAAATATTCAGATTGAGGTGGGCATACGTGTTTAAATGAAACCGTTCCTCTATAATCTAAGTTACATGAAAAATTTAAAAACCTCAAAAAAGTTTCTTAGTGTCTTCCCATAGACCATACAACAAGTTTCTAATTGAAAATTCGTAAAATTTGCAAAAAATCTGGCAATAAAAAAGATCACAGTAACATTTTCACAGTGACGCAACTCGACTTGGTTCATTTACGTCCAGATTTATTTCTATTTTGTAGTCTCTAATTGTGCTGTCGTATCTGACAGAAAGTTTTAAAATATGTTTGTACTTCTATAAACTACTTTGGGCATACCCCGTACGCAACTCCCCTGTCGGTGTCATTACGTAAGCCGATTTTCTGTGAAAACGAAGCAAGATAGAGATAAAATATATATTTTTTATAATGACTCTTCATTTGCCAAAAGGTCAGATTGTTAACTCATGAGTCAAAATTAAGGCGGGACGGATTCTTTAAAGGGGGACAGAAAGAAAGAAAAGTTAGTATGAAAAAGCTGCTCGAGATCAACTCATAAATACTATTCTTTATTCAAACTAACCAACCTATTTTGCATACTCTTCACATGTTTGAGTCTGTTTTGGCGCGCACAACGCTATGTTTAGGTACGCCGGGGTGTATACCTAAACTAGCTGGCTTTCCATTCTGTCCTCCTACATGATGCTATATGGTTTCTGAATTGTGCGATACAAGAGTTATATGTGCAATAAAATACTCCGCTTAAAAGCAAAATTTGTGATTGAACACAAAGTGAATGTATTCCTTTTTGAGTTGCAGCCTAGATCAGAGGTGTTCAAACCTAAATATCACCACACAAGTTGAGCAAACTACAACATCAGGCACCGTAGCAAAGTTTCCTGGGAAGTTTGTATTTGAACGATCTGGCGCGGTTACAATCCCTTGAAAAACTCATGAGATTCCTCATGAGCAATATCTCACCAACTTCTCATGATATTCTACCGATTGCTGATTGCTATGCTTCAACATCAGAAGTTCACAAGTAGATCATAATGTGTTCATGAGACTGTTCAAGAATTGGTACGCCGCCTCGATACCACTCCTCTATTAGCGGTCACTCGGTTCCATGAGAACATGTAAATAAAAAATGTAATTAGAATGCTTATGTTAGCTCTATGCCACTATCATTCGAAAATTTTGGCACGATGCCAACGGGCCTTAGTGAGAATGAAATGAACTATAACTTTGCTACGGTGCCAGGTATAAAGTGTTTAAACCTCCGTTCGGCGCATGTCAGAATTGCGGCGGTGGAGGTCGAAATATCGACGAAAAATCCGGAAACAAACCTCAAGAGACTGCCTAAAGAGACTGCCTGACCTCATCTACTTTCACTTGCTTAGATAAAACGTTTACATTTTATTTTATTTTCACATATTTATGCTTCCACTTTGCTTCGTTACGAGGCGGTGATCATCATACATGTCACAGATCTTTGTAGTGGCAGTTCTTCTGAGTTGATCTTGATCCCTTCTTCATAGAAGACATCATGGTGGATTAACGAGTGACAAACCTTAATACATAGAACACAGTTCTTTTTTAGAAATCGAACATCCAGAAGATGTCAACTGGATTTGAATCTAGGTTGGCAGGATAGAATCCAGTTGTTTTCGGCTCCTAGAAGCCTTTTGTTTAAAAAATCGCCAGAAGCGGTATTTTCGCAAGAGAATGAACCGAGACGGAGCTACCCGGGAAGGGAGCTCGACGTCTGGTAGAATAGTCTCAACTCGGTGGGGGAGACCGGAGGTTCGCCGCTATTCTGGACTCGGAAGTGGACATCCAGAAGATGCCAACGGGAGTCGAACCTAGGTTGGTTGAGAGGAGAGAGCTATGTCTGGGCTTGTGTCGTATCTAGTATTGCTGTGTCTGCACGATGTTATCGTTCAGAGATGGGTTAGACGGTTAGAGAAAGGATGAGGCGTCACCTGTCAGATAGACAGTAGTTAGGCTGTGTAACCTGCTTATGCGAGACGCTTGCTACTGGCATGACATTTACAAGCACATTATACTTTCTTCGGTTTGTAGTAACAGAGAGAATGAGCAAATATCAAACTTCGATTCCTTTGGAATACCCTACGTGTCATTAAACTTTCTATAGTCTTCTCCGTTCCCACTGAGAGTCCTACAGCGAGTAATCGATTCGCAATACACTGCAAATGAAACGTGTTAAAGGTGGCACGAATTGAAACCTAATGCGGCTACATGGTGCTCCAATCCATGTAGCGCCGCTCGCGGGCAGACGCAGTGCGGCAGGCAACCGCGGCTCTGAATAGAGCGGCGCGCTCTGCCCTTTTCGAAAATCTTCTTTGGAAATCGCGCGCAGCGCGAAGCGCTGTGCGAGATTTGTCTTTGGTCCGGCTAATGCGCGCCTCCGTTTTTTTAGTTTTCCCATAAAAAGGCTCAAATTCGCAAAACGGAACTTTTACAAACTTGGGAAGTTTCTACAGCATATTTGTAAATTGTGTTTCAAATTTGAACAAAATCGATTAAGTGTGTGTGTGTGTGTGTGTGTGTGTGTGTGTGTGTGTGTGTGTGTGTGTGTGTGTGTGTGTGTGTGTGTGTGTGTGTGTGTGTGTGTGTGTGTGTGTGTGTGTGTGTGTGTGTGTGTGTGTGTGTGTGTGTGTGTGTGTGTGTGTGTGTGTGTGTGTGTGTGTGTGTGTGTGTGTGTGTGTGTGTGTGTGTGTGTGTGTGTGTGTGTGTGTGTGTGTGTGTGTGTGTGTGTGTGTGTGTGTGTGTGTGTGTGTGTGTGTGTGTGTGTGTGTGTGTGTGTGTGTGTGTGTGTGTGTGTGTGTGTGTGTGTGTGTGTGTGTGTGTGTGTGTGTGTGTGTGTGTGTGTGTGTGTGTGTGTGTGTGTGTGTGTGTGTGTGTGTGTGTGTGTGTGTGTGTGTGTGTGTGTGTGTGTGTGTGTGTGTGTGCAGTTGTGCTGTGATGCTAACTCTGCCAGAACTAACCGGATTTGGCTTAAATTTGTAGTAATAACAGAACTCGTATAAAAACGGAATGAGGGCAAATTTTTTTTTGAAAAAAAATTGTTTTCCACCAAGTTATCCGAAATAAATGTCTCTGCGTCTCTTCATTTTGTGCACTCTCTCGCTCTCTCTGTCAGGTCGGCTATGCAAACTGTCTTGTAACTTAGGGTAAAACTGACCGATTTCGATGAAATTTTAAATATGATACCATCGTGACTTTAATATAAGTAAAAAGTATTCTATCGGTGACGTAAGTCAGGATTCTGGAGACCCGATGACGTCATCTTTGAAAAGTGCAAAGTTGACGTCAAATATTTCTCCAAATTATGACAACAGTTGGCAAGTGGGTTATTAACGATGGAGCTCCATCAAAAGGTGTCGTATTCTGGGATTCTGAAAGCCAGATGACGTCATATTCAAAAGTTTAAAGTTGACGTCAAATATGTTCTCAAATGATAATAATAGTTGGCAAGTGGGGTATTAACGGTAAAACTTCATCTAAACATGACGTATTCTGGGATTCTGGAGACCAGATGACGTCATTTTTGAAAAGTTCAAAGTTGACGTCACATATATTTTCAAATGTGAAAATATCTCAAAAATGGTATATTAACGATGAAACCTTATCTAAATATGACTTATTCTGGAATTCAGGAGGCCAGATCCCAGATGACGTTGACTTTAAAAAATTGACGTGAAATATGTTTTCGAATGCTGAAAGTTTCTCAAAAATGATCAATTTACGATAAAACTTCATTCGAACATGACGTACTTCGGGATTCTATTATAAACCTCAAGCACATCCGTCGAAACCAGCCGGTCAAATAATGAAATTTGGGAATTTCATCTTTGAAACCTCTAAAGTTCAGAGGACTAGAGTTCACCATTGCCTCGATCTCCACGAGGAGTGTCTCAAACTGACGGAAGGGAAGTGTCTGGTTTCTGATGGTCTTTTTCAAACATGATTTTACACTTCCCACCATCCGTTCATACACTCCTCCTTTCCATGGAGATAATGGTGTGATGAAGTCCCAGCTGATTTCCATATTCCTAACTGATATCTGAAGCCCCTCGTTGTCTGCTGAATTAGCTAGTTCGTTATTGTTAACCTCTGACCCTAGCTTGAACGTGGCCTACAAATTACAAATTGATCGGCTGCTCTGATCAAACTGCCGACAGCTCCGAACAAAAGTTACAAAAACTTCGATTATCTCTCGGGAATACGGATAGTATGAACTTCCAATATAATCTCTGATCTAGCTACTTAACCAGAGACAACGCGGAAAATATTTTAGTCAGGTGCTCAAATTTTCATGACTAAACTGAAACTGATTCCATGCCTTCTGACAAAAATTATCTTCCAAATTTTGTTTCATTCACACACCATTCACCAAAAAATATATTTGTGAGGTTACTGAGTGCAGCTTAGAATGTTAAAAGTTATCCGTGCCAGCTACAGTAAATTGGTTTGTAAACGGTACAGTTCTGGAGAAGCTTTCAAAGAAGGCTGAATCTTTTTCCGTCTGAATCTGACTTTTCGACGCTTTTCGTAGTTCAATGTAGGCGGTCGTTCCTGTTGGCTCTGAGGTTATTTGATCATTTGCAATAACCACCCTCTTCTGCTGTTGAAAATGAAGTCAATCTCGTGGTCTCTTGGAAACCAGCTGCTTCAGTTCAAAGTCAACAGTTTCCTCGATAGATATGAATGAGACAGTGCTACAAAAGTCTGCTGCTGAAAACTGATTTCAATTTATAGAAAAGATGTCAAAAGTGTGAAAATGACTTGCGATCCACTGTGAAACTCTGAAATATTTACAGCTGGTAACTGCCAGTTATGCGCGTTATGTGCAATGGGTATCGCAGACATTTCTGTTCTTTCAAAGATCTTTCTGGAATCAAAGGAATGCAACATCTTAGCAGGTTCGTGAATTTGCAGTGAATGGAATGTTGTTCAGACAGAGACAAAGTTATGAGTAAGATATGCTCATCATGATTGAAATCATTCTAAATAGCACAATAATGTGTATTTACGCGACAGTTCTTAGTTCGAATCAAAAGCACAGCAAACTGAGCGGTGTCACTGGAGTACAGCTTGTATGATGATCAGAGTTGTAGTTTGATCACTCGATCATTTTGATCTTGCACTTTATGTACCCTTCTGATTCTGTCAACAAAGAACTATCATCTTCCTGAAATCTATCACGAAACTATTTTGAAGATGCTTATCAAACTATCTTCAGTAGTTTGCATCTTATGTGAATCGTAGACTTCTGAAAATTACTTATCACGACTGGCAGAATGATTGACTGATATCGTTCTCACAAGCTTTTTCCTTATAGTTTCTGCGACAATTCATTTAGAACAGTTGATGATGATATCAAAGAAGTGAGAACATTCCGTTTTGGTACTGAAATTTTATAATACCATTCTCAGAAGCTCAATTAATTGGATCTACACAAAATCAACTTGTCGAAAGGGGTCAAATCAGGCGATCAGATAGTTATTGACATTGAGACTACTATGTATGATTATGACATGAGACATTTGAAAAAATCTGGTGCCTGACCAAATATGGAGTGTTATAATGTGATTATTTCAGGTATCATATTCGTCCACTTTTTACTAAGAAGTAGAAGTTCTATTTGTTTGTTGCTGTGATATATATTCTTTTCGATTACTGGTGATCTCTGGACTACCGCAAATGGTCAAACGGTAAGTCACTCCTATTTCAGGTTTCCCACCTTTTGTATAGTAGGCGGTTTACACATGCAACCAGGTTGCATGCAACCAAAATGCAACCGGGTTGCATGTGTAAACAAAATTTGGTTGCTTTCCGAATGCAACCGGGTTGCTTTCGGTTGCTTTTCAAATGCAACCAAACACTCAATTTTTTGACATTTTCCGGTTTTTAATGCAATTTGGTTGCTTTTGGTTGCATTTTAAAAGCAACCGAAAGCAACCCGGTTGCATTTGGAAAACAACCAAACTGTCTTCACACATGCAACCTGGTTGCATTTTGGTTGCATGCAACCCGGTTGCATGTGTAATTGGCCTAGTAATTAGCATTTCGCTCCATGAAAGTTGAACTGTTTTTTGAAGAAATTCGTTGGTAACCGTTTTAGTAAAGGGGGAGGCAACCTGAATCAGTAGAGCTGTTATCAATTCAGCTATCCGTGAAAATATGTGATCATTATATAATTTTCTCTCAAAATAGGCACATTTTCTGTTTTTTCGCTATTGGCGCAAAGGGAGCCCGTTTTTCGAACATGGTTTAGCTATTTGTCTAAGTTTTTCTATGAATAGTAAATGTAAAAATGACGAATTTGTTGTCATCGAACGTTACCCGCGGAAAGGTACCGTTTAATTTCAGACGTACTCAATACTCATTCGAAGTGGTACTATATGCCGATGTCTACTAGGTGGTAATCTGGTAATTCTGTAAAATATGGCGGAACACTGGCATGGATCATGATGAATGAGGTAACTTCTTGCTCTTGTTATGCTACTCGCTCATACGTGAGGTGACGTTGTTGGTTGCCCATCTTAATCATCTGTTTTTCATGAAATGCTTGAATTTGAACAGTCTGAATTTTAGAAATAGCGAAAATTAGCCCGACAAAGGCAAATTTGAAATCTATTTTGTACAACTTTTCTGTTTTTCTCTCAGCTGAATCACCTGATTTTCAAACAATCTTTGTACACAACAAAGTCGCCCCACGTATGTGCTACTTGCTTCGCTTTGAGCATGTTCGAAATTCTTGCCTCAATCTTCGAAAAAGTATGAAGTATCCAAAATGCTCTTTTTCTGCCGATCCTACAAACTATGCACCAACGGTAGTCTCTCCACGGCCAATAACACAAGCAACCGGGTTTGTAGCAACCAAAAAGCAACCGTGTCCGTGTGGCTTTTGTAAAGGAAAACGGTTGCTTTTCCGAATTGCTTTTCAGACCCCTCCAAAAAGTCCAACTAGTCACCTAACACCTGGCACATATTCAACAAATCTGCAACGTTGTACATGCAACTTATTTACTTGTTTTTAGATTCCCACTGTTTTGTGCATTAGCTGACAGTGGCAAAAACAGTTCGCTCCTCTCTCAACTGGTAGTTTTATTCCTTTTCGTGGCTGTTATCTTTCCATTGTGCTTGTTGCTTGTTCTTCTAAGCTCTCTTCATTTTGTTTTTCACTACGTAATTTGTTCTAGATGTTTTTATAGTAGTTATGGTGTTCTTTTTTTCGTACAAAAGTAAGAGACTACAAACCACTGACTGTTCACCGTTGGTGCAGGTAACTTAAGATATGTTGATCAGTTCGTCCGGTTTTTTTATAAGTTTTTCACTAGTTTTGGGAAATACGCAGGTTTTTGTTGTGATTTTTACATAAAATTTGAAGTGTGCCAAACTTTTACGCTTTTCTCCGGAAATTTTTTGACACAAACACAATGAAATGATAGTAAACTATTTTCTGTCAAGCAGTAATTATGTAGAACTCGTTATTGTGTCGTATGTTATGTCGCCCCGTTCACGAAACTTCGCGCTCTATGCTCAGACGATTCCCAGCCAATTGGCCAGCCACTTTTTTATTGGCTGAGCGAGAGAGTGGGCAGGTCAGAGAGACCCAGATCTCTGCGGACTCATTGACCTGCACACTCTCTCGCTTTTGTAGCTGGCCAATCGAAGGAAATTGGCGCCAATCGTTCTGAGTGTCGACTGTCACAAAATTTGGCAACAGTCCAAATTTCCTCTGCGTGTCTGACCTGGGGGAAAATAAAATGAATTTAGCAAAATGAGAGGTTTATAGTGAATATTGTGCAGCGATATGGGTGTGGTTCGAACTGTCTCAGTTATATCTATTATTGGAGCATTCGTTTCTGGTCACCTTTAAGTAAGTGCAGTGGGATAAAAGCGAAAATAACTTTACATGTACCCAGAGTTCATTATAATCAGGTTTTCTTGATCATGTCATAATATTACGTAATTATTACTACTATCATAACTCTCATATCTCAATACTAGCGTACAAGGTAGGCGCCGGCGGCTAAAGCCGCCTCCTCCTCCCTTGTTTTAACTCCAGGCTGGCGAGAGCTTCTCGGAGTATTTGTCCAATTTTCACCCTATTTTCCGACGATTTATCAACAATTTAAATCACGTTTTTCTCAACGTGGGGCGCAATGTTTCTACAACATTTAGAGCCACACTCTACCTAACATGGAGCGCAACATTTCTCCCTGACATACTTACATAGAACACGACTTCCTCCCCAACATAGAGCGCGACCTCTCTTCTCCCTAACATAGAGCGCGACATATCTCCCTAACAAAGAGCGCGACATCTTTCCCTAACATAGAGCGCGACTGCTCTCCCTAACATAAAGCGCAACAGCTCTCCTCAACATAGAGCGCGAAATCTCTCCCTAACATAGAGCGCGAGACCTTTCTTTCACATAGAGCGTAACATTTCTCCCTAATATACTTACATAGAACACGACTTCCTCCCCAACATAGAGCGCGACATCTCTTCACCCTGAAATAGAGCGCGACATCCTCCCTAACGTATAGCGCGTTATTTCTTCGCCCTAAAATAGAGCGCGACATCTCTTCCTAACATAGAGCGCGAGACCTTTCTTTCACATAGAGCGCGACAATTATACCTAACAGAGCGTGAGTTAGTTTCTCAACATAGAGCTCTTCTTGCACCATAGTTCACCTGAACATACAGCGCGCGAGCTATCTTTAACATGGAGCGCGAGAGCCCCTTTATATCAGAGAGTGAGACGATTTTTTTTCAACATGACATGAGCACGACAACCTAAACATTTCCCGAAAAGGTTTAAATGCAACGGTCTGAAATATTATTTCGAAATGATTTTCTCCACCTTTCACCACCTCTTCCAGCCATATTCCGTAACCGTAAGCTCAATCATAGAGCAGTAACAACATGGAAAAAATCTCTTTTTGTCTACTTGTTTCTGGGTGTTGAGGTTCTTCTTGGTTCTCCGGTCTTGAACAGCGGTTTTCCTCTCCACGGGCGACCGGCTCAGCAGCTTCTCCGAGAGTAGATCCGTCTTCGTCCATCCGCCCAGTCCCGTCCAGAGCAGCCATCCTTCGAGCGAACACACCGTTCGAATGGCTCTCTCCGCTCAGCGCCGCGATTATATGCTTGATTTTTCCACGCACGTGCACTCTTTGTTAGACCCGTCTCTCCAGTCTATTCTGACGTGAAACTCGTCCTTTATTGAGAAGGCTCACAGCCAAAACTGCAACCCAGCCGCAGCTTATTCAAAGTGGGCAAAAATGAAAATCAGCAAAAGCACGTATCGCTCACGCGCTTCTCCCCAAAACCAACTACAGAGTGCAACTTTTCGCTCATTTCTCGACCAAAAGGGCAAATGCATCATTGGAATCACACACTTTTTCCTTCACACAGACCAAACTACCCATTTATATTAGTAGACAAGGAAGGTACCCCGGGCTACGCCCGGGTCCCTCCCTTGATGAGTCTAGGTCGGTGGGTGCGTCGAGATGTTTCTTTCATTTTCTCGTCTTCGGAAAATCCTCGAGAGCAAAAATTATCTTTAAAAAAGAGCGTGATAAATTCCTTGAACAGGCGAACCGTTAAGCTCACAAAGACAGCGAAAATAGGCTCAGTGGGGCTTACATAGCCAGTGAAAATGGGGAAAGTGGATCTCACACAGACAGTGGGGCTTACGTAGACAGTGGGGCTTATATAGACAGTGGATCTTACATAGACAGTGAAAATGGGGAAAGTGGGGCTCACATAGACAGTGGGGCTTACATAGACAGTGAAAATGGGGAAAGTGGGGCTCACATAGACAGTGGGGCCTATATGGACAGTGGGGCTTACATAGACGGTGGGGCTTACATAGACAGTGGGGCTTACACAGACAGTGGGGCTTACAAAGACAGTGGGGCTTACATAGACAGTGAAAATAGGAAAAGTGGGGCTCACATAGACAGTGGGGCTCACATAGACAGTGGGGCACCCATATGGACAGTGGGGCTTACATAGATAGTGGGTGCTTACATAGACAGTGGGGCTTACATAGACAGTGGGGCTTACATAGACAGTGAAAGTGGGGCTCACATAGACAGTGGGGCTTACATAGACAGAGAAAATGGGGATAGTGGGGCTTACATGGACAGAGAAAATGGGGATAGTGGGGGCTTACATAGACAGTGGGGCTTACACAGACAGTGGGGCTTACATAGACAGTGGGGCTTACATAGACAGTGGGGCTTACATAGACAGTGAAAATGGGGAAAGTGGGGCTCACATAGACAGTGGGGCTTACATAGACAGTGAAAATGGGGAAAGTAGGGCTCACATAGACAGTGGGGCTCACATAGACAGTGGGGCTCACATAGACAGTGGGGCTCATATAGACAGTGGGGCTCACATAGACAGTGGGGCTCACATAGACAGTGGGCTTACATAGACAGTGGGGCTCACATAGACAGTGGGGCTTACATAGACTGTGGGGCTTACATAGACTGTGGGGCTCACATAGACAGTGGGGCTCACATAGACAGTGGGGCTTACATAGGCAATGGGGCTTACATAAACAATGGGGCTTACATAAACAATGGGGCTCACATAGACAGTGGGGCTCACATAGACAGTGGGGCTCACATAGACAGTGGGGCTTGCATAGACAGTGGGGCTTACATAGACAGTGGGGCTTGCATAGACAGTGGGGCTTACATAGACAGTGGGGCTTGCATAGACAGTGGGGCTTACATAGACAGTGGGGCTTACATAGACAGAGAAAATGGGGATAGTGGGGCTTACATAGACAGTGAAAAGGGGAGCAGTGGAAATTACAACGACAGTGAAATGACGCGCGGAAAAGAAAATGACAGCATTAGTGAACGCAAATTTACACAGGTACGTAGAGAAGTTCACATAAATAAGAAGCTATAACAGAAATATAAATCTATTCTTACCTTTTTGTAGCCTCCGCAGGTCTATAGATCAATAATAACAACTATTCAACAATTCTATAGCCGAAAATCCAGAGCACTACCGCCGAACCAAGCACATACACAAACCAAGCACATACAGTGGGGCTTGCATAGACAGTAGGGCTCACATAGACAGTGGGGCTCACATAGACAGTGGGGCTTACATAGGCAATGGGGCTTACATAAACAATGGGGCTTACATAAACAATGGGGCTCACATAGACAGTGGGGCTCACATAGACAGTGGGGCTCACATAGACAGTGGGGCTTGCATAGACAGTGGGGCTTACATAGACAGTGGGGCTTGCATAGACAGTGGGGCTTACATAGACAGTGGGGCTTGCATAGACAGTGGGGCTTACATAGACAGTGGGGCTTACATAGACAGAGAAAATGGGGATAGTGGGGCTTACATAGACAGTGAAAAGGGGAGCAGTGGAAATTACAACGACAGTGAAATGACGCGCGGAAAAGAAAATGACAGCATTAGTGAACGCAAATTTACACAGGTACGTAGAGAAGTTCACATAAATAAGAAGCTATAACAGAAATATAAATCTATTCTTACCTTTTTGTAGCCTCCGCAGGTCTATAGATCAATAATAACAACTATTCAACAATAATATTGCCGAAAATCCAAAACACTACCGCCGATGCATCAATCGAGAATGGAAATGAAATCGAGAAAACACGTACCGCTCACGCGCCATTTTTCAAACCAACCATAAAGTGCACCGTTCGCTCTATTTTCGACCAAAAGTGCTTGCCTCACCCCAAAATCAGACAGACAGACACACACACCAAATAAGCGCTTTATAATAGAGGATTTTGTCTCCTCGCAATACACTGCGAATGAAACGTGTTAAGTAAGTACATTGGAAAAAAGCAAAATGACTTTACGTGTACCCAGAGTTCCTTCTAAACAAGTTTTCTTGATCATTTCATAAGCTTAGGTGATTACGTGATTATCACTACTATCACAACTTTTCTATTTCAATACTAGCGTTTTGTCTCATCGCAATAAACTGCGAGTAATCGATTCGCAATTAGAGGGGCGCAAACCATGGCGCTTATAGAGCACATAACGAGCTTTAAAATCGGAGACATCTCTGAAGCCTCAACGCTAGTAGATACGCGAGGAAAAAACCCGATGTTGATATCAACTAGGGAATCTACTAGCGTTTTGGGTTACGGTAGTTGAAGTATTGACGTGGGCAACGGTTATTCTTGAATTTCATATTGAATGTTCTGCTCAATGTTGTAATGATGTTGAATGTTGTTATCAAGTATTGAAACTTAATAAATTAAGCTTTTACCAAAAATAAAGTACTTGAAATAAGTACTTCTGAAATAGTTATACATTTATTGCCATTTTGTACAACTATTGTTGTTAGGCAATATCGCGATTAAAAACTATCCTCATACGGGTACCCCCACACATGGTGGGCACCTGCGGTGGCAGGGTAAAAATCCCCCCTTCCTCCCCACGTGGGTCACGGGTTCGGTCATTGGGTCATAAGGATTGAAAGCACAGCAGAATCATAGGAAAGTCCCCTCGTCAACCCCGATCACTAAAGAGCTTGATCCAAGAGACATCTGACGTGTTTAGGTAGTCGTCATATCGAGGAGCTCGATAGAAAGGGCATCAGAAAGTCTTAGATGGCAAAAGGGGACGCGCGTCGAGAATTGGAAAGAGCCTTTGTCCTCAACTCTTTGCGGCTTGAATACAAGTTCTCTTATTCCGACTTGGTTAGGTAGTCATCATCAAGTAGAAACATGTAGACAGGCAAGAGTCTCAAGGGTAACCAATAACTGTGTCACAAGTGGCCGATTGAACACAGGTCACCAATCAATACCGTGGTTTTGGGTATTTTGTGAAAGGAGACATATGAACAACAACACACAATATAACATAGTCAGGAACGCACTGCTTACGGACAAGGAAATGAGAATGAATTAATCCACTAATTTCGTCTAAATATACCTAGGTAGATACACATAAGCAGCACGCACCATTTTGAAGCCCGGTGTCGTTTTTGAATACAGCTCCCCTATAAACGCCAGTGTGTCGTATCTAGTACAGGTTACGCGAATGCCGCAAGCGTGGGAATATACCATAGAGCCGCGTGAATACCGTAAGACCTTGGAAAACTACTAGATTATTTTCCAGAGCTAGCGTATCTACTAGCGTTCATGCTTCAGAGATGTGTGCGGACACAGCGGAAAGTGAGTTATACAGTATCCGTCCGCTTTTCCGTTGGCAACGACTGTACTACTGAAACTAAGCAGGAAAATCAATGTCACATTGATTTTGCAGAAAAATGCGGACTAATTTTTGATCGGTGTGTTAAGGGTTTGTTCAGGGTGTTTAGGGTATGTTAAGGATTATCCAAACGTCTCACTGCGATGTCCCGTTTTTCCTATCCATCTGGTTTCTCTTTTCGTTATATGTACACCATTGACTACCACCAACATAGATCTTTATTTCATAGATCTTTGATACAACATAGATCTTCATTTCAGGTTGGAAAAATCCCACTTCTTGCAGATCTGTTCCAGCAATACAGAATGGCTCTTTTTGTCGTTGAGCTGAAATAGAAAACCAATTCTTTCAGTCGTGATTCTTTCCATTTTCACACGATATTCGGGTAGTCCCCTTCAAAAACTATCAGACGGGGTCTTATAGGGTTTGCTCCATCTCGTTCTCTGTAACTGGGGGTAATCTAACTAGTAATCTACTACGCTGCGTCTCAACATCAAACAACAACGTGAACTGTTTCACTCCCTATAAGACAAAACCTTGTACATACAAAAACCTAAGTATACACTTTCAGAAGTAGAAGATATCCGCATTTCTCGTCTAACATACAGCTCCGGTCATTCCTACTGAGACTTGGCAGCGGTGTGCCAATGAATGAAAAGTTTTTCAAATAACTGCAAATTTCGTTTAGCTGTTGTTTATTTTCTTAAGAACTCGTGAATACAAAAATTGCTGAGAATACTTATGTCTGCTCTGAGATATAGTCATCCGAAAATCTTGGCATCATGCCAATGGGTCTCAGTGGGAATGAAACGAACTATACCTACTGGTATAGGCTTAAACACTTTTACCGGTAAAATAATAAGATGTAGTATATGGTGTAGCAAATTACTAAAATACAATATAAATAATAAAATACTAAATACCAACTATTCAAGTATAATGATTATCCCATGCTCATAACAATGAATAGTCAGGAGAGTAATTGGAATAAATCCACTAGTTAGTTATAAATATGACAAAAATATTGTTAGTGAACTTAAATTAACTTCAAGATAATACTGAAACTGAAGAAACAAGAAGATAAAACTGAGAGATGATCTTTCATGTTCGTTATCAGAAATGGAATGATTCAGTCACATACTACGGTAAATTGAATAGATCATCCAAGGGGATCTTTCAAGAGGATCTTTCAAGGGGATCTTTCAAGGGGATAGATCTTTGCTATATAAGAACCACATTTCATGAAATGTTACCCGCTCAAAGTTCTACTATCCATTTATATATTTGCGTTGTTTGGTCTGTCTGTGTGTCCGATTTTCGTTGCCCTTTCAGTCGAGAAGCGGGTGAGGCAAGTGAAGCAAGCTGGGTGAAGCAAATGGCGTGGGGGAACGTGAGATTTCATTTTTCCCAACCGGCTGTTGCTGGGATTTGGCAATAGAAAGTTTTTCTAAACAGGATAGACGAGTTTCACGCCGTCACGGTTAACAGGAGTGGCTTAACAGGGTAGGAAAATGGGTATAAAAGCGCGGCGGAAAGGGGGAGAGTCATTCGAACGCTCTGTTCGCCTGGAGAATGCCCGCCCTGGACTGGAGCTGCTGTCGTGGATTGGGCCGATGATGGATAATTGTACACTCTACATCCGGATAATTGTAGACTAAAAGAGATTTTTTACTGTGTTGCTCTCGCGTTCTGCTATTATTACGGCTAGGGTGCTGACAAAAACTCCCGCGCCCTATGTTGGGAAGAACTCTCGCGCCCTATGTTGGGAAGAACTCTCGCGCCCTATGTTAGGGGGAGGTTTCGCGCTCTATGTTTTGGAGAGTTTTTGCGCTCTATGTGAGAGAGAGAGAGGTCTCGCGCTCTACGTTAGAGAGAGGTCTCGCGCTCTATGTTAGAAAGATGTCTCGCTCTCTATGTTAGTGAGAGGTCTTGCGCTCTACGTTAGAGAGAGGTCTCGCGCTCTATGTTAGCGAGAGGTCTTGCGCTCTATGTTAGCGAGAGGTCTCGCGCTCTATGTTAAAAAGAGGTCTCGCGCTCTATGTTAAAAAGAGGTCTCGCGCTCTATGTGAGGAAGGGTCTAGCGCACTATGTAAAGGAGAGGTCTCGCTCTCTATATTAGAAAGATGTCTCGCTCTCTATGTTAGTGAGAGGTCTTGCGCTCTACGTTAGAGAGAGGTCTCGCGCTCTACGTTAGAGAGAAGTCTCGCGCTCTATGTTAGCGAGAGGTCTCGCGCTCTATGTTAGCGAGAGGTCTCGCGCTCTATGTTAAGGAGAACCTTTGCGCTCTATGTTAAGGAGAACTCCCGCGCTCTATGTTAAGGAGAACTCCCGCGCTCTATGTTAAGGGGAACTCCCGCGCTCTATGTTAAGGAGAACTCCCGCGCTCTATGTTAAGGAGAACTCTCGCGCTCTATGTTAGGGAGAACTATGGCGCTCTATGTTTAGAAAAACTATGGCGTTCTATGTTAAGGAGAACTCCCGCGCTCTTATGTTGAGGAGAACTCTCGCGCTCTATGTTGAGGAGAACTACATACCGCGCTCTATGTTAGGGAGAACTACCGCGCTTCATGTTAATGAGAACTTTCGCGCTCTATGTTAAGAAGAACTCCCGCGCTCTATGTTAGGGAAAACTATGGCGCTCTATGTTAAGGAGAACTCCCGCGCTCTATGTTACGGAGAACTCCCGCGCTCTATGTTAAGGAGAACTCCCGCGCTCTATGTTAAGGAGAACTCCCGCGCTATATGTTAGGGAGAACTATGGCGCTCTATGTTAAGGAGAACTCCCGCGCTCTATGTTAAGAAGAACTCCCGCGCTCTATGTTAGGGAGAACTATGGCGCTCTATGTTAAGGAGAACTCCCGCGCTCTATGTTAAGGAGAACTCTCGCGCTCTATGTTAGGGAGAACTATGGCGCTCTATGTTAAGGAGAACTCCCGCGCTCTATGTTATGGAGAAGTACCACGCTCGATTACTAGGAGACGCAAATGAGGACAAGAAACTTCTCGACGCAACCACCGACCTAGACTCATCAAGGAAGGGACCCGGGCGTAGCCCGGGGTACCTTTCTTGTCCATATATATATTTCGCTACTTTGGTCTGTCTGTTTGTTTGAAACTTTTTTCTGCACTTTTGGTCGAAAAATAGTGAGGAAACTGAGGCAAGCTGGGTGAGGCAAATGGCGTGGGCAGCATGTTATTTCATTTTTCCCAACCGGCTGTTGCTGGGATTTGGCAATAGAAAATTTCTCTAAACAGGATAGACGTTTCACGCCGTCACGGTTAACAGGAATGGCTTAACAGGGTAGGAAAATGGGTATATAGGCGCGGCCGGAAGAGGGAGAGCCATTCGAACTCTCTGTTCGCTCCGAGGATGCCCGCACTGGACTGGAGCTGCTGCCGTGAATTTGATGAATGGTTGGAAGTGCTGCTGTAAAGGCCACTGGGTAGGGTTGTTAATCAATTCCAAAAATCAAGTCAATTCCAATTCCAATTCTTTTTCGTTTCTCAAAAACCACTCAATTCCAATCCCAATTCGTTTTCAATTCTCGAAAACCACTCAATTCCAATTCCAATTCTTTTGCAATTCGCAAAACCACTCAATTCCAATTACAATTCTTTTAGATTCTCAAAAACTGCTCAATTCCAATTCCAATTCCGATCAATTCCTCGAAATCTTAGATTCTCAATTCCAATTTCATTGGAATTGATTGGAATTGATTGGAATTGATTGGAATTGACTGTGTTTCCAACTTCAAGTCAGTTTTTTTTTTCAAAGAACGAAGATAAACAATGTTCACTTTGGTTCCATTGAACGAAATACATAAGGAACAATGGTAATTTAATAATGAACAAGGAAAAACAGCATGGAATTGTAAATCGATTTTGAATTAATTCTGAGCGAAAATCAAGTCAATTCCAATTCCAATTCCAGTTGTTCTGATATACGAAAGAATTGGAATTGCGATTCCAGAAATTTTTCGACATACAAAAGAATTGGAATTGCAATTCCAACCATTTTCGACATACAAAAGAATTGGAATTGCAATTCCAATTCTTTTCGACAGACAAAAAGAATTGGAATTGCAATTCTTTTGGGTGATTATCTCAATTCTATCAATTCCAATTCCAATTCCAATTCTAACAACCCTACCACTGGGGCTCCCTACTTCCTGGATGCTGCTCACAAGATAGAAAAGAAGACTCTCTACACATCAAAAATAGTAGACAAAAAGAGATTTTTTAATTCTGTTGTTCTCATGTTTCCGCGCCCGATGTTAAAAAATAGTCTCGCGCTCTATGTTAGAGAGAGAGAGAGAGATAGAGAGAGAAATCGCGCCCTATGTTTGAGAAACGTCTCGCGCTCTATGTTGAAGAGAGAGATCTCGCGATCTATGCCACAGAGAGGTCTCGCGCTATATGTTAGAGAGCGGTTTCGCGCTCTATGTTAGAGAAAGATTTCGCGGCTCCATGTTAGGGGGGATTTCCTGCGCCCTATGTTAGAGAGAGGACTCGCGCTCTATGTTAGAGAGAGAGAGAGAGAGAGAGAGAGAGAGAGAGAGAGAGAGAGAGAGAGAGAGAGAGAGAGAGATCGCGCCCTATCTCAATTCCAATTACAATTCTTTTAGATTCTCAAAAACTGCTCAATTCCAATTCCAATTCCGATCAATTCCTCGAAATCTCAGATTCTCAATTCCAATTCCAATGGAATTGATTGGAATTGATTGGAATTGATTGGAATTGACTGTGTTTCCAACTTCAAATCAGTTTTTTTTTTCAAAGAACGAAGATAAACAATGTTCACTTTGGTTCCATTGAACGAAATACATAAGGAACAATGGTAATTTAATAATGAACAAGGAAAAACAGCATGGAATTGTAAATCGATTTTGAATTAATTCTGAGCGAAAATCAAGTCAATTCCAATTCCAATTCCAGTTGTTCTGATATACGAAAGAATTGGAATTGCGATTCCAGAAATTTTTCGACATACAAAAGAATTGGAATTGCAATTCCAACCATTTTCGACATACAAAAGAATTGGAATTGCAATTCCAATTCTTTTCGACAGACAAAAAGAATTGGAATTGCAATTCTTTTGGGTGATTATCTCAATTCTATCAATTCCAATTCCAGTTCCAATTCTAACAACCCTACCACTGGGGCTCCCTACTTCCTGGATGCTGCTCACAAGATAGAAAAGAAGACTCTCTACACATCAAAAATAGTAGACAAAAAGAGATTTTTTAATTCTGTTGTTCTCATGTTTCCGCGCCCGATGTTAAAAAATAGTCTCGCGCTCTATGTTAGAGAGAGAGAGAGAGAGAGAGAGAGAGAGAGAGAGAAATCGCGCCCTATGTTTGAGAAACGTCTCGCGCTCTATGTTGAAGAGAGAGATCTCGCGATCTATGCCACAGAGAGGTCTCGCGCTATATGTTAGAGAGCGGTTTCGCGCTCTACGTTAGAGAAAGATTTCGCGGCTCCATGTTAGGGGGGATTTCCTGCGCCCTATGTTAGAGAGAGGACTCGCGCTCTATGTTAGAGAGAGAGAGAGAGAGAGAGAGAGAGAGAGAGAGAGAGAGAGAGAGAGAGAGAGAGAGAGATCGCGCCCTATGTTAGAGAAAGGTTTCGCGCTCTACGTTAGAGAAAGGTCTTGCGATCCATGCCAGAGAAAGATCTCGCGCTCTATGCCAGAGAGAGGTCTCGCGCTCTATGTAAGAGAGAAGACTCGCGCTCTATGTTAGATAGAAGACTCGCCCTCGATGTTAAAAATATGACTCGCGTTCTGGAGAGGTCTCGCACCCTAAGTTAGTGAGAGATCTCGCAATCAAGGACACCTTCTGTGCTCTATGTTAAGGAGAGCTTTCGCGGTCCATTTCAGAAAAAAATAGGGCCAGGAAGCTCTCGCCAGCCCGGAATAAAAACAAGGGAGGCGGAGGCGGCTTTAGCCGCCGGCGACCTACCTTGTCCACTATTATAAAGCGCTTATTTGGTGTGTGTGTGTGTGTGTGTGTCAGTCTGTCTGATTTTGGGGTGAGGCAAGCACTTTTGGTCGAAAATGGAGCGAAAGTTGTACTTTGTAGTTGGTTGGGGAAAAAGCGCGTGAGCGGTACGTGTTTTCTCGGCTTTCATTTCCATTCTCGATTGATGCATCGGCGGTAGTGCTCTGGATTTTCGACAATATTATTGTTGAATAATTGTATTTATTGCTATATGGAGGCTGAAATATAGAAAAAAGGTGATAGTTCATTCTTTATTCGTTTTCTCATCAAGGCTTATAACTTTTTCGAAGATTTGTTTGGAATATTTTTCTCTTTATCTTTTCTGGCTGTCTATTTTAGGGAAAAAAGATATACGCAAAGAAGAGAGAGAGAGAGAGAGAGAGAGAAAGAGAGAGAGAGAGAGAAAGAAAGAGAAAAGAAGGTTCTACTGTCTGTGTAAGCCCTACTGTTCCCCTTTTCACAGTCTATGTGAGTCCCAATGTTCTCATTTCCATTGTCTATGTAAACCCCACTGTTCCCATTTTCACTAGCGTAAGACAGAGGAGAGAGGAAGTAGAGAGAAAGAGAGGAAGAGCTAGAGAGAAAAGGAGGTTCTACTGTCTATGTAAGCCCTACTGTTTCCATTTCCATTGTCTATGTAAGCCCCACACCCACTGCACCTTTGGTAGCTGTACATGTGAACCAAAGGTGAGAACCAGAACCATTTCATTTTTGCTGTGTATGTGAATCCCCACTGTTCCATTTTTACAATAGCAAGTGCATCTCAACCTGAGTAGACGAGTTTCACGCCGTCACGGTTAACAGGAATGGCTTAAAGACATAGGGTCACGCCAACATTGAAAACGAGACTAGTTTCGGATTATATTCTATATCTCCTGTTGCATAAGTACCCGAAATACCATTTTTCAATTCATGATGTGCAAAATTTTTGATGTGTTTTTCAATATTTTTCAAATTCCCGCCGCGCTCCTAGTTGCTCCTAATTTTGGCAGTGTATCACGTACATGCCATCATACCGTACCTTAGCGGTTTTTGCCGCTCAATGCGATGCGGCGTTTTTTTTTCCTAAATTCTCGGTTCTATTTTATCATTATCGTGCTATAATTCTGTATTCTCGAATTTTATTGTCAGTAACATTCATTTGATTGGTATAATAACCTCTTTGTGAGTATGTGCTTATCTTGCACGACAATTATACAGTCTCAAGTTCAAACAAAAAACTCCATTCTATATTAAAACATTTATCTTTGTCATCGTGTCTGGTGTTTTGTACTTACATATATTTTGTGTAATATATGTATTATGTTTGTTTCCAGACTGACCTGCGGAAGTCTGCCTGGGTACGGAAGGTGACTACAACTATCAACGATCACGCTTTCAAAGTGAGTCTTTATTCAACGTTTGCTTTTTGTTCGAATTTTTGCTCGCACTTCTGCCTTACCAATACATGTGTAGCAGGGAACAAACTAACTTGGTTATTTGACAGAAAACGGCAGTATGGTAGGAATGGACTACCCTACTAGAAAGAGCCCGTTTTTCGTTAAATTTACGAAATGATTCAAACACGATTACTTTGAGTTTGCAAATTCACTCGATATTGACTATACTGCCTGAATTATTGAAATATTTGTTATCTGGCCCGAAACATCAGTACAATATTGCAAAACACTGCGTTTTACATATTTTGATTAGAACTTTTAACACGGCCTTACGGCCACAACACAAACTGCTTTTTTATTTGTCTGTGTGAATCCTTACCACGGAGTTCCGGAAAAACCCTAGGAACGGTGGTTTGCCTAAGCCTAAGCCTTAAATCGAAAGTGAAGTCAACATTTATGTAAAATAATAAAACTAAGTAATCATTTGATGAAGAAAATAAAAATGATGAACCCAATAGGTTGCGAAGTATTCACACAGATGAATAAAAAACAACAGTTTGTCTTGTAGACGTAGTGTCAGGTGAACTTTTAGACAACCGAATATTTTACATTGAATTTCTGATCTTCTGAAATCATTAGCGTTCCAGACGTTGTACATATAGCTTTCTTAAAACGTATTTAAGGTTTTGTTTACTGGTGCATTTTCAGTCTCGAGTAAGTGAATATTTATAGTATTTCAGATACATATTTGTTCTCTTCGATGTGTGCTTGACCGTCAAGTAAGTCAAGCTGGCACGGCACATGAAAGGAGCACATGGGAATGAGGATGTAAGTTTGTTTATATTATTATTTCATTCCGCAGCTTGCTTGTGTTGAAAAATCGGAAAACGGGCTACTTTTCGGTAATGCATGAAAGATTTGGATGATATCTTTGAAAAATAATGAAGTTTGACATGTCAAATAATAACAAGTTTTAGAGTTTTCATTGTAACAGTACTACCAGATACTGTAGTAAGGAGAAAATATACCCGTATTTTCTAGAAATCGACAAAAAAGGACCCCTTTTTCCAAAATTTTTGATTATTCAGACCACTTTTTTGAACGATAGTTAGCAACAGAGACCTGAATATATGTCTTGACCTTTGAAAGTTCCTGAAATCTAAATTGTCATCGATATTTGTACACTTTTATGAAATTACGTGGCCGGGACTCAACAAATAGCACAGTTCCCCGCGTTTTGCGAAGCTTAAACAACAATTGTTATGTGGAATCTAGTTAACAAACAATAATTCATCACAAGTTTGTATATAAAATGATTCGAACAAAATTTCCAGATGATGCGGTGCAGTTACATCCGCCAACCGCCAGGTTATGTAGGACACGAAGCTACAAGCCGGCACCTCTATTATTTGTTCAATTTTCAGTTTTATAATAAAAATACATAATTATTTCCATTTGTTGCACTAAAGAAATTCATGAACAGGTGTACATGTATCGTTCATTATCAAAAAACAAAATGTGTAGTGGTGAAATGTATTCTCTAGAACGTGTATGATGAGCAAAATACACAATACTCATGCTTAAAAAAATGAAGTTCTTATCGCTCAACAAATGTAAGTAAAGTAACAACAATATATACGAGTTGGCTCATGGACCTTGCTTTTTGTACTACTTACTGTGTTGCATTTGCATACGACTCGGTATTTATAAATCTTCGAAACACGTGGTTCTCATATACACCTGTTTATCGTTCTGATTGCCCGAAGATTTGAGAATGCAATTGCAACCCACTTTCTTGGGTATAAGTGTTGAACGGAACTTTTGCAATACTAAACACACTAAAAAAAGAAGCAATTGAATGGTTTGTGGCCACTAAATTATAACCAGCTCATGTGAAACAGTCGGATGCAATAGATTACACTTAAAAATAACAAAATTAGCACAACAAAACTAGTCGTTTCTACTGTGTGGTGGGTAGGCTTATTCGAGCTGGCGAGATATCAGACATTGAGGAAAAACCAACTATGTGGACATTGTGAATAGTGAAGAATGAGGTTGACATAAACTACATTAGACTCTCGTGTTCGAACCAATACAACACCTATACAACTAGTGAATATGTTATTTGTAAAACAATAAAACTCTGCAAGTGTGTGTTGTCTGAGTGTTTTTAATCAGTGCTAGAACTTACAATCAAGTAGTGCTAGTGCAATTATTTAATTCGGTAATTCAGGAGAAGAAAAAGTAAAAGTAAGAGGTTGTTCGATTGTGCTTGCAATATCTCTGTTCACACCACTGTAAGACAACACAGGCTACAACCTCCCACATCACTCAGTTTGAAATACATCATAATCTAACCAAAAAAACTATTCCGGATAGAACTCGGAAAGCGCGAGCGATCCATGTGCAGCAGCTAATTCCATCAAGACCAGCTCACGATTCGACCGAGTTTTCAGGGAAAAAAAGTCTCAGAGCGCACTGGAACTGAAAGAAATAAAATTGGTCACAAAGAACAGAATAAACTAATTCCAAATGCAAAAGAGATAAAGAGGTATAACCACGCGGGAAACGTTGTGAGTTTGCTTACTAGTCGAGCTTTCACAGAAATAACTTTTGAACTGGCTTGACAAATATATGACATACCATCGACAAAACCATTCCCACTTAACCGGAGAACCCGGATTCCAATAAAAACTATGCGCGGTAGAAAAAACCCTTTGTTGGTTGTTAACTTGAATAGCAATAAACTAAATATCTTGAACCGAGCCAATTGAATTCGATTGAGAACATAATTTACACAAATAAGTACATATGAATCATTGCAATAGAATAAAAAAACTTTAAAAGCCAAAAAATAGAACTTGAAATCGGTGTTTTAATTTCGTAACTGCGCCGACGCTCGTGCCTGGTGCGTAGTAACCATCACCCACTTCTGCGTATGGCGCCAATTCGAAAAAATATATAGGTACAGTATACTGTTTTCTACAAACCTATTTAGCACTGATTATTTTCATTCACTTCTAGTCTCAATCACTTCCTATCACCATCAAACATGCAAAAAACACGAACGGTGAATATTGAAAATGAATGTTGGCGTGACCCTTGGTCTTTAACAGGGTAAGCTAATGGGTATAAAAGCGCGGCGGGAAGAGATGAGAGCCATTCGAACGCTCTGTTCGCCCCGAGAATGCCCGCCATGGACTGGAGCTGCTGCCGTGGATTGGACCGCTGATGGTTGGACTGGAGTCCTCCGGTAGGAGCCAATGGGGCTCCCGCTACGTGCCGGATGCTGCTCGCAAAATGAAGAGAGAAAGAAGAAACTACGCGTCAGTAATAGTACACAAAAAGGAATTTTTTCTGTATTTTGTTCTCGGGTTGTGCTGTTTTGAAACTAATTGTTGTTACGGGTTACTTTCGCACCCTGTGTTAAAGAGAGTTCTTGCGCCCTATGTTAAGGAGAATATTCGCGCCCTATGTTGGAGAGATATCTCGCGCCCAAAGTTAAGGAGAGCTCCCTCGCCCGTTAGGGAAAACTTTGGCGCCCTGTTTTGGGGAGAGCTCTCGCGCTCTGATATTAGGGAGAGGCCTCGCGCTCTATGGCAGGGAAAGGGGTCGCTCTCTATGGCAGGGAGAGTTTTCGCATTCTATGTTAGAGAGAGATCTTGCACTCTATGTTTGCACTCTATGGTAGGAAGAGATCTCGCCGTCTATGTTAAAGAGAACTTCCGCGCTCTACGTCAGGGAAAACTTCCGCGCTCTATGCAGGGAGAGCTCTCGCGCCTCATGTCAGGGAGAGCTCCCGCGCCTTATGTTAAGGAGAGACCCGTCTGGGGTCAAAGAGAACTCCCGCGCCCTATGTTATGGAGAGCTCCCGCGCTCGCGGTTAGAGAGAGACTCGCGCTGTATGTTAGGGAGAGGTCTTGCGCTCTATTTTAGGAAAAGGTCTCGCCCTCTATGGTAGGGAAAGGTCTCGCCCTCTATGGTAGGGAAAGGTTTCGCTCTCTATGGCAGGGAGAGTTTTCGCATTCTATGTTAGAGAGAGATCTTGCACTCTATGTTAGAGAGAGGTCTTGCACTCTATGGTAGGAAGAGATCTCGCCGTCTATGTTAAAGAGAACTTCCGCGCTCTACGTCAGGGAAAACTTCCGCGCTCTATGCAGGGAGAGCTCTCGCGCCTTATGTCAGGGAGAACTCATGCGCTCTGTGTTACGGAAAGACCTGTCTGTGGTTAAAGAGAACTCTCGCGCCCTATGTTAGGGAAAGCTCCCGCGCTCTATGTTAAGGAGAGGTCTCGCGCTCTATGTTAGGGAAAGGTCCCCTCTATGGTGGGGAAACGTCTCGCTCTCTAGATCTCGCCGTCTATGTTAAAGAGAACTTCCGCGCTCTACGTCAGGGAAAACTTCCGCGCTCTATGTTAAGGAGAAAGATCGCGCTCTGTGTTAGGCTGAGATGTTGCGCCTTATATTAGAGTGAGATGTCCCGCTCTATGTAGTAGAAATCATTGCGCCTCATGTTGATCAAAACGTGATTGAAATGGTTGAGACAAAGTTTTTCAAATGGAGCTTAAACAAATACTCCTATAAGAGCTCGCCAGCCGGGAATAAAAACAAGGGAGGCGGAGGCGGCTTTAGCCGCCGGCGACCTTCCTTGTCCCTTTCTATAATTCGCCTATTTGGTTTGTGTGAAACCTTTTTTCTGCACTTTTGGTCGAAAAATGGTGAGGAAACTGAGGCAAGCTGGGTGAGGCAAATGGCGTGAGCAAACGTGTGATTTCATTTTTCCCAACCGGCTGTTGCTGGGATTTGGCAATAGAAAATTTCTCTAAACAGGATTGACGAGTTTCACGCCGTCACGGTTAACAGGAATGGCTTAACAGGGTAAGCTAATGGGTATAAAGGCGCGGCGGGAAGAGATGAGAGCCATTCGAACGCTCTGTTAGGAAAAAACCTGTCTAGGGTTAAAGAGAACTCTCGCGCCCTATGTTAGGGGAATCTCCCGCGCTCTATGTTAGGGAGAGGTCTCGCGCCCTACGTTAGGGAGAGGTCTCGCCGTCTATGTTAAAGAGAACTTCCGCGCTCTACGTTAGGGAAAACTTCCGCGCTCTATGTTAAAGAGAATTCCCGCGCTTTACGTTAGGGAAAAACCTGTCTAGGGTTAAAGAGAACTCTCGCGCCCTATGTTAGGAAGAGCTTTCGCGCTCTATGTTAGGGAGAGGTCTCGCGCTCTATGTTAAAGAGAACTTCCGCGCTCTACGTTAGGAAAAAACCTGTCTAGGGTTAAGGAGAACTCTCGCGCCCTATGTTAGGGGAATCTCCCGCGCTCTATGTTAGGGAGAGGTCTCGCGCCCTATGTTAGGGAAAGCTCCCGCGCTTTATGTTAGGGAGAGGTCTCGCGCTCTATGTTAGGGAGAGGTCTCGCCGTCTATGTTAAAGAGAACTTCCGCGCTCTACGTTAGGGAAAACTTCCGCGCTCCATGTTAAAGAGAACTCCCGCGCTCTACGTTAGGAAAAAACCTGTCTAGGGTTAAGGAGAACTCTCGCGCCCTATGTTAGGGGAATCTCCCGCGCTCTATGTTAGGGAGAGGTCTTGCACTCTATGTTAGGAAAAGGTCTCCTCTATGGTGGGGAAAGGTCTCGCTCTTTAGATCTCGTCGTCTATGTTAAAGAGAACTTCCGCGCTCCACGTTAGGGAAAACTTTCGCGCTCTATGTTAGCGAGAGCTTTCGCGCCTTATGTCAGGGAGAACTCCCGCGCTCTATGTTAGGAAAATACCTGTCTGTGGTTAAAGAGAACTCTCGCGCCCTATGTTAGGGAAAGCTCCCGCGCTCTATGTTAAGGAGAGGTCTTGCACTCTATGTTAGGAAAAGGTCTCCTCTATGGTGGGGAAAGGTCTCGCTCTTTAGATCTCGCCGTCTATGTTAAAGAGAACTTCCGCGCTCTACGTTAGGGAAAACTTCCGCGCTCTACGTTAAGGAGAAAGATCGCGCTTTATGTTAGGCTGAGATGTTGCGCCTTATATCAGAGTGAGATGTCCGCTCTATGTCCGCTCTATGTAGTAGAAATCATTGCGCCTCATGTTGATAAAAACGTGATTGAAATGGTTGAGACAAACGTGAGTTCCGCAAGTGGAGCTCAAACGGATACTCATATAAGAGCTCGCCAGCCCGGAATAAAAACAAGGGGGGCGGAGGCGGCTTTAGCCGCCGGCGACCTACCTTGTCTACTCCTATAATAGCGTTGCTTGGTCTGTCTGTCTGGACGAAGCAAATCGTCCTTTCAGTTGAGAAACGGAGAAAAACTGTGCACTTTGTAGTTGAGTTTTTGGTGGAAATGCGTGAAAAAGTACGTGATTTTCTGGTTTCATTTTAGATTTTCATAAAACCGGCTGCTGCTACAACCGACATTGTGATGAGAACACGCTCTATGTTAAGGAGAGCTCCCGCGCTCACTGTTAAGGAGAGCTCCCGCGCCCTATGTTAAGGAGAACTTTCGCGCTCACTGTTAAGAAGAGCTCCCGCGCTCTATGTTAAGGAGAGCTCCCGCGCTCACTGTTAAGAAGAGCTCCCGCGCTCACTGTTAAGAAGAGCTCCCGCGCTCTATGTTAAGGAGAACTCTCGCGCTCACTGTTAAAAAGAGCTCCCGCGCTCTATGTTAAGGAGAGCTCCCGCGCCCTATGTTAAGGAGAACTTTCGCGCTCACTGTTAAGAAGAGCTCCCGCGCTCTATGTTAAGAAGAGCTCCCGCGCTCTATGTTAAGGAGAGCTCCCGCGCTCTATGTTAAGGAGAGCTCCCGCGCTCACTGTTAAGAAGAGCTCCCGCGCTCACTGTTAAAAAGAGCTCCCGCGCTCTATGTTAAGAAGAGCTCCCGCGCTCTATGTTAAGAAGAGCTCCCGCGCTCACTGTTAAGAAGAGCTCCCGCGCTCACTGTTAAGAAGAGCTCCCGCGCTCTATGTTAAGGAGAACTCTCGCGCTGTATATTAAAGAGGACTCCCGAGCTCGAGGACTATTCAAGGACGAAATGAAAATAAAAAAAACTTCTCGACGCGCCCTATGTTAGGGGAATTCCCGCGTTATATGCTAAAGAGAACTTTCGCTCTCAATGTTACGGAAAACTACAGCGCTCTATGTTAAGGAGAACTACCGCGCTCTGCGTTAAGGAGAACTCCCGCGTTATATGCTAAGGAGAACTTTCGCTCTCAATGTTGAGGAAAACTACCGCGCTCTATGTTAAGGAGAACTAACGCGCTGTGTATTAAAGAGGACTCTCGCGCTGTGTATTAAAGAGGACTCCCGAGCTCGAGGACTTTTCAAAGACGAAAAGAAAATAATATAAAACTTCTCGACGCAACCACCGACCTAGACTCATCAAGGGAGGGACCCGGGCGTTAGCCCGGGGTACCTTCCTTGTTTATTATCTACGTCAGAACAAGGAGAATGAGGTATATAGGTTTTTATAAATTTGTTCTGTATTTGTAAGCTAACTCAACTAATAATAATATATCTATAATTTGATAATGTAGTATGATTTTAACTAAACAATTCTTAAATGGTCAGGGGACTTATCTACTGATGATGCCTCGGCCCCTGACCTCACACACCGTATAGAGCTCAGAGACAAACAAGATTGAAACTTCAGTTTTAGAATATTAACACAGTGGAATAGTAACAAAAACCTACAACTCTCTTTACAGGATATTTACTCATGACGCCATCCCATCTCGCGAGTGCCCATGTCCACAAACTCGCGTACTCAATATACGGGATTACCACCAGTCTTACCAAGCCTTCTATTTGTAGCTGAAAATTCACGTTAGTTCATCAATAAGACTGGAACTTTAGTTCAGAATAGTAACACAGTTTTGAAAATAGAGCAGGTTTACAATAGTTACATTCACAGTTACAAAATGTTATCTTCATTAATGAATGGCTAAGAGAAAGAAGAATGAACGTGGTAAGGTTTGCCTCTCTCTACCCCAAAAGTTGGTATTAGTGTTAAAGACCAGTGTTAAAGACCAAACTGGGAAATGGGGTAAACTAAAACAGAACGATTACGTGGACCGTTTCCGTGTCAAAGGTCCTTCAAACTGTGCAATTGAAGAATGTATTGCAGTTTAACGGACTGAAGCGTTGGAATTGGACCAAATAATCGTCCTTCTTTAGTGCCTGGCGGCAGAATAGGGGTTGCCGTTCGTGAAACAATCCCAAATAGTAATGAACGAACCTTGTGCGCACCATTCTTACATTCGTCGGGATACTCTTTACAAACGGATCTGCGAGCATCTTCGAACACAAACGCGATTTTCACCGTATTGGCAGACATAGACTAAAGTTAACATATAACATAGTGAATCAGGGTCGAAACGGTTTTGAGTACATCTCTTACTGAGCACATTATTTGGTAGGAACTACAAATATATATATCAATCATGAGAAGTGTAGGGATAGGTAGTATTATTTTAATCATTCCCAGTGAAGACATACCTCTTCAATTCAACAAATACATACAGTCTCGAAATACAGCCCAGCGGTTGTGGTATTGATACGGTAGCTATGTCAGAACAATCGCTTTAGTACTGAGTTCACACAGTATGTTTATCAATTCTTTTCATTAATTATTTTCACCATTCTCCTTTTTGGCAATCTTTCACGTTTCACATTTTCGTTCCGTTATTACACACTGTGTAATAAATATTTGATTTGATTTGATTTGACATTAACCTAATCATACCACCATCCAAAAGTCCTAGTGACACGAATATATTTTGTTCAATTTTCCTTTTGTTCCTTCCTTTGTATTTTCCTTTGTATTTTTGTATTCTTCTATATTTTGTATTTTTTCCTCTTTGTATTTTTGTATTTGTATTCTTCCTTTGTATTTTGTTCCTAATATAAAGTTCACATAGTTTTGTTTGCATAGTTTGCAATAAAGTATTTAATTCATCATATTCATCAATTTCAATTCCATAAACTATTCAATATAGTACTATTTATGTTTATATTCATATGTATAATGATGAATTCGCTCTGATCGTGTTTAATAGTGCTTGCGTTACGAGAATAATAAAATGTTGGCTTTGTGGCTTACAAAAGCTAATTAAACCGGCTGCACAGTGATACTAGTTATTATTTATTATGATGTCTGTATCTATAAATCTTTCGTCAAGTCTTGTCCTCTTTGCCGTCAAGGAACACTTCTCCTTTATAATTTTTCTCTATTTCCATATTATATTGAGTACATATTTCCACTCACCTTGAGAGAGGCTAGTTAATTACTAGCTAATTAAGAGATGTGAGAGTGCCCTACAAGTTAGTTATCGTTGAATGAACATAGTCGGAATAAATCTTGCAATATCTCCAGACTCCTAGTCGGATTCTGTTTCCGAATTCTCACCTGAGCATCTTTTAGAACCATTCGGAATGCGTCCACTGGGCTGCTACACCCGTCTTCTGGTCTGTCCGAACCATCCCAATATTTCAAAAACGAATCTGCGAACAGAAAACAATTGTTGCTTAAAACTAACAATCATATTTTGGGTACAGCACGGCACAGTTCATATGGGGCTTTCGATAGGGAAATGGGATACGGTATGTGTCACTATTTGCCATTATTGCTTGCTTTGCTTTTATGGGGCGAATGGGGGTTGGGTGGACTTCACTACGGCGTCATTAGCGCGCGCAATCATTCACCATTCAACAGACACAGCAGCTACTGCTACAAAAACATGAAACTACTTATATACTCAAGTATAATTGTTCATTACAAACATACAAAAGCCGTAAAATATTTTTTTAAACCTGTAAACTAGAATCTTCAAGCTCAGCTGTAAAAGAGAGAACAACTGTTGAATAATATGCCAAGTGTTATAGCACCTAGAGTAATAAGGACCAAAACTGCAAATCATTGTGTACAAAACCAGAATCTCTATAGTTGACTACGTTGACTCAACATCTGTGATTTGTATATTATAATTAACAGGTTCGAAAAATATTTTAAGACTTTTGTATGTTTGTACGCTTTATATAGGTGTCCCAAATTTTCAGTCAAATCGGTTCACACATAAAAATATCCCAGGAGTGCGCACCAACACAGACAGATGGACAGACAGATAGATACACGACGAAAGTTGGCGGTCTGCATGAAGCGCATAACGTCATAACTCGGCTCAAACTCAATTTCGTTCAAATTTTGAATATAGCTTGTAAATGTGCCATAGAAAATCAGCAAATCATAAAAGTAGCACAAATTTGCACAATTGGACCTTTTTGAGAGTGAGTGATTTTTGAGAACTAAAAAAATTAAAGCGCGCATTAGCCGGACCAAAGACAAATCTCGCACAGCGCTTCGCGCTGCGCGCGATATTAGAATTGTTAGTTTAACACATAATTATTTAATTATTTCAAATTTCAGTCAAAGGAAGCACACATAGCGAGGATAACGCTGGTAAAGACAACAATATTCGTTGAGCTTACCCCTGTTGTAATGATGTTCTATTATGTAGTTGCCTCCTGCGAAATAGTGTTCATATGTGAATATTCGAGTGTTCGGTGGAAATTCTGGCACGATCGTGTCCATCACTTTCTTCGTCTAAAAATAATTAAATGAATCCTCATAGTCGTCGCCAACGGAGAGGGAAAAGGAAACTGATAGAAAAACAGAATGTAAAACTTTGTGTTAATAGAAAGTTAATAATCTCAATTTCCGCTGTGTTCGCACACATGTCCTCGAATCCACAGTTCGGCGATTATGTGCTCTAATAGCTTAAGTTGTAAGCGCCCTGCTACAAATCTTTTGCTGGCATGTTCAGTTCCGGTGAGAGGCAGAATATTACAATTTTGGCATCCAGTATATGTAGTACCAGGAATATGTCATTGTCTCTGATTCTTTGGAAGTACAACTCACATGATACATGAGATTGGTGTTCTCCCAGCAATTCGACGCAATTACATAGACCCGCACGGGTCGAGGCGACATCCATCCACACAACTTGTCCAGCACACAAAATTGTCCCTGGAACTTCGTACGTAACTCGTTCCCTTTCACGAGAAAACTATTTTTATATTCGGTGATTCATTTTCTCAACGTATTCAGAAAAACCGAACACAACTTCCTTGTGGACCAAGTAAACAAAAATTCCATCGTAGTTGTTCGTTTCCACCATCGATAGTCGTCAGTTACATTAGCTTTTAAGGAGCGGATTCAACTCCATAGTATATAACCTTAGTATTCACGAAGTAACAACGAGAGGAAGATAAGGTAGCATTTTGGTATAGCACAACAAAACACTGATTAACTGGGTTTATTACGGATATTTAAACGACGATGCCAATATGGCACCAGGGAAAACTCATTCAAAAATGAAACTCATTACTGGAAATCTCATTGAGAGTTTAAACTCATTAACATATTTTTAATCAGGAATTCAAAAATGTCAAAAAATTTGAAAGTTGATTTTTGCTTTTCTCTACGTTCATGTACTTAATGAGATTTATTTTTGAATGAGATATACTTTAATGAGTTTTACTTCTGAATGAGTTTTTCTGGTCGCCTACCAATATAACCTCGATGCCTGGTAGGATGAGAGAGAAAGCAACAACTGAGCGCAGCGATCACTAGCTAGACGATAAACTAGACTGGTTTCTAACACGTAGGTAATAACACACGTGAATCTACCTCGGCAAACCAGTTTGCTTCCTCCCGTGTAGTTTTGGTGACATCGATGTAGCCCTCCTTACACTTGCAGCCACCGTTACCGTCCGGTTCAGAATTGGCGCGGCACAAACTGAACGGTTCCACTCCCGGTTCCTCGCCTGAAATTTAGCTCAACTTTAATAGTCATGCAAAATCTTGGCTTGGCTATCTTGATTAGTTTGGTTGTGTTAATATGCTCAGTTGTCAAGTTGTATCTCAGTTAACTAACCGGATTTCTACCGCAAATTATAACATATACAATACAATGATACACAAAAAAAAAATCTTGATTCAACCAAAATTTCAACCAAAATACGTACCCACAACACAAGTGAGACGATGACGTGTGATCGCGGGAGAATCTTTGATCTTTCCGTTTTTCTGGGAAACCACCGCAGTTCGAAACGTATCAGCACACATGTTGTCGGGATACGTAGACTCCCAAGAAGATTCTTCGATTGCTCCCTGGAAATTATCATGTCATGTCATGAAATTGTCATGAGATTTTCTGATGAAATGAGCGAAAGATGAACTAAAGATAAGATAAGATTTCCTGATGTAATAATAATCCTGCAGATCCAAAAGTTCTGTCTCATAAAATGCCGTCTCTCGCCGGAATTGAACATGCTGGCAGAAGCCTCGTAACAGAACGCTGATACCTGTGTTATGGGAGAGCATAACCGGGAAGTTTTCAAATCGAAGACGTGTGTACCTTCACAGCGAAAAGTGAGGTATACAGTACTCTCCAGCTTTTCCGTTGGCGACGACTGTAGCTAGTGAGTTATTTAACGAATGATCCGCAGCAGGGTGAGTAAGTCAGTTGTAGTGGGTACCCGGTTACGCCAGTCAAAGTTGAAAAACAGAGAGATGGAGGAGTGAAGATATTTCTACTTCGAGAGGGTACGTCAGCGTCTTACTAACATAGTTCCCAGTTCTCAGTTGTTCATGGAACCATTCTCTGAACCACCCGCGTTTCGTGCATGATTGTGGTTTGTCGTATTCCTTGACTGAATTGTGTGTCAAACGGGCCGGGATGTAAGTAATTTCGTCCTAAAATCAGTGAATTGAGATAAAAATGAGGAAATGCACATTTACTCAGCTACTCGTCAGCGTCTACAAGTCACACACACACTGACACTGACTGACTGACACTGACACTGGCGACAGGTCGGCCAATTACACATGCAACCGGGTTTCATGCAACCAAAATGCAACCAGGTTGCATGTGTAAAGACAGTTCGGTTGCTTTCCAAATGCAACCGGGTTGCTTTCGGTTGCTTTTAAAATGCAACCAAATTGCATTAAAAAACGGAAAATGTCAAAAAATTGAGTGTTTGGTTGCATTTGAAAAGCAACCAAAAGCAACCTGGTTGCATTTGAAAAGCAACCAAAAGCAACCCGGTTGCATTTGGAAAGCAACCAAATTTTGTTTACACATGCAACCCGGTTGCATTTTGGTTGCATGCAACCTGGTTGCATGTGTAAACCGCCCGACAGGTCACACTGAACCCAGGCATACAAACGAAGAAAAAACGTACAGTGAGAAGTGAGAACGTGTGAATAATGATTGAATAAAGAGTAAACCTGTATCCAACAAACTAAAAAAATCTTATTTCGACGAAAAAGTATTATTTCGAAAGCTGACACATTGAAATAAACTCACAGCAACCGTTAGTTCGGAAATTCCAGACAGAGCCACAAAGCAGCTTTGACAAATTTTCTGAAAAAAAGTATTCCAAGAAGTACAGAAGTTAATACAAAAGCTCAGAGAAAAGTAAAAAAGTGAACAAATTAGTTCTATCACAATCTAGTACTAATAAATGAGTTTTCGTAATAGATTTGTTCTGAACATAAAGCATGAACAATATTTTAAATAAACCCACTTTGCAAACATCATGAAAATTTTTCGTGTCGATGTCGATGTTGGAAGTGGCGGTTGGCTGGTAGACATTGCTGGTAACAATTACCCTCTTATTCCCAGACGTGGTTAATCCTTCAGGGAGCATATTCCAAACAGATTCGCCATCGTCGGCGCCTTAACGGAGTTACGTTAAGGTATTGTCAAGGTTACGTAAAATTACAGTACGTGACGCTCACTCACAGGCTCCCATTGGATTTTTCTGCCATCATTACGTCAGTTAAGACAATATTACGTTTACACCCACTACAGCAGCAAAAGCAGGTAGTCAAAGCTACTATGAAAGCTAGTACCACTTGTAATATGAAGAAACCTCATGAGAAGTGGTCCTGAGAAGTACTAACCTGCATAGGTGACAGCGTAGTCCGAGCAGACCACTTTAAGCCTAACTTCTTTGTCGACCTTGATGATTTTCCCAGCATCCGTTCTGTGCAAATCGTTTGTTCTCATCAGAAGCGCCAGTGAATCCACATCGGCTACGTCGTTCCGAAAGTCGTACCCATCCCAAATCAGGTCTACAAAATTTCACATTCTTGTGGGAGCATTAAAAGTAATCTGATAATCTGACTGTTGAACCAGCGTTGAATATTGAATTTCTTGCGTACTGTTTTTTTATTCGAAATTATATTATTTAAATGAATTCCTTATGATAAAGCAATGAATGGAAGTTTAGCATTCCAACAAATCTTAAGAAGCACCCACTTACAATTTTTTGCATTCAGTTTAATGCATTACTGAATGTTCTGAGCACGGGAAACTCCTGTAACCTACCATCTCGGCAAAATTTCGATACGTTGTATCAATTAAGGAGGCTGTAGTAATTCAGATCTCAATCTGCGTCTCCTCAAACACACGCTATTTCTGCGCTCCTATCCTCCGCCGAAATGTCGCGAAATAGTACAAAAACAGTGAGGTGGAAGTGTCAGAATGTTCGGTTGTACATGACCATGAAAACTATTCCGGTAACCCACCATTGACCATCATTTTCCGGCTGGTGTCGTTCATCCGGTTGGCCACGTAGACTGGATCGGCACTCGGGAGTAGAACTATAAAATAAAATATAAAATGAAAATATACTGAAACACAAAACAAATGGAAAATCACACTAATTGACCTTAGGTGAGAAGGTGAGTAGTGAGTAGATAAGCACTGGGTAGGTGAACTATCAGGAAAGAAACAGAACAAAGCTAACCCCTCCCCTCTCCTTCACATTCTGGAAATCTAATTGGAGTCTGGAAATTTCACAAACCAATCAACAAACTAGTTAGCTGAAGAAAAAGTGAATTTGAGACTGAGAAGCGACAAAAAACCAACTTGTAATCCAGCGAGCGTCGTTATTATCGGTTACACGATGTATCTTTCCCCCCATTGGACAGGCATCCTTGGTGTCATTGGAGCTCGCAGTCATTCCCAGATACATGCATTTTCCCCTGATCAGGATATTCTTCTCGTCTTTGCAAGTCGTGAGAGACTCTGAAAATTGAAAAGTAGGGTTCTCATGTGATATTTTTTAAATGTTTTTATATCATAGGAAACAGGTCATAGGGTCTCTCTTGTAGTTCTATCACAACAAGCGCAACTACACTCAATCACACTCACTACACTCACTACACTCACTACACTTAATCTCGATTCTGGAGCCACCGAACTAGAGACAAGAAGTGGGACAGGTTTTTGAAGAGTAGTTAATTTTTTGAGTTCTACGGTACAGGTTCCATTATTTCACTAATTCATCAATTCCCTATTTCACTTATCACCATTCGTTCAGTGTATTTCTCATACTCGGCTCTGATAAAACATGCACTACTGCAGTAGAATCTAGTAATATGATACCTCGATCTTTACAATGAGGAAATGAAGAATAATTACAGTGAGCAAACAAAAGTAAACAAGAACTAACTCCATCGACAGGTGACAGAACCGTCCGCTTCAGTGACATTTGCAATTGGAAACGGGGCGAAGTATTGACATAGCTCCCTCGCTTCACTGCCTTTCATCTTGTATGGAAACACTTGTTTACAGATGTTCTTCTCCTGTAAAGTTGTAAAATGTAAAGTATTGTATTGTATGAAACACTTCTTGGAATAAATGAACTTTAAAACTGTGAATATATTTACAAACCTGAGTAAAATGTAAAATTTGTAGTAAAATGAGTAACCTACCTAAGTAAAATGTGAAAGTAAAATGTAAAATGCAAACCTCAGTTAGATGTTAAAGTAGTAATAAGTAGTAATTGTGAGTAATAGTAGTAATAGGGGTAATGTGTGTGATTTAAGGTAAGTGTAACTGTTGTTTATAAAACTGTTGTTTAACTGCAAAAAGTTATTGTTAAGCTACAGAAACTGAACAAAAGTAATTGTATTATAAAATGGACAAATTTTAAAAATGCTCCATTGAGGAAAAGAAGGTGAAAACTAATTCGAGGGAGTACCTTCTAATAGAAATTGATTCCCAAACAGGTCATCATGCTGTGTATAGTTTGTTTCACCCACTTATAACCCTCTACAGTAATCTGCCTACACTTTCAGGTCAATTTGGGGTATATTAGCGTATTCAGATAGTTTCTTCTGCGTTTTTACTACTACTAACTCTGAAAATTTGAAATCGAGGTAAGGGCTTGTTCATTAGAAAACATCCCCTTGAATAATTGACGGATTACTGTAAGAGTACATCGATTGGTGAAACAGACTATATGAATGAAGTCAGTATGAATGAAAAGGACTATACCTCGACTCTCCGATCAGCGGCCAGTCCCCCAGGCATGTCGAGACTCAACTGGCGACAGAACCTACTCAGACCAGGTTCTCCGATCTCCGATGCTGTAATTATTATTTTAGAATATTTTTATTTAGAATATTTATTTAACGCATTCTTGACACATAGCATCACACGGTGTTCTCTCAAAACTAAAATACTGAGAGAGAAAGTATAATGAATAACCTGAACCACGTAGTGTAGAGTTGGTGTAACTGAATTACTCAACTCATTCTCTCAACAAAACTATAAAAACACAGCACTACGAACACTAGAAGTGGAAGGTCACCATCAACCTAAAAACCATAAATGGCTAGCGGTAAACAACAACAAAAACAAAAAAATTGTAGGGTACAAGGACTATTTATGCGAATCAGCTGATAAATTACTGAAATTTTAATAGGTCATAAACACTTAACATAAATAAACATAAACAATTACTAATTGCATGATTAGCTAATTAGGTAAAAAACGTACCAGCCTGAACAACCAAAGACATGACGAGTAATGTGAGTACTACGAACGCTTGAGTCTGAAGAGGGAAAGAATTATGGGAGAATAGAGAGAGAAAAGAAAGAGAAAAAAAGGAGGAAAGAAAGTAGAGAAAGAAAGAGCTTGGTAACGATCTAGAGAAGAAAAAAGTGATGAAAGGGAAGGGAGATATGAAAAAAGAGAGACAGTCACAGGTGAAAGAGAGAGCCTGAGAGCAAGGGAGAGAGAGAGAGAGGGAGAGAGAAAGAGAGAGAGAGAGAGAGAGAGAAAAAGTAAGAGAGAGAGAATGAGCAAGAGAGAGAGAGATAAAGAGTAAGAGATAAAGAGAGAGAGAGAGAGAGAGAGAGAGAGAGAGAGAGAGAGAGAAAGAGAGAGTCCTCACCATGTTCGGATTGAAGAAACGCCAGCAACAGCAGTGGCTAGCAAGACGACTCGAAATGAAATCCCCCCGTCCGGTCCTTCTTTTATACGGAAAATCCTGACAGACGTAGCTGTACTTTCCGTTCAGCTTCTCTTATAAACGCACCAAAACCTCCGATTTCGCCATAATTTTCCTGTTCAAGCGCCTCCGGAATGTGCGGAAACGTGCAGAAAGCCAGGTAAATTCTGGTGCACTCATCCGATTTCGCAATGATTTCCTGTAAACGCGCTCAAACAGGGGAAGAGTTTGGGAGAACGTGTACACGATCAGAAAGTACGCGGTTCTAACAAGTTGGGAAATCCATTTTCCTGTTTCTGAGAGTTTTTGAAGGTTCATTTTGGCTCAAATGGAATTTGCAATCTCATATCTGGGGGTAGAAAGCGTCGTTAAGCCTCCATCACCTCATCAACAATAATTTACCGTATTATTACAAGGTTCTATAGGTTCCAGAGGGCTCAATTCCCAACGGGAATCATGAAACCCGTTTTTTACTCGAGTATTACTCAAAGTATCTACCAAAGCGAGATCGATACATGTTTTATACGATACCCTAGCTCATTCAGTAAGATTTTGTAATTATACAAATTTAACAAGTTCTTTTACTTTTTTCAGAAGATTATCATTAATTTCTGATCAAACAAAATTTCCACACCACCCGAGTTTTGAAGCTATGGTTTTTTTAATAACCGTAGTATACATTTCCGTGGTTACACGAATTGAACAGAACATTTGCATTGTACTGTTGAAAAAGTTATTCCACTCTCTCTGCGAGTTCCGTTAATCTAACAAAATGTCCGCTTCACCCGAGATTCGAACTCTTGGGTGTTTCTAATTAACAGGCTATATTTTGGCGCACGTGTGGCGCCGTCTATTTCTTTCTATCTTTGTAACGATTTGGCTCAGTCGGCAGAGCTGCGCACTACTGTCCAGTAGGCCGAGGGTTCAAATCCCTTCACGGACATAATTCATGTTTTTGTTCGATTAACCTTTTTGTCGAGTCAGGATCTCATCCGATTAACAGAATTGCTTTTCTCATATATATTTTAATCTATTCAAACTCCAAAAAGCAAAAAAAACAGCTCACTGCGCACACTCTACACAGCTATGAGTAATTGTCAAAGCAGCTAAGAGCAATGTTTCCAGGGCAACAAATTGGCTCAATGTTGACCGATTGGTCCAAGATTTCAGTTTTACTCATAACTCCGATGTTTCTAACTATATTCCAAATTAGTATAAAAAACGTGTGTCAAGAAAGTAAAAGTTAGTTTTACAGATCACATGAACAAAAAATATAAAACAGGTTCAATAAACGGATATTAAGAGAGAAAGGCCAAGCTCGCTTGTTTGAAATAGGGCAAAAATCTATCTGAATTTTGTGTACTGTATTCAGATGTAATGGCATGACCTTTCCAGACACATCATACTTTCTTCGGTTAGTAGTAACAAAGAACAATGAAAAAAATATCAAACTTTGACTCTTCCCGAATATTCTTATCTCCCGTGTCAATTTTCACGTTATTCTTTATATAGTTACAATGGTTCGAAATGGGCTTTATAGAAAATTATGTAGGCAAAACAAACCAATAGAAACGTAACCGACATCACAGAAAAAGAGCGAAAAAGAAATGACAAATGTTGTGGAATAATTTATTGGAAATGAAAAACACATAAAACAAATCACAAATTGTTAACGTGTCTGTATTTCACCAGATTACCCCTGAGTACGGAAATTTGAATGTAATAGTACATAGATACTAATAGATAAATCATCTATAGGAGTTTTTTTTTGGATTGTTTTGTATCTTGAATGTCTTTCATAGACTTATTTCCCAACCGGAGGAGTTTCAGCCTCTATTTTCACACAGAAAATGGAGCGGAATTCGATTTTGTCACCAGACAGATCTCGCGCTCCCCATCTGAAACTCAAAATGTGATATAGTAAGTTCCAGATTTATAAGTTTCTGTCTCTCACCGGAATCGAACCGGCGAGCAAAAGTTTCGTAGAAGGGCGCTAACCACTGGGCTATTAGAGCCCATAACGAGCAAGCTTTGGAATCAAAAACACGTGTGCGTCTGCGTACACAGCGGACAGTAATATATACAGTACTCTCTCGCCTTTCCGCTGGCGACGACTATACTGTTAGTCAATCGCACAGTCACGTAAAACAGGTCAAACAAAGCAGAAATCAGAAACGTGCAATGACGAAGTGCACGATTCCTCATAAGAATGCTAACTTCACGCGACTATTCATTTTACTTCTAGTATAATGTGCTTCATTCCTATTAGAACTCCGATCACATAACTTGTAGTCCATTTTATTGACGTGAACATTGAAAGGTGAGCTTTTCTCACCATTTCCTTGTGGGATTACTTATTACAAAAAGTGTGCGAAGTGATCTTCGATAAACTTGAAATTTGCATTAGAAGTTCAGCACATTCATTGGAAAATTTGAATGTGTACTGTAGGAGTCTCCATGGGAATGATGGTAACTATAACCATACAATGTCAATCAATAACGTCCACGAATTGAGAGGTTGAAATCGGAAAAAAATATATTGTCTATACTAGGGTGGTTAATCGAGTTCAAAATTTCGAGTTTTCGAGTTTAGGGCAATTTCGAGTTTTCGAGTTTTCGAGTTTTCGAGTTTTGGGAAATTTCGAGTTTTCGAGTTTTCGAGTTTTGAGCTCGACTCGACTCGAAAATTTTCGAGTTTTTTCGAGTCGAGTCGAGTTTTGAGTGGTTTTGGACCCAAAAAATCCACTTTTTGATTCCAAAATTTCACGTTCTGAATTTTCGCGTCTAAAATTTCGAGTTTTCGAGTTTACGAGTTTTGGGAAATTTCGAGTTTCCGAGTTTACGAGTTTTGGGAAATTTCGAGTTTTCGAGGTTTTGTAAAATTTCGAGTTTTCGAGTTTTCGCGGAAATCGAGTTTTCGTGTTTCGAGTTCGGCTCAACTCGAAAATTTTCGAGTTTTTTCGAGTCGAGTCGAGTTTCGAGTTCGACTTTAACAACCCTAACCTATACCTATAAACGAAAGGTTGCATGTTGTTGAAGTGACCGTTTCTCTCTAAGTTTGACTCTAAAGTTTGGATTGCTTTATACTACAAAGGTACATATTTTTTAATGTATGCAATTACCTTCTATTCAACTATTCGAGAGAAGTCGTGTTACAATTGCTGTTCCATTCCTTGGTGCGATTATCTCCTTGGGTATAACTTTATGAGTAATCTCTCTTTCACATAAACTCACTTCTTTCCGTTGCAGTTGACCATTTTGTCGATATTTTCCCCCTCGGCAACAGTTATTCTCTAATTGGTTACGATTTTAGCTGCTTCCTGACCACAAGAAACTATGGCTCTCTCCCCTTGTAAGAGAAGTAGCTGGAAGTATATTGGTCATATTTTCTTGTTCTATATGAGTAAAATACATAAATATTGAAATATATATATATATATATATATATATATGAATGTATATGTATGGTTTTCTTACAGCCCTTGTATACTAGGAGTAAATTGAATATTCCCGTAAATTCGGCATTCTAATGAGGAATCGTGCACTTTGTCATTGCACGTTTCTGAGTTCTGCTGTGTTAAACATGTTGCACGTTACTGTACAATTGACTAACAGTATAAGTAGCTGGAAATGTTCCGGTGAGATTCATTCATCGTGGTTGTATATTACTATCACCCCCCCCCCCCTCTCGAAGTGTGAGGAAATAGTTGTAGGAAAAATAGCTGGAAACCTGCTTGTCGAATACAGTTTAGTTTCACAGGGTATTTTCATCTTTTTGGGTTATTTAGAAAGTTGAACCTAATGGTATTCTATAGTTTATGGACTGGGAAGAGCCGGGACATAGAACGCTTCCAAAATTGATTGTTTGGTTTTGCCGTGTGAAAATTTGGTTTTATTCAAATTTTGTAAGTTATCTAGTTTGGCAGGTTTGAACATTTCTGATTTTAAACTCACGTCACGTTAGTCTCAATGCATCCCTCGCCCTCGAAATCATCGCACGACGTTTTTAGCTTCTTGCATTTTTCGCACTTCTTGTCTGAAACATGGTATCTTTTCGTAATTCACCAGATCTTTTGCAAATTTTCAGAATCTCGAAAAGTTTTGATCTCGATGAACAACCTTATCTGAATGTGGGACAATTGTATACCCTGTTTCACTTTCCATTAACTTCATGTTTTTTTATGCAATCCAACTTCAAATTCCGCATTTTTCCGCAACTCGGAAACTTCGACGGTTTCGACGACACTTCATGAGATGTCTATGTGCTTGAAGTATGGAAGTACTGCTAACGAGTTCTGTTCAGATAAGGGCAATATTCACCCGGAAAAAACGTAACCTATGGCCGTATTATATAGGCCCAAGTAGACATGTGAGTCACATGAGCAAATTTTCAATCGCTAATATCTGGCTCAGCATTTGATAGTCCTTATGTATTTTGTTTGTTCTGAATGGTACCATTAAGTGCTTCAAAAATGTGCAGAGAAATGTTGAACCAAGAGTAGCGGCAGTTAATAATTTTTCATCCAAAATTTGCTCATGTAACAACTTACATGGCTACTTGGGCTGACAAAATACGGCTACGGGTTTCGGCATTTCAACCAAGGTATGAAGTGGTTAGTAACACGGTTCTAAATATGTTAATCGACTTGGTTGATGGAACCTAGTTTCAACACAGGGTTTGCTTGAGAGTTCACCTTCCTCGCTCTCACTACTGCTTCTGCTGCTCGAATGTCTTGGGTAGTTTCGAAGAACAGTTTTCCATGATTTGAAGTTAAAGGAGACCGGAACACAACTTGAGCAGAGGTTTTGTTTCCGGCTGCTTTCAACTGTATTGACTTCAGAGAGCACAGATAACTCGTATATTAGTTTAATAAGTCCACGTGACATTCACATGATAAGTCTGCGCGACACGCAACGCGTCCAATCAAAAGTAGGATACAGCAGCTTTACGAGAAACCATGTTGCTCTCCGGTCTCCTTTAAGATTGTGGAGAAGAACACACCAAAATCTAAATACTTCAACAGCAATTCTAAATGTCGGTGCAAATTTCACCGTATTAGGTTATTATTGCGTAGTAGAAGGTTATTATTGCGTGAGCAGACTATATGTAGGCTCTTCCTTTGTAGTTTGATCTATATACACGCAAATCTCAGGAATCTCGAGCGGAGTGAACCACGGCACCAAACTACAGACATCCGACTACAAGCCCAGCGGAATATGGCATTACACACCGTTTAGGCCTATTCGACGCAAGTTCACGTCAACACGCTCTTCATTTGAAGTACTTTCAGTAGTTTGTTCGTCATTGTATTCTTATTTATGAACGTTGAATGTTTTCATATGAAAAATCTAGTAAAAATCGTTCTTTTAAATCTACCATTTAGCTCGGTATTGATTTGACATGTCAGATTTCAACCCGAGCTTGTAGTATTGAACATCTTTTGCAATATACCTACCGGGTATCCATAACCGGGTCCATATCTGGGCGGTACCACAACCGGACCATAACCGGGCTGGACCGGGGCGGGGGCCGGGACTCCATATCCCTGGCTCATGGCAACACCAGTCAGACACGAGAGAGTGATAAGGAAAACATTCTAGAAAAGGAGACAAACCATATTCTGCGATTTACTAATCGAAAAAAACCTATCGAAATGAAAAAAAACACCCACGAAATGAATTGAAATCCCACCTAATTAGTCGAAAAATAACAAAGAGTAGGTTGTAGTAAAACAATCCGAATTGGTTTAAAAGTAGTTCATAGAAAAACCAGAGTGTTAGAAATCATTCATTGCCTCATAATTGCCTCGTACAGAAAAAAAAACTTCATGCAGTGTAAGTGTGCATTACTTCCAAGAAGAAGAAAAGCTGCTTGCTGTTTCCGAAGTTTCATTCCGTATTTAAACAGAATTTTGTTTAGTCTACACAATCGCCAGCGTCACGAAAAGGCAAAATGACTAATCTTGTAATAATATTCAAAAACAAAGAAATTCACTATTTCAAATAGAGAGAAAAACTAAATTCCAAAAACTTTTTGGTGAAAAACTATCAAACCAACTCACGTGTTCAATGCACACGTCAGGTAAAACGTGAAAAACCATGATAAATCGTACCTTCATCATCTCATCTATTTTCGGCGTGTTGAACACGTTTTTATAAATTATGTTCACAAAATATAAAACGACCGACAAACTGTTCTCCGAAAGTTTTTTTTCCATGTCCTTCTGTTGGCAAACTGTGAACAATGAACAAAAATAGCAAAGCACTCATTTTTGAACGAGTGGTAAGCGTTTTGTTCACTTCTACCAGAGAACGTATGCTGAAAGATCCCGCCACCTTCATCCCATCCTGCGTCTCTTCAAACAAATGCTTTTTCTCTGCTCTTACATCCCGCGGGGATGTCAGAGACGAGAAATAGTGAGGCAGAGCAAGAGACGCAGAATGGGATGAAGTGGCCGGGATCTTCTAGCATACGTACTCAGAAACATACAAACAACTTTCGTCATGACTTGTTTATTTTGGATCGAAGATACAAAATATCACTGTTTTTGATAGATTTGCTTTTCGTTTGTTCAATTGAATCGTCGATCGATTTCGACCATCTCAGCCACGAATTCGCGTATTCCAGAGGGAGGGAAGAGAGGAGGGCCTGAAAGTGGAGAGGGTAGGATTTATTCACCCATTGTCGACGTATAGTCTTGATTTTTCCGAGAACGACAGCAAGCGGCTTCATTGATCTAGCGATTTTCAGACAATTCCCAGCCAATTGGCGAGCCACTTTTTATTGGCTGAACGAGATAGTGTGTAGGTCAGAGAGACCCATATGTCTGCGGCCTCATTGACCTGCACACTCTCTCGCTTTTGTAGCTGGCCAATCAAAGAAAATTGGCGCCAATCGTTCTGAGTGCGGGGCAAGCGATTGTTGATTAGCTGCCAGCAGTCGAGAGAGTGTGTAGATCAGAGATACGCAGATGAGTTGGCCGCTTGCCAAACCGCGCCCCCTACCAAACTGATCGTACGCTGTCCACAACGGTTCGGCAAATCCTATACCATCGACTTTGTAAGTCGCGGCGTTGGGTGAAAAGCTAGCTAGTCTGAGTATCATTGATCTACACACTCTCTCGTATGCTGGCCAACAATTGACAGCCGCTCGCTCCGCATCTCTCAATCAATTCAGTCTTCTGTGTCTCTAGTGAGAAACTAACTATTTGCTGGGTTTCAATTATTCGTTATTTACTACAGTAATCTGTACAGTGTTTACATAAGTTTCCGTTTCCCTAACATAACGTTCTTTACTGAAAAAAACTATAAAATAAAGTCTGAAAGTATTTCGAATACGGAAAAGTGCGTCAAACGAGAGACATGCGAGTTTAAGAATGGTTTACCATTTTCGCTTTTGATTAACAATAATAAGTGTTTCTTCAATTCGCATAACTACAGTAACCCAAACTACCTGCACATCCGAGTCAGAGGTCTCAATCGGAAGTGGTTGGACATAGAAGGAGGACGGTTTCAACCAGGACCATGAGGACTCGTCGAGCTGGAAAAATTTTCTCCCGGTAAGTTTACTAGTAAACTCAAATAAAGACGATTATGTGATCCAATCCCAACAGTCCTACTTTAACAATTGTGTCTGTATAGTATGATAATCAAACTCAAAAGATGAGAATGATGCAACTTCTCAATCTGTTACACGCACATACTATGTGGAAGTCACGTGTTAAATCGCGAATAAATCTATTATATTCTATTCTATTCTATCCATCGAGTAAATGAGATTGACTTGAAGAGGTTTTCGTCTTCCCAGCTTTCTGATCGAAATAAAGAAAAACATACTATAGTCGTCGCCAACGGAAAAGCGGGAGGGTGCTGTATATCTCATTTTTCGCTGTGTACGCACACATGTCTTCTATTCCAACGCTTTCCGAATATGTGCTTTAATAGCGCAGTAGTTAGCGCCCTGCTACGAACTTTCTGCTCGCAGGTTCGATTCCGGCGAGAGACAGAATTGTATGAATTTAGCACATATTATAGTGAAAACACGAACAGAAGCTGGCTGTAACATGTTTTCGATACACTTATTTACTGATTTTGCTCGAAAGAAACGGGATCACACTACAAGTAGCTCGAGAGCTCGTGTTTTTCCAAACTCGGACCGTTCATGTGCACGAGTATTTGTTTCATTTGTACCAACACGTTTTGATAGTAGTGTGTAATTAATTGTATTTTAAACGTAAATTATCTACTTTAGACTTGCAACCTGAATGTAACAGACAGCCTCTTGGAGAATAGCCGTTGTCTTCCTAGAAGACTCTTTTCCTCCAACTCCCAGCGCCCTTTTGACGCCAACAACACCTTCACACAACACTCAGTGATACGGGAGAAAAATAAAGCTTGTATTGTATTGTATTGTATAAGTACGTTTCTGTCCTCATCGCTACCGTATCATTATGCATACTAAGAACAAGCGTCGTTGCAAAACAGTAAGTTACTGTCCATACAGCGTGGCTGTCCTATATATTGCTTTTCCCTCTCGTAGTCTGACGTCTCTTCGGGGCACACTGTATTTCTAGATTTGTTGCAATACAGTTTCGACCATACGCGAACATGTAATTAACGGAGCGCGTTCCGAGCAGTCATTATATTTACATAACCACACCCAGTAAAGTGTAAATTTGCCCGAATAGTTGGGATAAATCGAAAAAGAACTATCGCTCTGCCAAAACAAGAGAGTCGGTCTCCTCTTTATGCATATTCATTAAGTTTCACGTGTTCACATTCGAACGGACTTTTTTGTCAAATAGTCGGACGTTACTGAGTACGCACGCTAGAACAACCTGGCATGCACATCCCAACCTGCGTCTCCTCAAACCAATGACATTTCGCCTACTCTCATATTCCGCCGAGATGCGAGTGTTGCGAAATAGTGCACCGAGCGAGAGACGCAGGATGAAAACAACGTGCCGGGATGTTCTAGCATACGTACTCCAGAGATATGCACATAACCCACAGAGATTGGCGCGGAAGGCACCGACCTATCCAGCACCAGAGTAGACAGTTGCAGTTCTCTCGAGAAACCCTGAAGTAAGACAGTGAAACAAACAAACAACTTCATTCTGAAGAATACCTTTGTTTTCAAATTGTAATTTACATGGAAAATTGCTTCAGACTCACACGTGTTTTTCGACCAGCTCAGAAAATGAGTTCTAGTCGGAGCAGAAGTAATACAAATTCACTATTAACTCTCATCAATTTCATCTAAATTCTTTCAATCTCACCAAGTATGCTTATGAGGCGCCAGTTGAATAGCAATAACTTTATATCGAAACTTGCCGGTTTCGCAAAAGTGTATCGTGGGTAAACAAAACTTATTATTGTTAGTATTCTTTACATTTTCCTACTAACATAACATAAAAGATGCTTACCGAGTATGCTGCATTATAAGGGGCCAGTTGAATGGCAGTACTGTCCCGTAGCACTGTTGGATTCTCGGAATCACAGAAAACCGTCACTTCAGAACAGTTCCAGACATGCAGAGTTCTAAAGAAAATAGAGAGCTTGAGAGCTAGAGTTGTATCTCATGATAAGTTGCTATAGTGGGTGCCAAATTTATAAATTTCTGTCTCTCGCCGGAATCGAACCTGCGAGCAAAATATTCGTAGCACGGCGCTAACCATTGCGCTATTAGTGCCCATACTCTGAAGCCTGAACGCTAGTAGATACGCGAGGAAAAAACCCAATGTTGATATCAACTAGGGAATCAACTAGCGTTTCAGGTTACTGTAGCTGAAGTATTGACGCGGGCAACGGTTATTCTTAAATTTCATATTGAATGTTAGAAACTTAATAAATTAAGCTTTTACCAAAAATAAAGTACTTAAAATAAGTACTTCTGAAATAGTTATACATTTATTGCCATTTTGTACAACTATTGTTGTTAGGCAATATCGCAATGTGATGGATTGTCGTTTTATGAATACAGCTCCCCTATAAACGCCAGTGTGTCGTATCTAGTACAGGTTACGCGAATGCCGCAAGCGTGGGAATATACCATAGAGCCGCGTGAATACCGTAAGACCTTGGAAAACTACTAGATTATTGTTCAGAGCTAGCTTATCTACTAGCGTTCAGGCTTCAGATTAACCGGCAATCTTTGGAGTCAAAAACATGTGTGCGTACACAGCGGAAAGTGAGATATACAGTACCCTCCCGCTTTTCCGTTGGCGACGACTATACACATCCTAGCCAAACTGAAAGTGGGGGGGAGATCTGTGATGTTGGGTTTCGATTTTTCTCAAAAATCGTTCCTGCGAAGTAAAATATTGACGGTTCTTTTTTCGTCATCTTTTTATGTGGTTAGCGATGTGCCTCAGGGTCATGTTTTTATTTGCAAATAAATTCTGCTCTGGTCCATTCTATCAACTTACATTTTCGCAAAAGAACTGTGATTAAATGTTCCAGAAACTGTCGAAACCTTGGTTTTTGCAGCGCATTTGCATTGGAGCAAAGGATTTAACCGTGGCGCGGAAGCACGAGATCAGGCGCTGTAGCAATCCCTCCAAAACTGGCGAGATCTCATGAGTGAACCTCGTGAGGTCTACTCACTAGGTTCACGAGGAACTGACGAGCTCCTCATCAGCTCACCAGTTTTTCAATCAATACTTAATTTTTTCCCACTGATTTTCAAAGTGAGAGCGAACTATATTCACCAAATAATGCCTTCCCAACAAAACTAACTATATAAGGCCGAGATTTTCGAACATCTCACACATACTAGCACAAACACACGTATATGAAAAATCTCTGTGGGAGAAATATAGATGGTACAATTTATAAGGAAAGCCCGATTTGACGCATTTCTTCAAATTTTCCATGGAACAACGTTTTTAGTACGCATGTTTAATTACAATTCGAATTCTCAATTTGAGAAACTCATATGAAAAATTCGTATTGAAACTTTTCAGTATGAAAAATTTAAATAGAAATTCTCCATTTTGAATAATTTTCATCGAAATAACCAATAACAAGAATGAGTATTCGCAACTATAGTGGCACTTTGAACTATAAACAAGTTCAATATCAATTTCAATTTTCATTCATCATCAATCATCAATCATCAATCAATCATCAACAAGTTCAATTGGAGGATTCGAACCTGCGACCTCAGTCTGGTAGTCCGACTCTTTAGCCACTGCGCTATTCTGACACATTTTCTAACGATACATAGGAGGCGTGATATACCGGTTCATGCGGCATTTACAATTTTGAGAAATGTCAACAAATCTCAAAGCGAATGGAACAAACTATATTGAAATAGTAGTTTTAGCTGAGCTTTTGGAATACACTCGCTACCATGAGAAACCGAGAACCAAAAATCTCAATATTGACCAGTGAAATATACTCGTTTATTCATTGAGTACAATTTTATAGTAACACCAAACAACTATCCAAATATTTCGAGCTTCCTTCTTCACACTCTTGTAAACTTCCAACTGTGAACTATGTTGTTCCAGTTATATGTTGTTCCGACCATATTATCTTACAGTCCCGAGCTGAAAATATATCACTTGAGATATATCTAGCAGAATTTGTGTGAAAAACAAAGAGAAATGGAACTATCAGCGTTTAAGATCGAACTGAATGGAATATAGAAAAGAATATCAATAAGTCAAGGGAAATGGAAAACCTTTCAACTGTCTAGAGCAATGTTTTTTTGAATTTTTTTTTGAATTGAAAACAATTTTTTTGAAAGAAATGAATTGCGTAAGCAAGGTGATTATGCTAATTTGGACTACTTCAAAACAATACTGATTATAATACCATCGAAATCAAGTAATTCGGGGAACTTACATTCTTTTAAATATATTTATACCTAATTACATTCGAACTGCATTGAAAATCATTGGCCGAAACATACTATTTGAGAAAAAGTATGTTAAATAAAACAAAAAAGTAGTTTAGTAGTGTGGATTACCGAACACAACAATGAGAAATTTCAACATGAAAGTAAAAAGGGAAGCTGATCCACCTCACCAGCCACCTCACCAACAAAACGTGGTCTCCGTTGATTTGATCGTGTGGCGCTTTTCGCCCCTCTGTCCTCTTAAAATAGCACACTCTCTCGCTGCTGCGCACCTCGCCAGCTTACTGGTCAGCGAAACTGCGCGTAAAAAGTTGGTGAGCTACTTCCCAAGTAGCTGACCAGTTCTCAAATTTACAATGGTTAAGCATAGTAACCTCATGAGGTAAGCTCATGAGGTAGCTGGTGAGTTAGCTCATGAGGTGACCTCACGAGGTTTGGGGGGATTGCTACAGCGCCAGAGTGTCTCAGCAGTCGCTTGTCTCAGGTACATGAACGGGACGTCCCGTGTCTTGGGACGGTACCGGGAGGTACTGCTTCAATGATACGTATTGATTTTGACAGTCAGCCTCGCGACGCGTCATGCGTTGCGGGCTGTCCGGATCAATGAGTATCATTAGAGCAGTACAGTCCCAGGACATGGGACGTCCCGTTCATGTACCTGGGACAAGCAGTCGCCTGAGGTATTATTGGCGTATAACGTGAAGAAAAACATTGTCAATTAGCGGTAAGTTCTAGAGGTGGAGAGTTCTGGAATGATTTGAGAGAATATACAAAAAGTAGAAATAACCATATAATTTGCGTAAAACATGGAGAAAAACTATCGAACACTCATGGTTTTTTTTGGGCCGTTAGCTGTTGGCTCCAGCAATGGAGAGTTATAAAATGGGAAAAAATACAGTAGAAGAGACTACCATTATTATTGGACCAGTCGATTCAAAAGAAATTATCAAAACATTGTCAAGGCGAAGGAAGGACACACCTGCAAACCACCGATATCGTAGTTCTGTGGCAGTCCCTGAGAACTACAGTACCCCTGCAGGGTCCCAGCACGATCGGTGAACAGTCCTTTAAGTTGTCCAGTATGACCGAGAGTGATCTGAATGGCACAGAAGTAACAATAAAGTTGAAAATGGAGTCACTTTTAGGGTGAAATTGAACGGTGGAAGACCCAAAAAACGTGCTAAAACATCAATTTCGGAGTGCGACTATACGTTTCACTCGTTTACTAACAATAGAGCGGATATACACTATACTAGGAGTAAATTGAATACTCATCCGAAGAATTCTAATGAGGCTCTGCGCATTGTGCACTTTTTGATTACACGTTTCTGATTTGTGATGTGTTCACATGTTTCACGTGACTGTGCAATTGACTAACAGTACAGTTCATCTGTTTCGGTGTTTTCTTCAAATTTGCACTGTGAGTGTCATGTGAAACTGACCATAATTTCATCATTTGCGTATCAACTTTTTCGTACATTTTATTGAACCCGATTTGTTTTTATTTAATAGAAGTATATAGTGCTGCCGAATTTATAAAATGTGCGCTTCACGTGAGACTCGAACCGGGTCAAAAAGTTTAGGAGGCATGGACGCTAACCACTATACCAACTGGGCTTATAGCAGCGTTGTGAATGACTGGTATATATGTGTTGTTACACAGCACAAACTGAGATGTACAGTATACCCCCGCCTTTTTTTAGGCGACAACTATACTAACCTCCATGGAGCGATCAACATCGATGCATTTTTCTGATTGCTGAATACTCTCAGATTCACTTCCCGGTAGACGCCTTTTCTCAGTAACTCTAGACGCTTCCAACCGCAGATTTGGACGCGGCGTCTGGCGCCGGCGCCAAGCGATGTGCGCTTTAACACCGACGGGAAACTGGGGGACTGAAAGCAGAGTTTATATTTTTCACATGACTCAAAGCGTAAGTTAACGTGGTACTCGCGACGTAATACTTGATCTACGTGAAACTCAAGTGATATTCATATGTCAACAAAATTGAGTGAAAGATTTAGTCTACAACGTTTTATTACCTGCAATATGGGTAGATCGTCTATAGAAAATGGGTCAGGCACAAGGCAGGCGGCCAGGATGCGGGCCAGTTTGGCTAGGCTCAACTGAAACATATTTCTATGTTTCTCTCTCTCTCTCTCTCTCTCTCTTCATTTCTTTCTCTCTCTGCTCCCTCTCTCCTTCTCTCTCTTTCTCTCTCTCTCTTTCGCTCCCTTCTTATCTCTCTCCTCCATCTCTCTCTTTTTTTCTCTGTTGCTTTCTTTCTAACTCACTCTCACTCTCTTTCTATTCCGCTCTCTCTCTCTCTCTCTCTCTCTCTCTCTCTCTCTCTCTCTCTCTCTCTCTCTCTCTCTCTCTCTCTCTTTATATTCCTCTCTCTCTCTCTCTTGCTTACACTATTCTCTCGTGTCCACATCGTGCTGGCTATCAGCGAAACCTCCATGACGTCATCAAACTCGTTGGCCCCGCCCCCTTCATCCGACATACCCTCGAATATCATGTCCAAGAAGGAGAACATCTGGAAACTCACGTGATAATCACGTGAATCACGTGATTAGCATGTGAAACGCGTGAAAATACGTGTTCCACGTACAAAAAAATATGTTATCCACATAAATTTACGTGTGTCACGCGATAAATAGTCTTCATTTTTGTTCAGAGATTTTGAACCTAATACCGTAGCGAGTTGTTGAATATATTCGCTCAATTCGATCCAAGAAATATGCCTAGGCAATGTCGTAGAACATTTGTTTTCTTCCGTTTTGCTGTTTTTTTCTTCTTCTGTGATTCAATAACGAGCCAGAATCGTGGCCAAAAGGCGTGACCAAATCATTTGTAGTTTGATGTCAATACACGCCATGCTTCACATATTTCGACCGAATAGGACAGATTAAACTACAAACCCTACGGAAAGAGACAACAAACACCGTATGCTTAGTGAAGAGCAAACTCTTTACAGAGCCTATTATAGTTCACACCATTCCTATTGACACTCCTACAGTAACCTTACAATATTTCCGGAGGCGGTTGTGAAGCTGGGAATCTATTTCAGCAAAAATCCTCTCGTATATTCATTGTACCTGAGGACGAGAATGTGGTGTGAAAATCCTTTAGCTTTCCGATGACAAGTAAGTGAGGAACGACTTAGAAGTTTCGAAAGCCTACTGTAGGAGTCTTAGTAGGAATGAAAAAGACTATACCACAAGATCACAAATCTTTCGTTAGAATAGAACAGAATAGAATGTTTATTCGCGATTGACTCCACTTACACTCCAATTACGAAAAAATGGAGACATGGTAGATGACAATAAGATGTAGAGTATAGTTTTTTCTGTTACGCGCTCATTTTATAATGTGCACTTTTGCAGTAGTACAATTGAAACGATGATTGTACCGAGAAGTTTGTAGAATAGGAAAATAGTCATGTAAGGATCAGAATGATGAGATAAGCGGTCACAAAGTTTTGGAAATATTGAGGCAATGTCATCGTAAATGTCATCGAAAAAGTTTTGTTCCTTTATCAAAAAGTACATTCTATACCTTGAAACTCCTCTGTTCACATTTTCGGAAAACATGACCCTTCACTTTCGTTCGATCCAGGTTGAGTGTGGCTCGCAGCAGAACTTCCAGTATTCCCACTGGAAATATCAATAATACATTTGTAGTGTAGAGTTTATAGTATATATAGTCTTCATCTCTGCCCAGTGAACTTTTAAGAGAACAATTGAGTATAGAAGACCTGTACAATTACAAAAGGGAGTAGATGTATCGTTCTTTGTGTGCTCTAAGACAACGTGTGAATTTGATAATACAAAGCGTTATATTTATTGTCATGAAAAATTACATTCTGCTCTGAAACAAAAAAATGAAGTTTGAATAAGTAATTTAGAACTCTTTAAAGTTTCATTGGGAAAACTCTCTGAAAACAGCTCAAGTTGCAATCTAAGTGGTTAAACGTGAACGTTGAGAGGGTTTTAGCGAGTTGTTGTTTGATCGGAACAAACTGCCCAATTTGTCGCATAACGACTGGAATAAGATGAGCTCACACTGCAAACACAAAAGAAACCCAAAAAACCATCACGTGGAACACGTACTTTCACGTTATTCACGTGATTATCACTTTAATCACATGGTTATCACATGTGCTTCCAGATGTTCAGTTGACTCGGTGGTTTCTAGGTTTTATTCATTTTGTTTTGTTCTACCTTTATTAGTCACTTTTCCATTTATATTCATTAATAACCACTCATTCTATCGCTCTTTCTACATAAACTCTCACCCATTTTCAGCTTGAGCAGCTCACAAATGACGTCACCACGGTTGCTGGATTCACTGAAATTGTATGGAGAGATCAAATCTTAGTTGTAGTTTGATGCCCATCCGCACCAATTATTTCGCCGCACATGTCTAGTCCTCAAAGCGCACACAGGTTTTGAGTTTGACAAAATTGATGTATAGTGGGAGGCCAAATTTATGAATTTTCCGTCTCTAGCCGGAATCGAACCTGCGAGAAAAGTTTTGTAACGGAGCGCTAACCACTACGCTACAAGAACACATAGTTGGGAGGCTCTGTGATCAAACACATCACCATTTGTGTCGGTCGTGTGAGGTGACCCCTCTCGATTGATTACTATGCCATCGCCTCGTCCAAAAATGGTACCACTTCGAACCCATTTTTCCACCCTTTTGAGTGGAATCAAAACTCTCAACGACAAACTCGACTCTCTGACCCAATCTCTACCTACTATTATTCAATCCCAACTTCACCACTTCAATGATCGTCGATGTCTCACCATTTATGGCCTACCAGAGGATACTTCAACAAAGAAAAAGGTGAATGCAGTTTTCAATTTGGTATCCGTCTCTCCATCTAATATTTCTATTCTTCACCGTTTGGGTAAACCTCGTCAAGATGGTTTATCTCGTCCACTCAAAGTATCTATCAAAGATGGTATTCCGTTTCCTCGTCTTATTGATCTTTCTACTGCTATGAAGTCTGATGCTTCTATGTCAACTTTTCATGTTCGGAAGTTCGAGACCCCGGAACAGCGAAAGGCCGGATTCCTCGCCAGACAATCGAAACGAGACGCCGCCCGAGCTGAGGTCACCGACCAAACTACAACATCAACACCGTCTGCCGATCCTATTCTGCCAATTGAAATGGAGTTAGTTGAACAAACTAGGAATGTCGTTTCCAATCTTGTGTCCGCATTTCCATCTCCAAATTCTATATCTACCCGTACAACCCCTGTTCATTTTGATGATCAACCTGCTATCCAAAGTCCCGTTCCTGTTGAAGTTACACAAAAATCTGATGATCCTTCTCCTATGTGTGATACACCATCCATTATTGACCCTCCATCGTTCCATGATGCTCTTGATGATGCTTCTTTGAAATGTGTAAATGACAATGTTGAGATATTGTATAATATGCAGCTGAGTGGAGTTTCTATGCGTGAACGTTACAGCTGTTTCCATGGGTGCTATCAATTGACCCCTCATCTAGCCCCAATTGTTTCTGACGTGTACTTTGATCGCTATGGTTTCCGTTTCAACATCAATCAATCTTGGGTACCTCTTCCATCTCTGTCTTCTAACTGAGCCTCAATGACATCAACAACAAATGCTATTAGCAACTCTTCATGTACCTGTTTTTCTTTTGTTTTCTCAAATGTCAGTTTGAATAGTTTACATTTCGTGATTTCATATTGGTTTATTATTATACTGATGAACATTATTATATTATATTATATCTACACGTACACAGCGAAAAGTGAGATGTACAGTACCCTCCTGCCTTTCCGTTGGCGACGACTATATATACCAGTTGGAGCTCTATTTATGTAAAATGTTACAGAAAATGTGTCCTATTGTGCTAAATTCATTGAGAGCATAGATATTAATTCATTTCCCGATTCCGAGAAAGTCATTTCCCAAGTTTTACCATGGGCCGAAAAGTTTCGTTTTTATTTCTACTGACAATGACACCAAAAGAGAGTTCAGTAAAAAAAGTTAGAGAAATGTAGAGATAACGTAAAAGGTGAGAATGATGGAGACTATAACTGACCCGCCGCGCGGATAAAAGTAGTTTTCCAGATCGAGCAACGCAATGTCGAGAGCCAGTTGAGTTTTTGGAGCATACTGAAAATATTGTTTATTTAGAGAGAAATAGAGAGAGAGAGAGAGAGAAATAGAGAGAGAGAGAGAGAGAGAGAGAAATAGAGAGAGAGAGAGAGAGAGAGAGAGAGAGAGAAACAATCTCTCGAGTACTGTACCTGTATTTTCTTCTGTGTAACTCGACAATTGTTGAAAACGGCGCGTGCCAACGTGGTTTCAAGGCCCATCTCGTCGTGTACAATGTCCCATTCTTCGAAACTAGAAGTTTTTCCGAATTAATTTTTATATAATTTGACCTACTCAAATTTATGATTAGGTTAATGTGCTCAGTAAGAGATGTACTCAAAACCGTAAAACACTCAAATTTAGTTTATAATTTAACCTTCAGACAAAACATCAAAATCTTTTTCCATAATCATAACATTAACAATTTAAATATTTAAAATGACAATTAAAACTAAAAGTATTATTAAAGTGTGTGTTATTTGTATAACTCTCTTCGAAACTACAAGAAGTTTTGTAATTAAGTTTTTAATTTGCCCCAACTTTATTTTTTGGTCCCCACTCCCCATTCTGAAGTTGTATTTATTTAGAATGTAATCTCTGTTTCATAATCTTGTTTATCGTTTTCTATAGTTATAGTTATGACGTTATCACTAATCGGCTGATTTGGCCAAATGGCAAATTGGAATGAAGCCAGGAATAGAAATGCAGATTATATAATGCTTTTCCATTAAGACAGCGCCTTATATATTCAACTGCTTCCAATGTTTTAGTTCTTCGTCCCGCTTTAATTTTGACTTTTGAGTTAACAAACTGACCCTATGGCAAATGAAAAACCATTATCAAAAATATACACTTTTATATCCCTATCTTGCTTCGTTTTCTCAGAAAAGCGGCTTACGTAATGACACCGATTGGGGAGTTGCGTACGGGGTATGCTCAAAATAGCCTATAGAAGTGCGAAAATGATTTCAAAACACTCAATCACATACGAATACACAATTAGGGACTGAAAAATGAAAATAAATCTGGATGTAAATAAACCAAGTCAAGTTGCGTCACAGTGAAAATGTTCATGTCCCCTTCTTTATTGCTTGATGTTATGCAAATTTTACAAATTTTCAATCAGAAAGTTTTTTCGTGGTCTATGGGAAGACATTAAGAATCTTTTTTGAGCTCTTCAAGTTTTTCGTGAAACTCAAATTATAGCGGAACGGTTTCTTTAAGTTCACTCCTTTTAAAGGTTAATGAAAGATGATCACCGCCTCGTAACGAAGCGACGTGAAAGAATAAATATGTAAATGTGTAAAGGTGGGCAGAAAGGAAAGTTAATATGAAAGAGCTGCTCAAGAGAAATCGATACATACGCAACTCAATTCACTTTAACCAATCAACTTTGCTTGCGGTTCCCATGTTTTATCCTGTTTTGGTGCGCGCAACCTTATGTTTAGCTATACTTCATTTCATTCCCACTGACACCCATTGGCATAATGCCAAATTTTCGAAAGACTATTTCTTAGAGGAGACATAGGTATTCTAAAGACATTTTTCATTTACACGTTCTTATGGAACTGATCGACCGCTAACAGAGAATTGCAATTGTTTGAAAAACTCCAAAGTGGTGAAAAACATCCCGGAAAAATCATTGGTACGCTGCCAAGTCTCAGTAGGAATGACCGCAACTATAGCCAGGGGTACTAAAACTAGCTTTCTATTCTGCCCCCCTTAGGCTGCATTGAATTATCAAATAAAAGATCGAACTGAGACAGTTCGATATGTGTCCTTTTCTTACTTGAATGTCCAATTCAAAGTTCTATTTTCAAAATTTCACCAACTTTTTGCTTACAGTCAGAGACGCAGAGGATAACATGGAGTGAATAAATATTGATTGCGCGCACTTCTCTGACTCTTGTTTCTTTTCGGGTAACACCGTTAGCCAAACTCGGCATTCAATGCAGCCCCCCTTCAAAGCTAGCTGATACGGTTTGTCTATACTGTTGTGTTTGTAGTTTGATCCCGTTCAAACTACAACTTGTGATAAGTGAAAGTTAACAAATTTGAATAAAAGTTTCGTTGTCATACTGTAGATCTACACGCTCACTTGAAAACGACTATCAATAGTCTGCAAATTTGACGGAAACTTTCCATTTCATACTGTGATTCTCCACAATAAAGTGAAACATACTATGGTGGGTGCCAAATTTATGAATTTCTGTCTCTCACCGGAATCGAACCAGCGAGCAAAAGATTTGTAGCAGGGCGCTAACCAGTGCGCCATTAGAGAACATAACCGGCAAGCTTTGGAATTGAGGGCATGTGTGCATACACAGCAGAAAGTGAGATATACAGTACCCAACCGCCTTTCTGTGGACCACAACTCACCTCAACTGATTACCGTAACCTTTCAACAAACAGAGATCAAGAAAAGCGTGTGCAGCTTCCATGGCCGAGCGGCCGCTTGCCTAAACCGAAATATTATAATTTTCAACAGTGCAAATTTTTAAAGTATTAACAATGAATAAACTGTTATAGGGAGTATTTCAGCTTCTTGTAGTTTGGTGACGACCCACGTCATAAGTTACTGGCTTCAATGGAAAAACAGATCAAACTACAAACTCAGCGAGATACGGCGCATACACGCGTATATACTGTTGGTCAACTGCACAGTCACGTGAAACACGTCAAACACAGCAGAACTCAGAAACGTGCAATGGCAAGGTGCACAATGCCTTATTAGAAAGCTAACTTTATATAGGCTTGTTTTGGAAAGAGCGAACCCTATAATCCAAACCAATGTTTCAACCCTCTCCGCTACAAAATTGTAGGAACAGTGAACTGCAAACCATTTAAAATATTATGGCTTCAATTATTTCTATCTATTTTCTTATCTTTTTCTCATGAGCGAATGCCACATTCGCTGAATGTAGATAAAGAAATAAACAAAATAACGGCAACGATAACTATGCAGTACTGAGTTAGATCGTTTTTAGTGCTTGTAGTTTGGTGTGTGGAGTTTTTATATACAAAAGTCTTGCTTGGTTTCGAAATTCGATATTTGTAGTTTTATTTTGGCATTTTTTCCGTAGAAAAGTTCTGCTGTGTCTTGGTTCAAACTGCAAATTCCCTGGTTCAAACTACAAATCCCCCATTTTCCGTACCGGCTCTCTCGAACTTTCCGGCTCGAACTGTAACGGCAGAAAATGGTCGATGAAATACTGTCCCTTGGGCCAAATCCAAATTTCTGTCGGCATTTTCGACTGGAAAACGAAAACAATATATAATATGAACAAATTATATATAAACTAACATGAATAAAGGAAACGAAAACACTATTAGTTTTATTCAAAGAGGGACAAAAAGGAAAGTTGATAAATAATGCTCACTGAGAAAAACTAATGAATACCTTTATTTTGAACTACAGTAACTTATTTGCACACGGCTAGCGGTGTATAAATTTTCGTCTGATTTGATGCTGAGGAAATAGAAAAAATTTGGTTAAGTTTTAATAAAGTTTGTCATTCAGATACAGAAGAACTGAAATGACATAAAAGGTTGGCTTTTTTCAAATAAAGGCTGTGTTTGGCCCCATCCCGCTGTGTATAGTCTATGTAGTTTGATCCCGTTGCTTTTCCGTAAAATATCGCAGATTACATAGTTCGTTTCATTCCCACTGAGATGCATTGGCATCGAGCCAAGCCTTTTGGATGGCTTTTTCTCACACCAAATATAAGTTTTCTCCTATTTAAAGTTTTTTCACGAAACTGAACAACCTCTAGCAGCAAATCGCAGTTGGTTGGAAAAAGACAAAGTGGTTAGAAATTGTGTGGAATATCCATTGGCTCGCTGCCAAGTCTCAGTGGGAATGACCGAGACTATAGCGTGTATCGAGATCAAACTATAACAAAAGTTCGGTTACTCTATTGAAAAACGATGATTCATTGGAATTTCGATCAAAAATACAACGCTTTTGCGTTTTTTTCTGTGTTTCTGCATTTTTCACTTTGTAAGCGAGAGCATTACAACAATAATAAATGTAAATGATAAACTAAATAATGTGAGAAAAGCGTGAGAAAAACATTTATAAACGTAAGAAGAAAGAAAATAAGTGTTTGCTGGGTTCAGGTCATGGTCCGCATGGGGTTGCCAAGGTAACGGGAGAGATAGAGAGAGAGAGAGAGAGAGAGAGAGAGAGAGAGAGAGAGAGAGAGAGAGAGAGAGAGAGAGAGAGAGAGAGAGAGAGGGAGAGAGAGAGAGAAGAGAGCAGAGGGAGAAGAGAGGAGAGAAAGGCGGAAGAAGGGAGGAATACAAGAGAAGAGGGAAAAAATAGATAGAAAGAGGGAGAGAGATAGATAGAGATTTATTGGGTTATGAAGTTGAACTAATATTAGGTTATTCGAGCGAAACATAGAGGTTGAATTCCAATTCACTAATCAAACAATTCAGAAGATAGGGTTTCACATATTTTCAGCCCTGTTTTCTACTATAATTTCTACTTTTCATATAGTTCATCGACAATTGAACTCTTATAAACTTTGTAGTTTTGTCCCTCACCACGTTTTATCATCTTTAATTTTTTTTGTTTAATTTTTGTATTATCAAAGTACGAGTAAGCTCCCCTTAATTCGTAGGTAGGGTTTTGTTGCGTTACCCCTTAGGGGTTCTACATATTTATTCACGTTTTTTTGTTGTTTCTTCAGGTGAGATTTTGAGCGATATTTAACTAATGTTGTATGCTTGAAATCATTTAAATGGTCACATGAAGTTAGCATTCTAATGAGGAATCGCGTGCACTTTGTCATTGCACGTTTCTGAGTTCTGCTGTGTTCAACATGTTTCACGTGACTCTGCAATCACCAGTATATTAAACGCTGTAAACAGTGTAGTTTTTCCCCCATCATCCTGGCCCGTATTATTTTAACCTCAGCTTGGTGAACTACAAGAAATGAGTAAAGTTCAAAAGACTTACAGATTTTGCTCTCACATGCTCTGATAATGAGTTTGTTTGTTTGGGAAACCGGCAAACCTGCACGTGAAGAACAAAAAATAATTTACAATCGTGACCTCAATCTGGATTAGGTGGTTGAAATTTCATAGATTGAATTGAAGTACGCGGCAGTTTATATTCTCAAAATACTATCACAGGATGTACATTCGAATATTGAACTCTTATAGACATTGCAGTTTGCACCGTTACCTTACCAACTTGATCTTCAACCCAGAATACGTAAGCTAGAAGATCCCGGCACCTTTATCCCATCCTGCGTCTCTTCAAACAAATGCTATTTCTCTGCTCTTACCGGGATGTAAGAGACGAGAAATAGTGAGGCAGAGCAAGAGACGCAGAATGGGATGAAGTGGCCGGGATCTTCTAGCATACGGACTCTGTATCAAACTGTGCTTTTTTCGCCACGAATAACGAATGGGTAATTTTTATTTCTGTATCTTCTCTTTTTACTTTTGTTTCAGCTTTTCGATTATAATTCGCTTGTGCAGATTTCAATTCGGGAAGAAAAGAGATTTGTCACTTTTACTCAGAGCCTAATCAGACAGAACTTATATATACTAGAAGTCAATTGAATGATCACGTGAATTTAGCATTCTAATGAGGAATCTTTGTACATGCATGTTTCTGAGTTTCGCTGTGTTTAACATGTTTCACGTCACTTTGCAATTGACTAACAGTATAGTTGTTGCTTAGCACGAGTTTCTCATGAGATTCTATTTATAGCTATGCTACAACATTGAGAGTGCACGAGTAGCTCATGAGGTATCTCATGAGAAACTCATATGAACTTCTCATGAGGTTGGACGGTTTGCTACGCCGCCAGGTTTTGAGTTGGACAAAATCGATGTATAGTGGGGGGCCAAATTTATGAATTTTCCGTCTCTAGCCGGAATCGAACCTTTGAGAAAAGTTTTATAACGGGGCGCTAACCACTACGCTACGAGAACACATAGTTGGGAGGCTCTGTGATCGAACACATGTACACGTACACAGCGAAAAGTGAGATGTACAGTACCCTCCTGCCTTTCCGTTGGCGACGACTATATATACCAGTTGGAGCTCTATTTATGTAAAATGTTACAGAAAATGTGTCCTAATGTGCTGAATTCATTGAGAGCATAGATATTAATTCATTTCCCGATTCCGAGAAAAGTCATTTCCCAAGTTTTACCATGGGGCTGAAAAGTTTCGTTTTTATTTCTACTGGCAATGACACCAAAAGAGAGTTCAGTAAAAAAAATGGGAGAAATGTAGAGATCACGTAAAAGGAGAGACGCAGAGAAGTTCGTCAAGCATGTGAGAATGATGGAGACTATAACTGACCCGCCGCGCGGATAAAAGTAGTTTTCCAGATCGAGCAACGCAATGTCCAGAGCCAGTTGAGTTTTTGGAGCATACTGAAAATATTGTTTATTAAGAGAGAAATAGAGAGAGAGAGAGAGAGAGAGAGAGAGAGAGAAAGATAGTGAGTGAGAGAGAGAGAGGGAGAGAGATAAAGAGAATTAAATAGAGAGATAGGAAAAGAAAAGGAGATCGAGAAAGAGGCAGAGAGCACCGAAACAGACAAAGGAACGGGGAGATGAAAAACTCGAGAGAGAGAGAGAGAGAGAGAGAGAGAGAGAGAGAGAGAGAGAGAGAGAGAGAGAGAGAGAGAGAGAGAAAATCTCTCGAGTACTGTACCTGTATTTTCTTCTGTGTGACTCGACAATTGTTGAAAACGGCGCGTGCCAACGTGGTTTCAAGGCCCATCTCGTCGTGTACAATGTCCCATTCTTCGAAACTAGAAGTTTTTCCGAATTAATTTTTATATAATTTGACCTTCTCAAATTTATGATTAGGTTAATGTGCTCAGTAAGAGATGTACTCAAAACCGTAAAACACTCAAATTTAGTTTATAATTGAACCTTCAGACAAATTCATAATTATAACATTAACAATTTGAATATTTTAAATGACAATTAAAACTGAAAGTATTATTAAAGTGTGTGTTATTTGTATAACTCTCTTCGAAACTACAAGAAGTTTTGTAATTAAGTTTTTAATTTTCCCCAACTTTATTTTTTTGGTCCCCATTCTCAAGTTGTATTTATTTAGAATGTAATCTCTGTTTCATAATCTTGTTTATCGTTTTCTATAGTTATAGTTATGACGTTATCACTAATCGGCTGATTTGGCCAAATGGCAAATTGGAATGAAGCCAGGAATAGAAATATAGATTATATAATGCCTTTCCATTAAGACAGCGCTTCATATATTCAACTGCTTTCAATGTTTTAGTTCTATTAAGTTCACTTTTTTTAAAAGGTTAATGAAAGATGATCACCGCCTCGTAACGAAGCGACGTGAAAGAATAAATATGTAAATGTGTAAAGGTGGGCAGAAAGGAAAGTTAATATGAAAGAGCTGCTCAAGAGAAATCGATACATACGCATCTCAATTCACTTTAACCAATCAACTTTGCTTGCGGTTCCCATGTTTTGTCCTGTTTTGGTGCGCGCAACCTTATGTTTAGGTATACTTCATTTCATTCCCACTGAGACCCATTGGCATAATGCCAAAATTTTCGAAAGACTATTTCTTAGAGGAGACATAGGTATTCTAAAGACATTTTTCATTTACACGTTCTTATGGAACTGATCGACCGCTAACAGAGAATTGCAATTGTTTGAAAAACTCCAAAGTGGTGAAAAACATCCCGGAAAAATCATTGGCACGCTGCCAAGTCTCAGTAGGAATGTTTTCACACAATTTTCCATACGAAATCGATTTATTACAATTCACATTTTCACCTAAACCTAACTGCTCGTACAATTATTGCTGTAATTTGCAATTACTGTTCAAATTGATATTAGAGTTATATCTATCTCCTTCTCTTTCTTTTTCCCTCTCTTTCTATCTCTCTCTCCTTTTCTAATTCTCCTCTCTATTTGTGTTTTCTATTTCGCACTACGCGGTTATTGCAGGTATACTGTATTATACGAGAGAGTGTAGGGAGACAGGAGACGCAGACTGTGAAACGTAAGGATGCTATTTGACCTATATCTTTTGACGCAGTAATTCGTTTGTTCCAAATGTTTGCATGCGGGTTTCAATGGGCGCACTCCATATTCCCTCCAAATTTCAGCTGAATAGCTCCACGTTGAGGTGTTTCGGAATCGCGTATTTATGGGTAAGCAGAATTCACGGCGCACTGCGAAATTCCGCCGCGTGCTGCTGAAGATTCCAATTGAAATCGATCGAAATCACAGCGCGCGGTGAAATGGAGCCGCCTTAAATACCTACGAATTAAGAGAGTTGGCAAATGTTTGGAATATTCTCAAGATTTCGGGAAAAGGACAAAAGAAAGTTGATATTGCTGATAGTTTGTTAGGAATAATTAACATTTTAAAAGTTTAGGAACTACTGGATAAAGTTTTTAATAAAACTGAACTCTTGTAGTATTTGAATGTATCGCTAATGGACACCTCGTTGAACCAGGTTATGAAAAGTGGAAAAGTTTCCTCTGCAAGTCTTAAGTAGTTGGAGGAACTACTTGTTACTTAGAATAGTTGAGTCTTGCAATCGTTGTTGTTCCGTACAAATGTAGCCCCCATTTGGAGGACCTGTCGATATTTCATGGAATATGCTATGGTTTCTTTCAAACTTAGATTTCTGCCTTTGAAATGGGATTGATTCCGTCTGATCCGTAATTTTTCGAATGGGGTTGACTAACTCTAATGGGTACAACAGTGGCCGTATGCACCAATATTTTTTTGCGCTCCCGGGAGCGTTTTTTCGTTCCCGGGAGCGCAAAATCGCTCCCAGTGGGAACGTTCCCCAAAATCCGTATGCACCAATATTTTGGGAACGTTCCCAAGCCATTTTCGTTCCCACTGGGAACGATTATCGTTCCCAAGGGTAGAGGTGGGGAACGATCCAATTTTTGGCTTCCCAAAGGTAATAATTTATGTTTTTCTCCCTTTTTAGGCTTTTCATCACGCAAATTTTCATTCTAAGAACAATAACACATACCTCATGGACCGATTATAGCTTTAATTTATCAACAATTGTACTTTTGTGAAGTTTGTACTTTAGCCCCTCCAATGTTAGATTTACCCTTCTTCTCATTCCCCCCAGTGGTAGCTTGACTTGCCCCCAATGATGTGGGTAAAAGGAATGTAGGGCACATTAAATTGACTGGCAATTCATAACAATCTCCCATCACCCTTTCATTTCCTAATTCTTAGTTGAAGATAATGCGTGTTGTTTTATTCCACATAGTTTAGAAGAGCAGTCTACTACTAAAGTTTGTGAGTTTATTGAAATAGAGAGAGTTCACAAGTTATAGTTAGTTAGAGAAATGTAAGAAAAAACATGGTAATGAAAAAGGGTATAGTTTGGAGTCGATTGTCAAAATCGCTATAAACCAAAGTATTGAAGAACGAACGTTGCTAATCGTATCTTGCTAGGAAATTAATTATATTAATCAATCATCCACCTTTAATTTTTGGTTTAAAACTCAAACTTTCAATAAAACATATTTTCTAACGAAAATTTGACACTGAATATCTTCATACCCCGCGTAAATAACGAAAATACTTCGTATGGAATTTCAAATATTTGAATATTTCTGTTTCGCGCCATCATACACGAGAAATGCGCCAACAAATCGTTCCCAAAACAATGGGAACGTTCCCATCGCTTCGTGCATAACAAAGTGGCGGGAAGCGTTCCCACTGGGAACGTTCCCATTTGGGAACGCTATTTCACGTTCCCATGGGAACGTTCCCAAAAAATATTGGTGCATACGGCCACAGGCGATTTAACAAGGCTCTGTTAACAGGGCTGTTTACATGTTAACTGCCAGCTGGAGCGTTGGTAAGCAAGCCGAGTGGATACGTTTCTCGAGCAAAATTATCTTCTGTTCTACCTATTTGTAGTATTACAAAACATGACATATCTTATTTTAACAAACAGACAAACTGTTTAGTATTAAAAGAAAACATAACATATCTTATTTTAACAAACAGACAAACTGTTTAGTATTAAAAGCTCTGAAGCCGGAACGCTAGTAGATACGCGAGGAAAAAACCCAATAGTGATATCAACTAGGGAGTCTACTAGCGTTTCGGGTTACGGTAGCTGAAGTATTGACGCGGGCCACGGTTATTCTTGAATTTCATAATGAATGTTAGAAACTTGATAAAAATAGCTATTGCCAAAAATTTCGTACTTATACTAAGTACTTTCAAACATTTCTTGCCCTTTTTACAACTATTGTTGTTAGGCATTTTCGAGTTTGTCGGTTTCTGAATACAGCTGCCCTATAAACGCCAGTGTGTCGTATCTAGTACAGGTTTCTCAAATGCCGCAAGCGTGGGAATATACCATAGAGCCGCGTAAATACCGTAATACCTTGGAAAACTTCTAGATTATTTTTCAGAGCTAGCGTATCTACTAGCGTTCAGGCTTCAGAGAGAAAACATAACATATCTTATTTTAACAAACAGACAAACAGTTTAGTATATAATATATAATAGTTAATTGATTATGAAAACCGATTATTCCGATGTTCGACTTTCGAGCCCTTTTGAAATTTCGATTCGATTTCGATTTTGCGTAATGTTCGTAAAAATGATAAAAAAAAACGATTATCTCGCGTTTCGCTATTTTCCAAATTTTTGGTTTTTTGATCAAATATCGAAATTTTGATTTTGCCCGGAATTTTTTAACAAAAAAAGCTTTTCCAAGTCGAAGAAGGGCTAATCAACAAATTATTGAGATTACCAACTATGAGAAAAGATGAATACTGCATAAAATGAATCTGTACGAAAGATGAATCTAAAACTAGTATTCACCGCACGCTGCGAAGATACAGTATCCTCTTATTCGCAGTCAACTGCGAAGATACGGTAGTATTCACCGCGCACTGCGAAGATACAGTAACATCTTCTACCCGCAGTCAACTGCGAAGATACGGTAGTTTTCACCGCGTGCTGCGAAGATACAGTAACCTCTCATCTACGAAGATACGGTAGTATTCACCGCGTGCTGCGAAGATACAGTAACCTCTCATCCGCAGTCAACTGCGGAGATACGGTAGTATTCACCGCGTGCTGAAGGTAGAAAGGATAGTCGTTTTCAAACTACTTGAATAGTCTCGGAACCTGGATAATTAGATTACTTGAAGAAAGCGTTTCCTTACAATCTGAAATTCACGAATCTTCAAAAATGTCAACATGTCGCTTAAGATGTTCCAGTTTACCGTGAATAAAGAATCGAATAGGAATTTAGTATAATTTGCACAATATCGAGACTGTACATAAGAATTATTTTCATTTGTTTATACTAATTATAATTCACGTTTGCATGACTTTTTATCTCTATAATGGCAACTGTATCTGCTCGCAGTATACTGCGAGTAATCTATTCGCAGGAAACTGCGAAGAAAACAAGTTACGTAAATACACTAAAGCAATAACCGGCGTGTACATAAAGTTCATTCTAATGAGGGTTCTCTAATAGTATTTCCCGTTCACATAACTTTTTCTCCCAACATGACATTCCATTTCGCCTGTGTTAGTAGTTAGATCCCAGATTGCCTAATTATTGATGTGGTTGGAGAAGAAACCACAACGATGCCTTGGTCACTATCTATAGCTCACTATCACCTCCCCGTGCCCAGTTTTAATGTAGTTTTGTAATCGTGCTAATATTTCGTTTTCGCTTGATGCTTGATTTCGGCGTCGGCGCCAGACAGTGTGGTTAGACGTGAGAGGCGCAGACTGGAGGGCGCGCGAGACAGTGTAGTGAGCCTGGAGACGCAGACTGTTAGTATTGCACTTTCAGACTCCGCCCATTTTCTGCTGAACATGGTCAAGTGTGAAGCGCTGTGCGAGATTTGTCTTTGGTCCGGCTAATGCGCGCCTCCGTTTTTTTAGTTTTCCCATAAAGTCGATTTTTCAATTTGGTGTGAAACCGTATCGTGAACGAGAGCTGTTATAATTATCAGTTTGAAAAAGTTACTAGATTGTTTTTTTTGTGAAAGTTAGAATGTTAGACTGTTGAACAACTTTTCGTTTGGCACTGTGGCCCTCTCGAACTTTTGCTCATTTGTCTGACTATCTAAAGTGTTCATTGTTAGTATAAATGTTGTTGGTTAGCCTGGAATTCTCTTTCCTTGATCACTTGCTGTTTTTGTCTTTCTTTGTTATTTTTCTTCATAGCCTTTTTCTTCTTATCATTGTCTTGCATATGTTTCTCTAGTTCGATTCATTTGTAATCACTTGTCCCTATTCATTTAAATGTAAGACTTAATATGTTATTTAATATTTTCCATTATGGTTAAACATGGGTATAATTCCCTCGCTAGCTCTCTCTCTCTCTCTCTCTCTCTCTCTCTCTCTCTCTCTTTAACTATCCTTTCTCTTTGTGTTTTCTATTCCGCAGTGTGCGGTTATTGCAGGTATACTGTATCTCCGCAGTACGCGGTTATTGTAGGTATACTGTATTATTGGTGTTATTTGCAAGTACTGTTCAAATTGATAATAGAGTTTTATATATCTCCTTCTCTTTCTTTTTCTCTCTTTCTCTCTCTCTCTCTCTCTCCTTTTCTAACTTTCCTTTCTCTTTTTTGTTTTCTATTCCCAGTGCGCAGCGAATGTTTTCTATTCCGCAGTACCTCAGTCAAACACGGGCATCATGCCAGCCAGATCCGAAAATTTTCGAGCACTGGGCATGCTTCTGGCCATGTCTGGCCACATCACAGACAAACTGAGGGCTACCGTACACCCTTGAATCTTACTAGGACCTCATTTCAGATGTCAGAGTCTGACAGTCCTTTATTTTTTTCTGATGCAATTTTTACAAATTTTCAACCGTGTTTTTTTAACCTGTTTTGTATAGTTCATAATTGATTCTTGTTCATTTTGATAGATTTTTCGTTGTTTTGATGATCCATGAGGGGTTGAAGTTTTTACCACGTCACTATGTTCTGCGTACATGATCAAACTTTGTGATTGTGTCTGTTTCCAGAAAAAAAGAGAGGATACTGACAGATAAGTTCCATGTTCTACATTATCAATCGAGGCATGGACAAACAGTATAGAGTGGAAGTTTGGAACGATGCCTGACCTCAAAGTAGGTTTTATCATAATTTGTCCTGTAACCCGGTAGTGTGGATGTTGTTGTTTATCGGTATGATCAAACCAATAGTTTTTCGTTTCTCAACACCACTTGCTTTTCTACGGAGTAAAGTGTTCATGTAACCCCTTTCTAATGCAAATGCAGACGCGGGTGCCGGGTACATGAGCTGCTGGTCATATTTGATTCATTTAGACAAATGTATTTCTTCTGAGTCGGGTACGTGAAGAGCATTGCGTTAGAAACATCATTTGAGAATAACATATTCAAGGTTCCGGCTGGTCACTCGTTGGAAGGAAGTTTTGGCTGATCTGCGTCGCTGACATACTGAGTGGCGCGACTTTCTGGAAAAAGGAGAAAGGACCCCCCTCCCAGGAAGCATTGTGAGTTTGTATGATTAACTAAACATTTCCTATTTAACTATCACTTTTATAGTTAGTGAATACTACAACTAGCCCCCCTCCGCGGTTATTAATAAGTTTTCTTGTGTTTCGAAATACTCACTATAATTTCTGGTAATCAAATTTATAAAAAATACATATAATTCTTATATTAAATTATTACTGTGTTCACTATGTAACACTGCCACATCGTTATTCTCTAAAAAAAACTATTATAATGGTTTCAGAGAATTGCGGAACGACGCGTGCTCCAAGTAAGACAGCGAATTCCATCCCGACTTGAGAGGCGACAAGAAAGATGTGCATTTGTCCACTTCTGCAGAAATGGACGACGCAATATATACCTTCATGATTACGACTAAGTTTTGCTGTTATAGTAGTTTTCCAATGCCACTTCTTTCTCATTTGATTGAGTAGATAGTAATCTAAAACTTTTGGTAGACTAGACCACCGCAGATCTTTCTTTAATGTATAGCTCTCCCAATTTCTCGCGGACATACTTTTCTCAACTTTCTGCTGATAAGCTATTTTAAGGACTCTACTCGCTTTTCTTTGCTTTTGTCTCAGAAATTACATGTTCCCTATATTATTAGATTATCTATATTGAATAGTTGATCAGTCTAATTCGAATATGTTTTCATTTTTGAACGTTCGCTTTTATTTGTTCCGCGGTTCTCGATTATCAATGCTTGTTTCGTTTCTCTGAATAAACATTCTGTTGATTTTTTTGATCACGAAACGGAAAATGAAAAAGTATTGGGAAAATAGAGCAATTCAATACCGTAATTATTAATTTTGAAAGGAGCGAACCTAAAATTTTAGTTAGGACCTGGCCAGCAGCATGCTATTCGCCCTTCAAAAGGTCGCCTGGCATGCTGCTGGCATGAAGACCACGGCCGATCTGGCCCGACATGGCCAGCATGATGCCCACCATTGCCGTAGACGCGGTTATTGCAGGTATACTGTATTATCGCAGTACGCGGTTATTCCAGGTATACTGTATTATCGCAGTAAGCGGTTATTGTAGGTATACTGTATTATTGCTGTTATTTGCAATTACTGTTCAAATTCATATTAGAGTTTTATATATCTCCTTCTCTTTCTTTTTCTCTCTTTTTCTCTCTCTCTCTATCTCTCTCTCTCTCTCTCTCTCTTTCATTCTCTCCTTCTCTCTCTCCTTCTCTAACTCTCCTTTCTCTTTGTGTTTTCTATTCCGCAGTACGCGGTTATTGCAGGTATACTGTATTATCGCTGCTATTTGCAATTACTGTTCAAATCAAATTGATATTAGAGTTTTATCTCTCTCTCTCTCTTTCCTTCCCTTCTCTCTTTCTCTCTCCTTTTCTAACTTTCCTTTCTCTTTTTTGTTTTCTATTCCCAGTGCGCAGCGAATGTTTTCGAATCGCAGTGTGCGGTTATTGCAGGTATACTGTATTATCGCAGTTATTTGCAATTACTGTTCAAATTGATATTAGAGTTTTATCTCTCTCTTTCCTTCCCTTCTCTCTTCCTCTCTCTCTCTTCCCCTCTCTCTCTCTCTCTCTCTCTCTCTTTCCCTCTCTTTGTGTTTTCCATTCAAATCGCAGTGTGCGGTTATCACAGGTATGCTGTATCTCCGCAGTTCGCGTTTATTGCAGGTATACTGTATTATCGCTGCTATTTGCAATTACTGTTCAAATTGATATCAGAGTTTTATCTCTCTCTTTCCTTCCCTTCTCTCTTCCTCTCTCTCTCTTCCCCTCTCTCTCTCTCTCTCTTTCCCTCTCTTTGTGTTTTCCATTCAAATCGCAGTGTGCGGTTATCACAGGTATGCTGTATCTCCGCAGTTCGCGTTTATTCCAGGTATACTGTATTATCGCTGCTATTTGCAATTACTGTTCAAATTGATATTAGAGTTTTTATCTCTCTCTCTCTCTTTCCTTCCCTTCTCTCTTTCTCTCTCCTTTTCTAACTTTCCTTTCTCTTTTTTGTTTTCTATTCCCAGTGCGCAGCGAATGTTTTCGAATCGCAGTGTGCGGTTATTGCAGGTATACTGTATCTCCGCAGTACGCGGTTATTGCAGGTATACTGTATTATCGCTGCTATTTGCAATTACTTTTCAAATTGATATTAGAGTTTTTATCTCTCTCTCTTTCCTTCCCTTCTCTCTTTCTCTCTCCTTTTCTAACTTTCCTTTCTCTTTTTTGTTTTCTATTCCCAGTGCGCAGCGAATGTTTTCGAATCGCAGTGTGCGGTTATTGCAGGTATACTGTATCTCCGCAGTACGCGGTTATTGCAGGTATACTGTATTATCGCAGTTAGTTGCGATTACTTTTCAAATTGATATTAGAGTTTTTATCTCTCTCTCTTTCCTTCCCTTCTCTCTTTCTCTCTCCTTTTCTAACTTTCCTTTCTCTTTTTTGTTTTCTATTCCCAGTGCGCAGCGAATGTTTTCGAATCGCAGTGTGCGGTTATTGCAGGTATACTGTATCTCCGCAGTACGCGGTTATTGCAGGTATACTGTATTATCGCAGTTAGTTGCGATTACTGTTCAAATTGATATTAGAGTTTTATCTCTCTCTCTCTCTCTCTCTCTTTCCTTCCCTTTTCTCTTTCTCTCTCCTTTTCTAACTTTCCTTTCTCTTTTTTGTTTTCTATTCCCAGTGCGCAGCGAATGTTTTCTATTCCGCAGTACGCGGTTATTGCAGGTATACTGTATTATCGCTGCTATTTGCAATTACTGTTCAAATTGATATTAGAGTTTTATCTCTCTCTCTCTCTCTCTCTCTCTCTTTCCTTCCCTTTTCTCTTTCTCTCTCCTTTTCTAACTTTCCTTTCTCTTTTTTGTTTTCTATTCCCAGTGCGCAGCGAATGTTTTCTATTCCGCAGTACGCGGTTATTGCAGGTATACTGTATCTCCGCAGTACGCGGTTGTTGCAAGTATACTGTATTATCGCTGCTATTTGCAATTACTGTTCAAATTGATATTAGAGTTTTATCTCTCTCTCTCTTTCCTTCCCTTTTCTCTTTCTCTCTCCTTTTCTAACTTTCCTTTCTCTTTTTTGTTTTCTATTCCCAGTGCGCAGCGAATGTTTTCTATTCCGCAGTACGCGGTTATTGCAGGTATACTGTATTATCGCTGCTATTTGCAATTACTGTTCAAATTGATATTAGAGTTTTATCTCTCTCTCTCTTTCCTTCCCTTTTCTCTTTCTCTCTCCTTTTCTAACTTTCCTTTCTCTTTTTTGTTTTCTATTCCCAGTGCGCAGCGAATGTTTTCTATTCCGCAGTACGCGGTTATTGCAGGTATACTGTATCTCCGCAGTACGCGGTTGTTGCAAGTATACTGTATTATCGCTGCTATTTGCAATTACTGTTCAAATTGATATTAGAGTTTTTATCTCTCTCTCTCTCTTTCCTTCCCTTCTCTCTTTCTCTCTCCTTTTCTAACTTTCCTTTCTCTTTTTTGTTTTCTATTCCCAGTGCGCAGCGAATGTTTTCGAATCGCAGTGTGCGGTTATTGCAGGTATACTGTATCTCCGCAGTACGCGGTTGTTGCAAGTATACTGTATTATCGCTGCTATTTGCAATTACTGTTCAAATTGATATTAGAGTTTTATCTCTCTCTCTCTTTCCTTCCCTTTTCTCTTTCTCTCTCCTTTTCTAACTTTCCTTTCTCTTTTTTGTTTTCTATTCCCAGTGCGCAGCGAATGTTTTCTATTCCGCAGTACGCGGTTATTGCAGGTATACTGTATTATCGCTGCTATTTGCAATTACTGTTCAAATTGATATTAGAGTTTTATCTCTCTCTCTCTTTCCTTCCCTTTTCTCTTTCTCTCTCCTTTTCTAACTTTCCTTTCTCTTTTTTGTTTTCTATTCCCAGTGCGCAGCGAATGTTTTCTATTCCGCAGTACGCGGTTATTGCAGGTATACTGTATTATCGCTGCTATTTGCAATTACTGTTCAAATTGATATTAGAGTTTTATCTCTCTCTCTCTCTCTCTCTCTCTCTCTCTCTCTCTCTCTCTTTCCTTCCCTTTTCTCTTTCTCTCTCCTTTTCTAACTTTCCTTTCTCTTTTTTGTTTTCTATTCCCAGTGCGCAGCGAATGTTTTCTATTCCGCAGTACGCGGTTATTGCAGGTATACTGTATCTCCGCAGTACGCGGTTGTTGCAAGTATACTGTATTATCGCTGCTATTTGCAATTACTGTTCAAATTGATATTAGAGTTTTTATCTCTCTCTCTCTCTTTCCTTCCCTTTTCTCTTTCTCTCTCCTTTTCTAACTTTCCTTTCTCTTTTTTGTTTTCTATTCCCAGTGCGCAGCGAATGTTTTCTATTCCGCAGTACGCGGTTATTGCAGGTATACTGTATCTCCGCAGTACGCGGTTGTTGCAAGTATACTGTATTATCGCTGCTATTTGCAATTACTGTTCAAATTGATATTAGAGTTTTATCTCTCTCTCTCTTTCCTTCCCTTTTCTCTTTCTCTCTCCTTTTCTAACTTTCCTTTCTCTTTTTTGTTTTCTATTCCCAGTGCGCAGCGAATGTTTTCTATTCCGCAGTACGCGGTTATTGCAGGTATACTGTATTATCGCTGCTATTTGCAATTACTGTTCAAATTGATATTAGAGTTTTATCTCTCTCTCTCTTTCCTTCCCTTTTCTCTTTCTCTCTCCTTTTCTAACTTTCCTTTCTCTTTTTTGTTTTCTATTCCCAGTGCGCAGCGAATGTTTTCTATTCCGCAGTACGCGGTTATTGCAGGTATACTGTATCTCCGCAGTACGCGGTTGTTGCAAGTATACTGTATTATCGCTGCTATTTGCAATTACTGTTCAAATTGATATTAGAGTTTTATCTCTCTCTCTCTTTCCTTCCCTTTTCTCTTTCTCTCTCCTTTTCTAACTTTCCTTTCTCTTTTTTGTTTTCTATTCCCAGTGCGCAGCGAATGTTTTCGAATCGCAGTGTGCGGTTATTGCAGGTATACTGTATCTCCGCAGTACGCGGTTGTTGCAAGTATACTGTATTATCGCTGCTATTTGCAATTACTGTTCAAATTGATATTAGAGTTTTATCTCTCTCTCTCTTTCCTTCCCTTTTCTCTTTCTCTCTCCTTTTCTAACTTTCCTTTCTCTTTTTTGTTTTCTATTCCCAGTGCGCAGCGAATGTTTTCTATTCCGCAGTACGCGGTTATTGCAGGTATACTGTATTATCGCTGCTATTTGCAATTACTGTTCAAATTGATATTAGAGTTTTATCTCTCTCTCTCTTTCCTTCCCTTTTCTCTTTCTCTCTCCTTTTCTAACTTTCCTTTCTCTTTTTTGTTTTCTATTCCCAGTGCGCAGCGAATGTTTTCTATTCCGCAGTACGCGGTTATTGCAGGTATACTGTATTATCGCTGCTATTTGCAATTACTGTTCAAATTGATATTAGAGTTTTATCTCTCTCTCTCTCTCTCTCTCTCTCTCTCTCTCTCTCTCTCTCTTTCCTTCCCTTTTCTCTTTCTCTCTCCTTTTCTAACTTTCCTTTCTCTTTTTTGTTTTCTATTCCCAGTGCGCAGCGAATGTTTTCTATTCCGCAGTACGCGGTTATTGCAGGTATACTGTATCTCCGCAGTACGCGGTTGTTGCAAGTATACTGTATTATCGCTGCTATTTGCAATTACTGTTCAAATCAAATTGATATTAGAGTTTTATCTCTCTCTCTCTCTCTTTCCTTCCCTTCTCTCTTTCTCTCTCCTTTTCTAACTTTCCTTTCTCTTTTTTGTTTTCTATTCCCAGTGCGCAGCGAATGTTTTCGAATCGCAGTGTGCGGTTATTGCAGGTATACTGTATCTCCGCAGTACGCGGTTGTTGCAAGTATACTGTATTATCGCTGCTATTTGCAATTACTGTTCAAATTGATACTAGAGTTTTATCTCTCTCTCTCTCTTTCCTTCCCTTTTCTCTTTCTCTCTCCTTTTCTAACTTTCCTTTCTCTTTTTTGTTTTCTATTCCCAGTGCGCAGCGAATGTTTTCTATTCCGCAGTACGCGGTTATTGCAGGTATACTGTATCTCCGCAGTACGCGGTTGTTGCAAGTATACTGTATTATCGCTGCTATTTGCAATTACTGTTCAAATTGATATTATAGTTTTATCTCTCTCTCTCTCTCTCTTTCCTTCCCTTTTCTCTTTCTCTCTTCTTTTCTAACTTTCCTTTCTCTTTTTTGTTTTCTATTCCCAGTGCGCAGCGAATGTTTTCGAATCGCAGTGTGCGGTTATTGCAGGTATACTGTATCTCCGCAGTACGCGGTTGTTGCAAGTATACTGTATTATCGCTGCTATTTGCAATTACTGTTCAAATTGATACTAGAGTTTTATCTCTCTCTCTCTCTTTCCTTCCCTTTTCTCTTTCTCTCTCCTTTTCTAACTTTCCTTTCTCTTTTTTGTTTTCTATTCCCAGTGCGCAGCGAATGTTTTCTATTCCGCAGTACGCGGTTATTGCAGGTATACTGTATCTCCGCAGTACGCGGTTGTTGCAAGTATACTGTATTATCGCTGCTATTTGCAATTACTGTTCAAATTGATATTAGAGTTTTATCTCTCTCTCTCTCTCTCTTTCTTTCCCTTCTCTCTTTCTCTCTCCTTTTCTAACTTTCCTTTCTCTTTTTTGTTTTCTATTCCCAGTGCGCAGCGAATGTTTTCTATTCCGCAGTACGCGGTTATTGCAGGTATACTGTATCTCCGCAGTACGCGGTTGTTGCAAGTATACTGTATTATCGCTGCTATTTGCAATTACTGTTCAAATTGATATTAGAGTTTTATCTCTCTCTCTCTCTCTCTTTCTTTCCCTTCTCTCTTTCTCTCTCCTTTTCTAACTTTCCTTTCTCTTTTTTGTTTTCTATTCCCAGTGCGCAGCGAATGTTTTCTATTCCGCAGTACGCGGTTATTGCAGGTATACTGTATCTCCGCAGTACGCGGTTGTTGCAAGTATACTGTATTATCGCTGCTATTTGCAATTACTGTTCAAATTGATACTAGAGTTTTATCTCTCTCTCTCTCTTTCCTTCCCTTTTCTCTTTCTCTCTCCTTTTCTAACTTTCCTTTCTCTTTTTTGTTTTCTATTCCCAGTGCGCAGCGAATGTTTTCTATTCCGCAGTACGCGGTTATTGCAGGTATACTGTATCTCCGCAGTACGCGGTTGTTGCAAGTATACTGTATTATCGCTGCTATTTGCAATTACTGTTCAAATTGATATTAGAGTTTTATCTCTCTCTCTCTCTCTCTCTCTCTCTCTCTCTCTCTCTCTCTTTCCTTCCCTCCTCTCTTTCTCTCTCCTTTTCTAACTTTCCTTTCTCTTTTTTGTTTTCTATTCCCAGTGCGCAGCGAATGTTTTCTATTCCGCAGTACGCGGTTATTGCAGGTATACTGTATCTCCGCAGTACGCGGTTGTTGCAAGTATACTGTATTATCGCTGCTATTTGCAATTACTGTTCAAATTGATATTAGAGTTTTATCTCTCTCTCTCTCTCTCTCTCTCTCTTTCCTTCCCTTTTCTCTTTCTCTCTCCTTTTCTAACTTTCCTTTCTCTTTTTTGTTTTCTATTCCCAGTGCGCAGCGAATGTTTTCTATTCCGCAGTACGCGGTTATTGCAGGTATACTGTATTATCGCTGCTATTTGCAATTACTGTTCAAATTGATATTAGAGTTTTATCTCTCTCTCTCTCTCTCTCTCTCTCTCTCTCTCTCTTTCCTTCCCTTCTCTCTTTCTCTCTCCTTTTCTAACTTTCCTTTCTCTTTTTTGTTTTCTATTCCCAGTGCGCAGCGAATGTTTTCTATTCCGCAGTACGCGGTTATTGCAGGTATACTGTATTATCGCTGCTATTTGCAATTACTGTTCAAATTGATATTAGAGTTTTATCTCTCTCTCTCTCTCTCTCTCTCTCTCTCTCTTTCCTTCCCTTCTCTCTTTCTCTCTCCTTTTCTAACTTTCCTTTCTCTTTTTTGTTTTCTATTCCCAGTGCGCAGCGAATGTTTTCTATTCCGCAGTACGCGGTTATTGCAGGTATACTGTATTATCGCTGCTATTTGCAATTACTGTTCAAATTGATATTAGAGTTTTATCTCTCTCTCTCTCTCTCTCTCTCTCTCTCTCTCTTTCCTTCCCTTTTCTCTTTCTCTCTCCTTTTCTAACTTTCCTTTCTCTTTTTTGTTTTCTATTCCCAGTGCGCAGCGAATGTTTTCGAATCGCAGTGTGCGGTTATTGCAGGTATACTGTATCTCCGCAGTACGCGGTTGTTGCAAGTATACTGTATTATCGCTGCTATTTGCAATTACTGTTCAAATTGATATTAGAGTTTTATCTCTCTCTCTCTTTCCTTCCCTTTTCTCTTTCTCTCTCCTTTTCTAACTTTCCTTTCTCTTTTTTGTTTTCTATTCCCAGTGCGCAGCGAATGTTTTCGAATCGCAGTGTGCGGTTATTGCAGGTATACTGTATTATCGCTGCTATTTGCAATTACTGTTCAAATTGATATTAGAGTTTTATCTCTCTCTCTCTTTCCTTCCCTTTTCTCTTTCTCTCTCCTTTTCTAACTTTCCTTTCTCTTTTTTGTTTTCTATTCCCAGTGCGCAGCGAATGTTTTCGAATCGCAGTGTGCGGTTATTGCAGGTATACTGTATCTCCGCAGTACGCGGTTGTTGCAAGTATACTGTATTATCGCTGCTATTTGCAATTACTGTTCAAATTGATACTAGAGTTTTATCTCTCTCTCTCTCTTTCCTTCCCTTTTCTCTTTCTCTCTCCTTTTCTAACTTTCCTTTCTCTTTTTTGTTTTCTATTCCCAGTGCGCAGCGAATGTTTTCGAATCGCAGTGTGCGGTTATTGCAGGTATACTGTATTATCGCTGCTATTTGCAATTACTGTTCAAATTGATATTAGAGTTTTATCTCTCTCTCTCTTTCCTTCCCTTTTCTCTTTCTCTCTCCTTTTCTAACTTTCCTTTCTCTTTTTTGTTTTCTATTCCCAGTGCGCAGCGAATGTTTTCTATTCCGCAGTACGCGGTTATTGCAGGTATACTGTATTATCGCTGCTATTTGCAATTACTGTTCAAATTGATATTAGAGTTTTATCTCTCTCTCTCTCTCTCTCTCTCTCTCTCTCTCTCTCTTTCCTTCCCTTTTCTCTTTCTCTCTTCTTTTCTAACTTTCCTTTCTCTTTTTTGTTTTCTATTCCCAGTGCGCAGCGAATGTTTTCTATTCCGCAGTACGCGGTTGTTGCAAGTATACTGTATTATCGCTGCTATTTGCAATTACTTTTCAAATTGATATTAGAGTTTTATCTCTCTCTCTCTTTCCTTCCCTCCTCTCTTTCTCTCTCCTTTTCTAACTTTCCTTTCTCTTTTTTGTTTTCTATTCCCAGTGCGCAGCGAATGTTTTCTATTCCGCAGTACGCGGTTATTGCAGGTATACTGTATTATCGCTGCTATTTGCAATTACTGTTCAAATTGATATTAGAGTTTTATCTCTCTCTCTCTTTCCTTCCCTTTTCTCTTTCTCTCTCCTTTTCTAACTTTCCTTTCTCTTTTTTGTTTTCTATTCCCAGTGCGCAGCGAATGTTTTCTATTCCGCAGTACGCGGTTATTGCAGGTATACTGTATTATCGCTGCTATTTGCAATTACTGTTCAAATTGATATTAGAGTTTTATCTCTCTCTCTCTCTCTCTCTCTCTCTCTCTCTCTCTCTCTCTCTTTCCTTCCCTTTTCTCTTTCTCTCTCCTTTTCTAACTTTCCTTTCTATTTTTTGTTTTCTATTCCCAGTAGCGAATGTTTTCTATTCCGCAGTGTGCGGTTATTGCAGGTATACTGTATCTCCGCAGTACGCGGTTGTTGCAAGTATACTGTATTATCGCTGCTATTTGCAATTACTGTTCAAATTGATATTAGAGTTTTATCTCTCTCTCTCTTTCTTTCCCTTCTCTCTTTCTCTCTCCTTTTCTAACTTTCCTTTCTCTTTTTTGTTTTCTATTCCCAGTGCGCAGCGAATGTTTTCTATTCCGCAGTACGCGGTTATTGCAGGTATACTGTATTATCGCTGCTATTTGCAATTACTGTTCAAATTGATATTAGAGTTTTATCTCTCTCTCTCTCTCTCTCTCTCTCTCTCTCTCTCTCTCTCTCTTTCCTTCCCTTTTCTCTTTCTCTCTCCTTTTCTAACTTTCCTTTCTCTTTTTTGTTTTCTATTCCCAGTGCGCAGCGAATGTTTTCGAATCGCAGTGTGCGGTTATTGCAGGTATACTGTATCTCCGCAGTACGCGGTTGTTGCAAGTATACTGTATTATCGCTGCTATTTGCAATTACTGTTCAAATTGATATTAGAGTTTTATCTCTCTCACTCTCTCTTTCCTTCCCTTCTCTCTTTCTCTCTCCTTTTCTAACTTTCCTTTCTCTTTTTTGTTTTCTATTCCCAGTGCGCAGCGAATGTCCTTCTGTTGGCAAACTGTGAACAATGAAAAACAATAGCAAAGCACTCATTTTTGAACGAGTGGTAAGCGTTTTGTTCACTTCTACCAGAGTACGTATGCTGAAAGATCCCGGCACCTTCATCCCATCCTGCGTCTCTTCAAACAAATGCTTTTTCTCTGCTCTTACATCCCGCGGGGATGTCAGAGACGAGAAATAGTGAGGCAGAGCAAGAGACGCAGAATGGGATGAGGTGGCCGGGATCTTCTAGCATACGTACTCAGAAACATACAAACAACTTTCGTCATGACTTGTTTATTTTGGATCGAAGATACAGAATATCACTGTTTTAGATAGATTTGCTTTTCGTTTGTTCAATTGAATCGTCGATCGATTTCGACCATCTCAGCCACGAATTCGCGTATTCCAGAGGGAGGGAAGAGAGGAGGGCCTGAAAGTGGAAAGGGTAGGATTTATTAAACCATTGTCGACGTATAGTCTTCATTTTTCCGAGAACGACAGCAAGAGGCTATATTGATCTAGCGATGATCAGACATTTCCCAGCCAATTGGCCAGCCACTTTTTTATTGGCTGAGCGAGAGAGTGTGCAGGTCAGAGAGACCCATATGTCTGCGGCCTCATTGATCTGCACACTCTCTCGCTTTTGTAGCTGGCCAATCAAAGAAAATTGGCGCCAATCGTTCTGAGTGCGGGGCAAGCGATTGTTGATTAGCTGCCAGCAGTCGAGAGAGTGTGTAGATCAGAGATACGCAGATGAGTTGGCCGCTTGCCAAACCGCGCCCCCTACCAAACTGACCGTACGCTGTCCACAACGGTTCGGCAAATCCTATACCATCGACTTTGTAAGTCGCGGCGTTGGGTGAAAAGCTAGCTAGTCTGAGTATCATTGATCTACACACTCTCTCGTATGCTGGCCAACAATTGACAGCCGCTCGCTCCGCATCTCTCAATCAATTCAGTCTTCTGTGTCTTTAGTGAGAAACTAACTATTTGCTGGGTTTCAATTATTCGTTATTTACTACAGTAATCTGTACAGTGTTTACATAAGTTTCCGTTTCCCTAACATAACGTTCTTCACTGAAAAAAAAACTATAAAACAAAGTCTGAAAGTATTTCGAATACGGAAAAGTGCGTCAAACGAGAGACATGGGAGTTTAAAAATGATTTACCATTTTCGCGTTTGATTAACAATAATAAGTGTTTCATCAATTCGCATAACTACAGTAACCCAAACTACCTGCACATCCGAGTCTGAGGTCTCAATCGGAAGTGGTTGGACATAGAAGGAGGACGGTTTCAACCACGACCATGAGGACTCGTCGAGCTGGAATATTTTTTTCCCGGTAAGTTTACTAGTAAACTCAAAGAAAGACGATTATGTGATCCAATCCCAACGCTTCGGTCCTTTAAACTGTAACACATTTTTCGATGGCGGGTTAAAGGACCGATACGTCTGAAAAAGTCCACGTAACAGTCCTACTTTAACAATTGTATCTGTATAGTATGATAATCAAACTCAAAAGATAAGAATGATGCAACTTCTCAACCTGTCACACGGATTTTCCCTCTCGTCGTCTGACGTCTCTTCGGGGCATACTATATTTCTAGATTTGTTGCAATACAGTTTCCACTATACGCGAACACGTAATTAACGGAGCGCGTTCCGAGCAGTCATGATATTTACATAACCACACCCAGTAAAGTGTAAATTTGCCCGAATAGTTGGGATAAATCGAAAAAGAACTATCGCTCTGCCCAATATAAAAGAGTCGGTCTACTCTTTATGCATATTCATTAAGTTTCACGTGTTCACATTCGAACGGACTTTTTTGTCAAATAGTCGGACGTTACTGAGTACGTACGCTAGAACAACCTGGCATGTACATCCCAACCTGCGTCTCCTCAAACCAATGACATTTCGCCTACTCTCATATTCCGCCGAGATGCGAGTGTTGCGAAATAGTGCACCGAGCGAGAGACGCAGGATGAAAACAACGTGCCGGCATGTTCTAGCATACGTACTCCAGAGATATGCACATAACTCACAGAGATCGGCGCGGAAGGCACCGACCTATCCAGCACCAGAGTAGACAGTTGCAGTTCTCTCGAGAAACCCTGAAGTAAAACAGTGAAACAAACAAACAACTTCATTCTGAAGAATACCTTTGTTTTCAAATTGTAATTTACATGAAAAATTGCTTCAGACTCACACGTGTTTTTCGATCAGCTCAGAAAATGAGTTCAACTAGTCGGAGCAGAAGTAATACAAATTCACTATTAACTCACATCAATTTCATCCAATTTCTTTCAATCTCACCAAGTATGCCGCGTTATAAGGAATAAGGCGCCAGTTGAATAGCAATAACTTTATATCGTAACATGCCGGTTTTGCAAAAGTGTATTGTGGGTAAACAACATTTATTACTGTTAGTATTCTTTGCATTTTCCTACTAACATAACAAAAAGATGCTTACCGAGTATGCTGCATTATAAGGGGCCAGTTGAATGACAGTACTGTCCCGTAGCACTGTTGAATTCTCGGAATCACAGAAAACCGTCACTTCAGAACAGTTCCAGACATGCAGAGTTCTAAAGAAAATAGAGAGCTTGAGTGCTAGAGCGGTATCTCATGATAAGTTGTTACACATCCTAGCCAATAGGGTTGTTAATCGATTATGAAAAACCGATTATTTCGATTTTCGACTTTCGAGCCATTTTGAAATTTCGATTCGATTTCGATTTTGCGTATGTTCGGAAAAAACCGATCATTTCGATTTTCGACCTCCGTTATTTAATAGAAATCTCACTCCATGGGCTAGATAAATTATGTGGATGCGCTATACTCATATCAGAACTATCGTATGATGCTTTCTAATCGAAATCTGACCATTTTTCAAGACTAGAATCGAAACTCGAAAATAAAAATTTAGACTTTTTCGATTTTCGATTTTGAACAAATTTGTCCAATCTCTGTTTTTCGAGTTTCGACTTTTTCGATTTTGACGAAATTTCGATTATTTCGATTTTCGATCTCAAGATCGAAAATCGAAATTCGACTTTTTTCGACTTTAATCGATTTTCGATTTCGATCTTAACAACCCTAAGCCAAACTGAAAGTGGGGGGAGACATGTGGTGTTGGGTTTCGATTTTTCTCAAAAATCGTTATTGCGAAGTAAAATATTGACGGTTCTTTTTCGTCATCTTTTTATGTGGTTAGCGATGTGCCTCAGGGTCACCTTTTTATTCGCAAATGAATCCTGCTCTGGTCCATTCTATCAACTTACATTTTCGCAAAAGAACTGTGATTAAATGTTCCAGAAACTGTCAATAACTTGGTTTTTGCAGCGCATTTGCATTGGAGCAAAGGATTTAACCGTGGAGCGGAAGCACGAGATTCGGTTCAGAGTGTATTATTGGCGTATAACGGGAAGAAAAACATTGTCAATTAGCGGTAAGTTCTAGAGGTGGAGAGTTCTGGAATGATTTGAGAGAATATACAAAAAGTAGAAATAACTATATAATTTGCGTAAAACATGGAGAGAAACTATCGAACACTCATGGCTTTTTTTGGGCCGTTAGCTGTTGGCTCCAGCAATGGAGCGTTATAAAATGGGAAAAAAATACAGTAGAAGAGACTACCATTATTCTTGAACCAGTCGATTCAAGAGAAATTATCAAAACATTGTCAAGGCGAAGGAAGGACACACCTGCAAACCACCGATATCGTAGTTCTGTGGCAGTCCCTGAGAACTACAGTACCCCTGCAGGGTCCCAGCACGATCGGTGAACAGTCCTTTAAGTTGTCCAGTATGACAGACAGTGATCTGAATAGCACAGAAGTGACAATAAAATTGAAAATGGATTCACTTTTATGGTGAAATTAAACGGTGGAAGTCCCATAAAACGTGCTAAAACATCAATTTCGGAGTGCGATTATACGTTTCAACCTGACACTACGTCTACAACACAAACTGCTGTTTTTTATTCATCTGTGTGAATATTTCGCAACCTATTGGGTTCATCATTTTTATTTTCTTCATCAAATGATTACTTAGTTTTATTATTTTACATAAATGTTGACTTCACTTTCGATTTAAGGCTTAGGCTTAGGCAAACCACCGTTCCTAGGGTTTTTCCGGCACTCCGTGGTAAGGATTCACACAGACAAATAAAGAACAGCAGTTTATGTTGTGGCCGTAAGGCCGTGATACGTTTCACATGTTTACTAACAATAGAGCGGATATACACTATACTTGGAGTAAAATGAATACTCATCCGAAGAATTCTAATGAGGCTCTGCGCATTGTGCACTTTTTGATTACACGTTTCTGACTTCTGCTGTGTTTCACATGTTTCACGTGACTGTGCAATTGACTAACAGTATAGTTCATCTGTTTCGGTGTTTTCTTCAAATTTTCACTGTGAATGAAGAGTGTCATGTGAAACTGACCATAATTTCATCATTTGTGTATCAACTTTTTCGAACATTTTATTGAACCCGATTTGTTTTTATTTAATAGAAGTGTATAGTGCGTGCCGAATTTATAAAACGTGCGCTTCACGTGAGACTCGAACTGGGTCAAAAAGTTTAGGAGGCATGGACGCTAACCACTATACCAACTGGGCTTATAGCAGCGTTGTGAATGACTGGTATGAATGTGTTGTTACACAGCACAAACTGAGATGTACAGTATACCCCCGCCTTTTTTGAGCGACAACTATACTAACCTCCATGGAGCGATCAACATCGATGCATTTTTCTGATTGCTGAATACTCTCAGATTCACTTCCCGGTAGACGCCTTTTCTCAGTAACTCTAGACGCTTCCAACCGCAGATTTGGACGCGGCGTCTGGCGCCGGCGCCAAGCGATGTGCGCTTTAACACCGACGGGAAACTGGGGGACTGAAAGCAGAGTTTATATTTTTCACATGACTCAAACCGTGAGTTGACGTGGTACTCGCGACGTAATACTTGATTCACGTGAAACTCAAGTGATATTCACATGTAAACGAAATTGAGTGAAACATTTAGTCTACAAAGTTTTATTACCTGCAATATGGGTAGATCGTCTATAGAAAATGGGTCAGGGACAAGGCAGGCGGCCAGGTTGCGGGCCAGTTTGGCAAGGCTCAACTGGAACATATTTCTATGTTTCTCTCTCTCGTCCTCTCTCTTTCTCTCTCTTCAATTCTTTCTCTCTCTCTCTCTATCTCTCTCTCTCTCTCTCTTTCTCTCTCTCTCTTTCGCTCCCTTCTTATCTCTCTCCTCCATCTCTCTCTTTTTTCTCTGTTGCTTTCTTTCTAACTCACTCTCACTCTCTTTCTCTTCCTCTCTCTCTCTCTCTCTCTCTCTCTCTCTCTCTCTCTCTCTCTATATTCCTCTCTCTCTCTCTTTCTTGCTTACACTATTCTCTCGTGTCCACATCGTGCTGGCTATCAGCGAAACCTCCATGACGTCATCAAACTCGTTGGCCCCGCCCCCTTCATCCGACATACCCTCGAATATCATGTCCAAGAAGGAGAACATCTGGAAACTCACGTGATAATCATGTGATTCACGTGATTATCACGTGAAACGCGTGAAAATACGTGTTTCACGTAAAAAAAATATGTTATCCACATAAATTTACGTGTGTCACGCGATAAGTAGTCTTCATTTTTGTTCAGAGATTTTGCACCTAATACCGTAGCGAGTTGTTGCATATATTCGCTCAATTCGCTTCAATAAATATACCTAGGCAATGTCGTAGAACATTTGTTTGTTTCAATGTCGATTCAACAATGTGAAATGTTGAATCACGATTAAATCTATTCTATTCTATTCTATTCTATTCTATTCTATTCCGTTTTGCTGTTTTCTTCTTCTGTGATTCAATAACGAGCCAGAATCGTGGCCAAAAGGCGTGACCAAATCAGTGTTGTAGTTTGATCGCGAGACACGCCATGCTTCACATATTTCGACCGAATAGGACGAGATCAAAGTACAAACCCAACGGAAAGGGACAACAAACACCGCATGCTTAGTGAAGAGCAAACTCTATACAGAGCCTATCATAGTTCACACCATTCCTATTGACACTCCTACAGTAACCTTACAATATTTCCGGAGGCGGTTGTGAAGCTGGGAATCTATTTCAGCAAAAATCCTCTCGTATATCCATTGTAACTGAGGACGAGAATGGGGGTGGGAAAATCCTTTAGCTTTCCGATCACAAGTACGTGAGGAAAATAACTTAGAAGTTTCGAAAGCCTACTGTAGGAGTCTCAGTAGGAATGAAAAAGACTATACCACAAGATCTCAAATCTTTCGTTGCGCTTCAGTTAGAATAGAACAGAATAGAATGTTTATTCGCGATTGACTCCACTTACACTCCAATTACGAAAAAATGGAGACATGGTAGATGACAATAAGATGTAGAGTATAGTTCACTCTGTTACGCGCTCATTGTATAATGTGCACTTTTGCAGTATTGCACAATTTAAACGATGATTGTACCGAGAAGTTTGTAGAATAGGAAAATAGTCATGCAAGGATCAGAATAATGAGATAAGCGGTCACAAAGTTTTGGAAATATTGAGGCAATGTCATCGTAAATGTCATCGAAAAAGTTCTGTTCCTTTATCAAAAAGTAAATTCTATACCTTGAAACTCCTCTGTTCACATTTTCGGAAAACATGACCCTTCACTTTCGTTCGATCCAGGTTGAGTGTGGCTCGCAGCAGAACTTCCAGTATTCCCACTCGAAATATCATTAATACATTTGTAGTGTAGAGTTTATAGTATATATAGTCTTCATCTTTGCCCAGTGAACTATTAAGAGAACAATTGAGTATAGAAGACCTGTACAATTACAAAAAGGAGTAGATGTATCGTTCTTTGTGTGCTCTAAGACAACGTGTGAATTTGATAATACAAAGCGTTACATGTATTGTCATGAAAAATTACATTCTGCTCTGAAACAAAAAAATTAGGCCACGTCTTAGGTTGTTCCTTTTCTATCTCGAAGTTTCAAAAAGTAATTTAGAACTCTCTAAAGTTTCGGTGGAAAAACTCTCTGAAAACAGCTCAAGTTGCAATCTAAGTGGTTAAACGTGAACGTTGAGAGGGGTTTAGCGAGTTGTTGTTTGATCGGAACAAACTGCCCAATTTGTCGGATAACGACTGGAATAAGATGAGCTCACACTGCAAACACAAAAGAAACCCGAAAAATTATCACGTGAAACACGTACTTTCACGTTATTCACGTGATTATCACTTTAATCACATGGTTATCACATGTGCTTCCAGATGTTCTCTTGACTCGGTGGTTTCTAGGTTTTATTCATTTTGTTCTGTTTTACCTTTATTAGTCATTTTTCCATTTATATTCATTAATAACCACTCATTCTATCTCTCTTTCTACAAAAACTCTCACCCATTTTCAGCTTCAGCAACTCACAAATGACGTCACCACGGTTGCTGGATTCACTGAAATTGTATGGAGGGATCAAATCTTAGTTGTAGTTTGATGCCGATCCACGCCAATACGCATATGGTTAGTCTTCCAAGCGCATACAGGCGGCGTAGCAATCCCCACAAAAGTTCATGAGATCACCTCATGAGCTATTAGCACGAGTTTCTCATGAGATTCTATTTATTGCTATGCTACAACATTGAGAGTTCACGAGTAGCTCATGAGGTATCTCATGAGAAACTCATATGCACTTCTCATGAGGTTGGACGGTTTGCTACGCTGCCAGGTTTTGAGTTTGACCAAATTGATGTATAGTGGGTGCTAAATTTATAAATTTTCCGTCTCTAGCCGGAATCGAACCTTTGAGAAAAGTTTTGTAACGGGGCGCTAACCACTACGCTACAAGAACAAATAGTCCGGAGGCTTTGTGATCGAACACATGTACACGTACACAGCGAAAAGTGAGATGTACAGTACCCTCCTGCCTTTCCGTTGGAGACGACTATATATACCAGTTGGAGCTCTATTTATGTAAAATGTTACAGAAAATGTGTCCTAATGTGCTAAATTCATTGAGAGCATAGATATTAATTCATTTCCCGATTCCGAGAAAAGTCATTTCCCAAGTTTTACCATGGGCCGAAAAGTTTCGTTTTTATTTCTACTGACAATGACACCAAAAGCGAGTTCAGTAAAAAAAAGTTAGAGAAATGTAGAGATAACGTAAAAGGAGAGACGCAGATAAGTTCGTCAACCATGTGAGAATGATGGAGACTATAACTGACCCGCCGCGCGGATAAAAGTAGTTTTCCAGATCGAGCAACGCAATGTCCAGAGCCAGTTGAGTTTTTGGAGCATACTGAAAATATTGTTTATTTAGAGAGAAATAGAGAGAGAGAGAAATAGAGAAATAGAGAGAGGGAGAGAGAGAGAGAGAGAGAGAGAGAGAGAGAGAGAAACAATCTCTCGAGTACTGTACCTGTATTTTCTTCTGTGTAACTCGACAATTGTTGAAAACGGCGCGTGCCAACGTGGTTTCAAGGCCCATCTCGTCGTGTACAATGTCCCATTCTTCGAAACTAGAAATTTTTGAGAATTAATTTTTATATAATTTGACCTACTCAAATTTATGATTAGGTTAATGTGCTCAGTAAGAGATGTACTCAAAACCGTAAAACACTCAAATTTAGTTTATAATTTAACCTTCAGACAAAACATCAAAATCTTTTTCCATAATCATAACATTAACAATTTAAATATTTAAAATGACAATTAAAACTGAAAGTATTATTAAAGTGTGTGTTATTTGTATAACTCTCTTCGAAACTACAAGAAGTTTTGTAATTAAGTTTTTAATTTGCCCCAACTTTATTTTTTTGGTCCCCATTCTCAAGTTGAATTTATTTAGAATGTATTCTCTGTTTCATAATCTTGTTTATCGTTTTCTATAGTTATAGTTATGACGTTATCACTAATCGGCTGATTTGGCCAAATGGCAAATTGGAATGAAGCCAGGAATAGAAATGCAGATTATATAATGCTTTTCCATTAAGACAGCGCCTTATATATTCAACTGCTTCCAATGTTTTAGTTCTTCGTCCCGCTTTAATTTTGACTTTTGAGTTAACAAACTGACCCTATGGCAAATGAAAAACCATTATCAAAAATATATCCTTTTATATCCCTATCTTGCTTCGTTTTCTCAGAAAAGCGGCTTACGTAATGACACCGATATGGGAGTTGCGTACGGGGTATGCTCAAAATAGCCTATAGAAGTGCGAAAATGATTTCAAAACACTCAATCACATACGAATACACAATTAGGGACTGAAAAATGAAAATAAATCTGGATGTAAATAAACCAAGTCAAGTTGCGTCACAGTGAAAATGTTCATGTCCCCTTCTTTATTGCTTGATGTTATGCAAATTTTACAAATTTTCAATCAGAAAGTTTTTTTGTGGTCTATGGGAAGACATTAAGAATCTTTTTTGAGCTTTTCAAGTTTTTCGTGAAACTCGAATTATAGCGGAACGGTTTCTTTAAGTTCACTCCTTTTAAAGGCCAATAAAAGATGATCACCGCCTCGTAACGAAGCGACGTGAAAGAATAAATATGTAAAGGTGGGCAGAAAGGAAAGTTAATATGAAAGAGCTGCTCAAGAGAAATCGATACATACGCATCTCAATTCACTTTAACCAATCAACTTTGCTTGCGGTTCCCATGTTTTATCCTGTTTTGGTGCGCGCAACCTTATGTTTAGGTATGCTTCATTTCATTCCCACTGAGACCCATTGGCATAATGCCAAAATTTTCGAAAGACTATTTCTTAGAGGAGACATAGGTATTCTAAAGACATTTTTCATTTACACGTTCTTATGGAACTGATCGACCGCTAACAGAGAATTGCAATTGTTTGAAAAACTCCAAAGTGGTGAAAAACATCCCGGAAAAATCATTGGTACGCTGCCAAGTCTCAGTAGGAATGACCGCAACTATAGCCAGGGGTACCAAAACTAGCTTTCTATAGTTCGTTTCATTCCCACTGAGACCCATTGGCATAATGCCAAAATTTTCGAAAGACTATTTCTTAGAGGAGACATAGGTATTCTAAAGACATTTTTCATTTACACGTTCTTATGGAACTGATCGACCGCTAACAGAGAATTGCAATTGTTTGAAAAACTCCAAAGTGGTGAAAAACATCCCGGAAAAATCATTGGTACGCTGCCAAGTCTCAGTAGGAATGACCGCAACTATAGCCAGGGGTACCAAAACTATAGTCTGTTTCACCAATCGATGTACTCCTACAGTAATCCGTCAATTATTCAAGGGGATGTTTTCTAATGAACAAGCCCTCACCGCGATTTCAAATTTTCAGAGTTAGTAGTAGTAAACACGCAGAAGAAACTATCAAAATGTTGAGGAGTTCTGAATACGCTAATATACCCCAAATTGACCTGAAAGTGTAAGCAGATTACTGTAGAGGGTTATAAGTGGGTGGAACAAACTATAGCTTTCTATTCTGCCCTCCGTACATCGATTGGTGAAACAGACTATATGGAGAGATCAAAGTGGAGTGAGTTTTCACACAATTTTCCATACGAAATCGATTTATTACAATTCACATTTTCACCTAAACCTAACTGCTCGTACAATTATTGCTGTAATTTGCAATCACTGTTCAAATTGATATTAGAGTTATATCTATCTCCTTCTCTTTCTTTTTCCCTCTCTTTCTATCTCTCTCTCCTTTTCTAATTCTCCTCTCTATTTGGGTTTTCTATTTCGCACTACGCGGTTATTGCAGGTATACTGTATTATACGAGAGAGTGTAGGGAGACAGGAGACGCAGACTGTGAAACGTAAGGATGCTATTTGACCTATATCTTTTGACGCAGTAATTTGTTTGTTCCAAATGTTTGCATGCGGGCTTCAATGGGCGCACTCCATATTCCCTCCAAATTTCAGCTGAATAGCTCCACGTTGAGGTGTTTCGGAATCGCGTATTTACGGGTAAGCAGAATTCACGGCGCACTGCGAAATTCCGCCGCGTGCTGCTGAAGATTCCAATTGAAATCGATCGAAATCACAGCGCGCGGTGAAATGGAGCCGCCTTAAATACCTACGAATTAAGAGAGTTGGCAAATGTTTGGAATATTCTCAAGATTTCGGGAAAAGGACAAAAGAAAGTTGATATTGCTGATAGTTTGTTAGGAATAATTAACATTTTAAAAGTTTAGGAACTATTGGATAAAGTTTTTAATAAAACTGAACTCTTGTAGTATTTGAATGTATCGCTAATGGACACCTCGTTGAACCAGGTTATGAAAAGTGGAAAAGTTTCCTCTGCAAGTCTTAAGTAGTTGGAGGAACTACTTGTTACTTAGAATAGTTGAGTCTTGCAATCGTTGTTGTTCCGTACAAATGTAGCCCCATTTGGAGGACCCGTCGATATTTCATGGAATATGCTATTCTTTCAAACTTAGATTTCTGCTTTTGAAATGGGATTGATTCCGTCTGATCCGTAATTTTTCGAATGGGGTTGACTAACTCTAATGGGTACAACAGGCGATTTAACGAGGCTCTGTTAACAGGGCTGTTTACGTGTTTACTGGGCTGTTTACATGTTAACTGCCAGCTGGAGCGTTGGTAAGCAAGCCGAGTGGATACGTTTCTCGAGCAAAATTATCTTCTGTTCTACCTATTTGTAGTATTACAAAACATGACATATCTTATTTTAACAAACAGACAAACTGTTTAGTATTAAAAGAAAACATAACATATCTTATTTTAACAAACAGACAAACTGTTTAGTATTAAAAGCTCTGAAGCCGGAACGCTAGTAGATACGCGAGGAAAAAACCCAATAGTGATATCAACTAGGGAGTCTACTAGCGTTTCGGGTTACGGTAGCTGAAGTATTGACGCGGGCCACGGTTATTCTTGAATTTCATAATGAATGTTAGAAGACGACTAAAATGAAGCATGATCAAACTACGATATATGCCGAATCAGAGTACATTTACTGTTCAGCGAACTTGATCAACCTCATTTACTCCGTTTCACCAATCGATATCATTCTACAGTAGTCCGTCAAATATTCAGGAGGCTTTTTCTAATGAATATATCATGATTTGGTTTCCAACTTCCAGGGTTTGTTGTAGTAAAGGTGTTGAAGACACTACCACAACTTGGAGAAAATCCGAAAAGCCCAACACCCAAACTTTGACCTGGAAGTTTGAGCAAACTACTGTAGAGGGTCATAAGTTATAGACTATAGCCGTATCCCAGTCAGCATCTAGAAACATGTATATAGTTTCGCATCAGCTTGTACGTACTTATACTAAGTACTTTCAAACATTTCTTGCCCTTTTTACAACTATTGTTGTTAGGCATTTTCGATTTATTAGTTTGTCGGTTTCTGAATACAGCTGCCCTATAAACGCCAGTGTGTCGTATCTAGTACAGGTTTCTCAAATGCCGCAAGCGTGGGAATATGCCATTGAGCCGCGTAAATACCGTAATACCTTGGAAAACTTCTAGATTATTTTTCAGAGCTAGCGTATCTACTAGCGTTCAGACTTCAGAGAGAAAACATAACATATCTTATTTTAACAAACAGACAAACTGTTTAGTATATAATATATAATAGTTAATTGATTATGAAAAACCGATTATTCCGATGTTCGACTTTCGAGCCCTTTTGAAATTTCGATTCGATTTCGATTTTGCGTAATGTTCGTAAAAATGATAAAAAAAAACGATTATCTCGCGTTTCGCTATTTTCCAAATTTTTGGTTTATTGATCAAATATCGAAATTTTGATTTTGCCCGGAATTTTTTAACAAAAAAAGCTTTTCCAAGTCGAAGAAGGGCTAATCAACAAAATATTGAGATTACCAACTATGAGAAAAGATGAATACTGCATAAAATGAATCTGTACGAAAGATGAATCTAAAACTAGTATTCACCGCGCGCTGCGAAGATACAGTATCCTCTTATTCGCAGTCAACTGCGAAGATACGGTAGTATTCACCGCGTGCTGCGAAGATACAGTAACATCTTCTACCCGCAGTCAACTGCGAAGATACGGTAGTTTTCACCGCGTGCTGCGAAGATACAGTAACCTCTCATCTACGAAGATACGGTAGTATTCACCGCGTGCTGCGAAGATACAGTAACCTCTCATCCGCAGTCAACTGCGGAGATACGATAGTATTCACCGCGTGCTGCGAAGATACAGTAACCTCTCATCCGCAGTCAACTGCGGAGGTACGGTAGTTTTCACCGCGCGCTGCGAAGATACAGTAACCTCTTATCCGCAGTCAACTGCGAAGATACGATAGTATTCACCGCGTGCTGCGAAGATACAGTAACCTCTCATCCGTAGTCAACTGCGGAGATACGGTAGTTTTGATGATTGAGATGCGTATGTATCGATTTCTCTTGAGCAGCTCTTTCATATTAACTTTCCTTTCTGCCCACCTTTACATATTTATTCTTTCACGTCGCTTCGTTACGAGGCGGTGATCATCTTTTATTGACCTTTAAAAGGAGTGAACTTAAAGAAACCGTTCCGCTATAATTCGAGTTTCACGAAAAACTTGAAAAGCTCAAAAAAGATTCTTAATGTCTTCCCATAGACCACAAAAAAACTTTCTGATTGAAAATTTGTAAAATTTGCATAACATCAAGCAATAAAGAAGGGGACATGAACATTTTCACTGTGACGCAACTTGACTTGGTTTATTTACATCCAGATTTATTTTCATTTTTCAGTCCCTAATTGTGTATTCGATGTGATTGAGTGTTTTGAAATCATTTTCGCACTTCTATAGGCTATTTTGAGCATACCCCGTACGCAACTCCCCTATCGGTGTCATTACGTAAGCCGCTTTTCTGAGAAAACGAAGCAAGATAGGGATATAAAAGTATATATTTTTGATAATGGTTTTTCATTTGCCATAGGGTCAGTTTGTTAACTCAAAAGTCAAAATTAAAGCGGGACGAAGAACTAAAACATTGGAAGCAGTTGAATATATAAGGCGCTATCTCAATGGAAAAGCATTATATAATCTGCATTTCTATTCCTGGCTTCATTCCAATTTGGCATTTGGCCAAATCAGCCGATTAGTGATAACGTCATAACTATAACTATAGAAAACGATAAACAAGATTATGAAACAGAGATTACATTCTAAATAAATACAACTTGAGAATGGGGACCAAAAAAATAAAGTTGGGGCAAAGAACTTAATTACAAAACTTCTTGTAGTTTCGAAGAGAGTTATACAAATAACACACACTTTAATAATACTTTCAGTTTTAATTGTCATTTAAAATATTCAAATTGTTAATGTTATAATTATGAATTTGTCTGAAGGTTAAATTATAAACTAAATTTGAGTGTTTTACGGTTTTAGAGGTTACTGTATCTTCGCCGCACGCGGTGAATACTACCGTATCTTCGCAGTTGACTGCGGATAAGAGGTTACTGTATCTTCGCAGCGTGCGGTGAAAACTACCGTATCTTCGCAGTTGACTGCGGATGAGAGGTTACTGTATCTTCGCCGCACGCGGTGAATACTACCGTATCTCCGCAGTTGACTGCGGATGAGAGGTTACTGTATCTTCGCAGCGCGCGATGAAAACTACCGTATCTTCGCAGTTGACTGCGGATAAGAGGTTACTGTATCTTCGCAGCACGCGGTGAATACTATCGTATCTCCGCAGTTGACTGCGGATAAGAGGTTACTGTATCTTCGCAGCGCGCGGTGAAAACTACCGTACCTCCGCAGTTGACTGCGGATGAGAGGTTACTGTATCTTCGCAGCGCGCGGTGAAAACTACCGTATCTTCGCAGTTGACTGCGGATGAGAGGTTACTGTATCTTCGCAGCGCGCGGTGAAAACTACCGTATCTTCGCAGTTGACTGCGGATAAGAGGGACTGTATCTTCGCAGCGCGCGGTGAAAACTACCGTACCTCCGCAGTTGACTGCGGATGAGAGGTTACTGTATCTTCGCAGCGCGCGGTGAATACTACCGTATCTTCGCAGTTGACTGCGGATGAGAGGTTACTGTATCTTCGCCGCACGCGGTGAATACTACCGTATCTCCGCAGTTGACTGCGGATGAGAGGTTACTGTATCTTCGCAGCGCGCGGTGAAAACTACCGTACCTCCGCAGTTGACTGCGGATGAGAGGTTACTGTATCTTCGCAGCACGCGGTGAATACTATCGTATCTCCGCAGTTGACTGCGGATGAGAGGTTACTGTATCTTCGCAGCACGCGGTGAATACTATCGTATCTCCGCAGTTGACTGCGAATGAGAGGTTACTGTATCTTCGCAGTACGCGGTGAATACTACCGTATCTTCGTAGATGAGAGGTTACTGTATCTTCGCAGCACGCGGTGAAAACTACCGTATCTTCGCAGTTGACTGCGGGTAGAAGATGTTACTGTATCTTCGCAGTGCGCGGTGAATACTACCGTATCTTCGCAGTTGACTGCGAATAAGAGGATACTGTATCTTCGCAGTGCGCGGTGAATACTACCGTATCTTCGCAGTTGACTGCGGATGAGAGGTTACTTTATCTTCGCAGCACGAGGTAAAAACTACCGTATCTCCGCAGTTGACTGCGGTTGAGAGGTTACTGTATCTTCGCCGCACGCGGTGAATACTACCGTATCTTCGCAGTTGACTGCGGATGAGAGGTTACTGTATCTTCGCCGCACGCGGTGAATACTAGTTTTACATTCATCTTTCGTACAGATTCATTTTATGCAGTATTCATCTTTTCTCATAGTTGGTAATCTCAATAATTTGTTGATTAGCCCTTCTTCGACTTGGAAAGGTTTTTTTTGTTAAAAAATTCCGGGCAAAATCAAAATTTCGATATTTGATCAAAAAACCAAAAATTTGGAAAATAGCGAAACGCGAGATAATCGTTTTTTTTATCATTTTTACGAACATTACGCAAAATCGAAATCGAATCGAAATTTCAAAAGGGCTCGAAAGTCGAACATCGGAATGATCGGTTTTTCATAATCAATTAACTATTATATATTATATACTAAACAGTTTGTCTGTTTGTTAAAATAAGATATGTTATGTTTTCTCTCTGAAGTCTGAACGCTAGTGGATACGCTAGCTCTGAAAAATAATCTAGAAGTTTTCCAAGGTATTACGGTATTTACGCGGCTCTATGGTATATTCCCACGCTTGCGGCATTTGAGAAACCTGTACTAGATACGACACACTGGCGTTTATAGGGCAGCTGTATTCAGAAACCAACAAACTAATAAATCGAAAATGCCTAACAACAATAGTTGTAAAAAGGGCAAGAAATGTTTAAAAGTACTTAGTATAAGTACGAAATTTTTGGCAATAGCTATTTTTATCAAGTTTCTATCATTCATTATGAAATTCAAGAATAACCGTGGCCCCCGTCAATACTTCAGCTACCGTAACCCGAAACGCTAGTAGACTCCCTAGTTGATATCAATATTCATGAAAAAGTGGGGGCCCAACAACTGTGAGATTTGTCTTCTGCTGTGCGCCCCTTAGATAGCTACTCTCAAATGGAGTAGCTACTGCTACAAAAAGCGGAAAATACTTATATACTCAAGTATAACTGTTCATTACAAACATACAAAAGTCGTAAAATATTTTTTCAAACCTGTAAACTATAATATACAAATATATTATATATTATATTAACAAGTAGTTCCTCCAACTACTTAAGACTTGCAGAGGAAACTTTTCCACTTTTCATAACCTGGTTCAACGAGGTGTCCATTAGCGATACATTCAAATACTACAAGAGTTCAGTTTTATTAAAAACTTTATCCAATAGTTCCTAAACTTTTAAAATGTTAATTATTCCTAACAAACTATCAGCAATACCAACTTTCTTTTGTCCTTTTCCCGAAATCTTGAGAATATTCCAAACATTTGCCAACTCTCTTAATTCGTAGGTATTTAAGGCGGCTCCATTTCACCGCGCGCTGTGATTTCGATCGATTTCAATTGGAATCTTCAGCAGCACGCGGCGGAATTTCGCAGTGCGCCGTGAATTCTGCTTACCCATAAATACGCGATTCCGAAACACCTCAACGTGGAGCTATTCAGCTGAAATTTGGAGGGAATATGGAGTGCGCCCATTGAAACCCGCATGCAAACATTTGGAACAAACGAATTACTGCGTCAAAAGATATAGGTCAAATAGCATCCTTACGTATCACAGTCTGCGTCTCCTGTCTCCCTACACTCTATCGTATAATACAGTATACCTGCAATAACCGCGTAGTGCGAAATAGAAAACACAAATAGAGAGGAGAATTAGAAAAGGAGAGAGAGATAGAAAGAGAGAGAAAAAGAAAGAGAAAGAGAGAGAAAAAGAAAGAGAAGGAGATAGATATAACTCTAATATCAATTTGAACAGTAATTGCAAATTACAGCAATAATACAGTATACCTGCAATAACCGCGTACTGCGGAATAGAAAACATTCGCTGCGCACTGGGAATAGAAAACAAAAAAGAGAAAGGAAAGTTAGAAAAGGAGAGAGAAAGAGAAAAGGGAAGGAAAGAGAGAGAGAGAGAGAGAGATAAAACTCTAATATCAATTTGAACAGTAATTGCAAATAGCAGCGATAATACAGTATACCTGCAATAACCGCGTAGTGCGAAATAGAAAACACAAATAGAGAGGAGAATTAGAAAAGGAGAGAGAGATAGAAAGAGAGAGAAAAAGAAAGAGAAGGAGATAGATATAACTCTAATATCAATTTGAACAGTAATTGCAAATTACAGCAATAATTGTACGAGCAGTTAGGTTTAGGTGAAAATGTGAATTGTAATAAATCGATTTCGTATGGAAAATTGTGTGAAAACTCACTCCACTTTGATCTCTCCATATAGTCTGTTTCACCAATCGATGTACTCCTACAGTAATCCGTCAATTATTCAAGGGAGTGTTTTCTAATAAAAAAGTCATTACTTTGGTTTCAAATTTTCAGAGTTAGTAGGAGTAAACATACAGAAGACACTATAAACATTTTGAGGACTTCTGAATACGCTAATATAGTCAACTTTGACCTGGAAGTGTTAGCAGATTACTGTAGAGGGTTATAAGTGGGTGGAACAAACTATACAATTTCAGTGAATCCAGCAACCGTGGTGACGTCATTTGTGAGCTGCTCATGCTGAAAATGGGTGAGAGTTTGTGGTGTAGAAAGAGCGATAGAATGAGTGGTTATTAATGAATAGAAATGGAAAAATGACTAATAAAGGTAAAAGAAAACTAAATGAATAAAACCTAGAAACCACCGAGTCAAGTGAACATCTGGAAGCACATGTGATAACCATGTGATTGAAGTGATAATCACGTGAATAACGTGAAAGTACGTGTTCCACGTGATAATTTTTCGGGTTTCTTTTGTGTTTGCAGGGTGAGCTCATCTTATTCCAGTCGTTATCCGACAAATTGGGCAGTTTGTTCCGATCGAACTACAACTCGCTAAACCCCTCTCAACGTTCACGTTTAACCACTTAGATTGCAACTTGAGCTGTTTTCTGAGAGTTTTCCCACCGAAACTTTGAAGAGTTCTAAATTTCTTTTTGAAACTTCGAGATAGAAAAAGAACAACATAAGACGTGGCCTCATTTTTTGTTTCAGAGCAGAATGTAATTTTTCATGACAATAAATGTAACGCTTTGTATTATCAAATTCACACGTTGTCTTAGAGCACACAAAGAACGATACATCTACTCCTTTTGTAATTGTACAGGTCTTCTATACTCAATTGTTCTTTTCAAAGTTCACTGGGCAGAGATGAAGACTATATATACTATAAACTCTACACTACAAATGTATTATTGATATTTCGAGTGGGAATACTGGAAGTTCTGCTGCGAGCCACACTCAACCTGGATCGAACGACACCGCGTAAACCTGACACTACGTCTACAACACAAACTGCTGTTTTTTATTCATCTGTGTGAATATTTCGCAACCTATTGGGTTCATCGTTTTCATTTTCTTCATCAAATGATTACTTAGTTTTATTATTTTACATAAATGTTGACTTCACTTTCGATTTAAGGCTTAGGCTTAGGCAAACCACCGTTCCTAGGGTTTTTCCGGCACTCCGTGGTAAGGATTCACACAGACAAATAAAGAACAGCAGTTTATGTTGTGGCCGTAAGGCCGTGATACGTTTCACTCGTTTACTAACAATAGAGCGGATATACACTATACTAGGAGTAAAATGAATACTCATCCGAAGAATTCTAATGAGGCTCTGCGCATTGTGCACTTTTTTATGACACGTTTCTGATTTGTGATGTGTTTCATATGTTGCACGTGACTGTGCAATTGACTAACAGTACAGAGTACAGTTCATCTGTTTCGGTGTTTTCTTCAAATTTGCACTGTGAGTGTCATGTGAAACTGACCATAATTTCATCATTTGTGTATCAACTTTTTTGTACATTTTATTGAACCCACTTTGTTTTTATTTAATAGAAGTATATAGTGCGTGCCGAATTTATAAAATGTGCGGTTCACGTGAGACTCGAACCGGGTCAAAAAGTTTAGGAGGCATGGACGCTAACCACTATATAGTTTGTTCCACCCACTTATAACCCTCTACAGTAATCTGCTATCTCTTCCAGGTCAAAGTTTGGTATATTAGCGTATTCAGAACTCCTTAAAATGTTGATAGTGTCTTCTGCATGTTTACTACTACTGACTCTGAAAATTTAAAACCAAAATAATGACTTTTTCATTAGAAAACACCCCCTTGAATAATTGACGGATTACTGTAGGAGTACATCGATTGGTGAAACAGACTATACCAACTGGGCTTATAGCAGCGTTGTGAATGACTGGTATATATGTGTCGTTACACAGCACAAACTGAGATGTACAGTATACCCCCGCCTTTTATTAAGCGACAACTATACTAACCTCCATGGAGCGATCAACATCGATGCATTTTTCTGATTGCTGAATACTCTCAGATTCACTTCCCGGTAGACGCCTTTTCTCAGTAACTCTAGACGCTTCCAACCGCAGATTTGGACGCGGCGTCTGGCGCCGGCGCCAAGCGATGTGCGCTTTAACACCGACGGGAAACTGGGGGACTGAAAGCAGAGTTTATATTTTTCACATGACTCAAACCGTGAGTTAACGTGGTACTCGCGACGTAATACCTGATTCACGTGAAACTCAAGTGATATTCACATGTCAACGAAATTGAGTGAAACATTTAGTCTACAAAGTTTTATTACCTGCAATATGGGTAGATCGTCTATAGAAAATGGGTCAGGCACAAGGCAGGCGGCCAGGTTGCGGGCCAGTTTGGCAAGGCTCAACTGAAACATATTTCTATAGTGGTAGACCATTTCAAATGAGCGGAGAACACAGCGCGTAAATTTTGGACAGAAAATTCATTTCACGGGAATCGAACCCGTGGCCAGTAGGGGTGTAGTACTGCCACACTGTCACTGCGCTAAGTGAGCCAACCTTTGCAATGCTCGGGAAGAATAGATATATGGACAACTCCAGATATTGAACTAAATGAAAGCATTCCCAGTCAGTAATTATGACGGTAGGTTTGAAACGTTTCAAGATAGTAAATAAAAAATAGTAGAGTATTTGAAACATTTGTCCGGAAATTTTTGAAAATGTTTTATGAAAAAAGCCTCTCATTTACATATTTCTTTGTTCTAATATATTTGCTATGGTTTGAAAATAATAGTTTTGAATGATAGAGCTCATTTAAAAAGAAATAAACCAACACTACATCGAAAAAAGAATATGAAAGCACAATGGATTGGCAGAATTTCCAAAATTGGTATTGATTGATGCCATCTGCGCGCCCCTGCTAACACCCGGCCAACTCGTAACACCGTCTTTTCACCCGATTATCCGTGGTCCACGACTATATGTCTCTCTCTCTCTCTCTCTCTCTCTCTCTCTCTCTCTCTCTCTCTCTCTCTCTCTCTCTCTCTTTCTCTCTCTCTTCATTTCTTGCTCTCTCTGCTCCCCCTCTCTCCTTCTCTCTCTTTCTCTCTCTCTCTCTTTCGCTCCCTTCTTATCTCTCTCCTCCATCTCTCTCTTTTTTCTCTGTTGCTTTCTTTCTAACTCACTCTCACTCTCTTTCTCTTCCGCTCTCTCTCTCTCTCTCTCTCTCTCTCTCTCTCTCTCTCTCTCTCTCTATATTCCTCTCTCTCTCTTTCTTGCTTACACTATTCTCTCGTGTCCACATCGTGCTGGCTATCAGCGAAACCTCCATGACGTCATCAAACTCGTTGGCCCCGCCCCCTTCATCCGACATACCCTCGAATATCATGTCCAAGAAGGAGAACATCTGGAAACTCACGTGATAATCATGTGATTCACGTGATTATCACGTGAAACGCGTGTAAATACGTGTTTCACGTACAAAAAAAAACATGTTATCCACATAAATTTACGTGTGTCACGCGATAAATAGTCTTCATTTTTGTTCAGAGATTTTGAACCTAATACCGTAGCGAGTTGTTGAATATATTCGCTCAATTCGCTTCAGAAATATGCCTAGGCAATGTCGTAGAACATTTGTTTTCTTCCGTTTTGCTGCTTTTTTCTTCTCTTCTGTGATCCAATAACGAGCCAGAATCGTGGCCAAAAGGCGTGACCAAATCATTTGTAGTTTGATGTCAATACACGCCATGCTTCACATATTTCGACCGAATAGGACAGATTGAACTACAAACCCTACGGAAAGAGACAACAAACACCGTATGCTTAGTGAAGAGCAAACTCTATACAGAGCCTATTATAGTTCACACCATTCCTATTGACACTCCTACAGTAACCTTACAATATTTCCGGAGGCGGTTGTGAAGCTGGGAATCTATTTCAGCAAAAATCCTCTCGTATATTCATTGTAACTGAGGACGAGAATGTGGTGTGAGAATCCTTTAGCTTTCCGATCACAAGTACGTGAGGAAAATAACTTAGAAGTTTCGAAAGTCTACTGTAGGAGTCTCAGTAGGAATGAAAAAGACTATACCACAAGATCACAAATCTTTCGTTGCGCTTCAGTTAGAATAGAACAGAATAGAATGTTTATTCGCGATTGACTCCACTTACACTCCAATTACGAAAAATGGAGACATGGTAGATGAAAATAAGATGTAGAGTGTAGTTTTTTTCTGTTACGCGCTCATCGTATAATGTGCACTTTTGTAGTATGGCACAGATGAAACGATGATTGTACCGAGAGGTTTGTAGAATAGGAAAATAGTCATGTAAGGATCAGAATGATGAGATAAGCGGTCACAAAGTTTTGGAAATATTGAGGCAATGTCATCGTAAATGTCATGGAAAAAGTTTTGTTCCTTTATCAAAAAGTAAATTCTATACCTTGAAACTCCTCTGTTCACATCTTCGGAAAACATGACCCTTCACTTTCGTTCGATCCAGGTTGAGTGTGGCTCGCAGCAGAACTTCCAGTATTCCCACTCGAAATATCAATAATACATTTGTAGTGTAGAGTTTATAGTATATATAGTCTTCATCTCTGCCCAGTGAACTTTTAAGAGAACAATTGAGTATAGAAGACCTGTACAATTACAAAAGGAGTAGATGTATCGTTCTTTGTGTGCTCTAAGACAACGTGTGAATTTGATAATACAAAGCGTTATATTTATTGTCATGAAAAATTACATTCTGCTCTGAAACAAAAAAAAATAGGCCACGTCTTATGTTGTTCCTTTTCTATCTCGAAGTTTCAAAAAGTAATTTAGAACTCTCTAAAGTTTTGGTGGAAAAACTCTGAGATCTAAATGGTTAAACGTGAACGTTGAGAGGGGTTTAGCGAGTTGTAGTTCGATCGGAACAAACTGCCCAATTTGTCGGATAACGACTGGAATAAGATGGGCTCACCCTGCAAACACAAAAGAAACCCGAAAAATTATCACGTGAAACACGTACTTTCACGTTATTCACGTGATTATCACTTTAATCACATGGTTATCACATGTGCTTCCAGATGTTCACTTGACTCGGTGGTTTCTAGGTTTTATTCATTTTGTTTTCTTTTACCTTTATTAGTCACTTTTCCATTTATATTCATTGATAACCACTCATTCTATCTCTCTTTCTACACAAACTCTCACCCATTTTCAGCTTGAGCAGCTCACAAATGACGTCACCACGAATGCTGGATTCACTGAAATTGTATGGAGGGATCAAATCTTAGTTGTAGTTTGATGCCCATCCGCACCAATTATTTCGCCGCATATGTCTAGTCCTCAAAGCGCACACAGGTTTTGAGTTTGACAAAATTGATGTATAGTGGGGGCCAAATTTATGAATTTTCCGTCTCTAGCCGGAATCGAACCTGCGAGAAAAGTTTTGTAACGGGGCGCTAACCACTACGCTACAAGAACACATAGTTGGGAGGCTCTGTGATCAAACACATCTACACGTACACAGCGAAAAGTGAGATGTACAGTACCCTCCTGCCGTTCCGTTGGTGACGACTATATATACCAGTTGGAGCTCTATTTATGTAAAATGTTACAGAAAATGTGTCCTATTGTGCTAAATTCATTGAGAGCATAGATATTAATTCATTTCCCGATTCCGAGAAAAGTCATTTCCCAAGTTTTACCATGGGGCTGAAAAGTTTCGTTTTTATTTCTACTGGCAATGACACCAAAAGAGAGTTTAGTAAAAAAAAAGTCAGAGAAATGTAGAGATCACGTAAAAGGAGAGACGCAGAGAAGTTCGTCAACCATGTGAGAATGATGGAGACTATAACTGACCCGCCGCGCGGATAAAAGTAGTTTTCCAGATCGAGCAACGCAATGTCCAGAGCCAGTTGAGTTTTTGGAGCATACTGAAAATATTTTTTATCTAGAGAGAAATAGAGAGAGAGAGAGAGAGAGAGAGAGAGAGAGAGAAAGATAGTAAGTGAGAGAGAGGGGGAGAGATAAAGAGAATTAAATAGAGAGATAGGAAAAGAAAAGGAGATCGAGAAAGAGGCAGAGAGCACCGAAACAGACAAAGGAACGGGGAGATGAAAAACTCGAGAGAGAGAGAGAGAGAAAGAGAGAGAGAGAGAGAGAGAGAGAGAGAGAGAGAGAGAGAGAGAAATAATCTCTCGAGTACTGTACCTGTATTTTCTTCTGTGTAACTCGACAATTGTTGAAAACGGCGCGTGCCAACATGGTTTCAAGGCCCATCTCGTCGTGTACAATGTCCCATTCTTCGAAACTAGAAATTTTTTCCGAATTAATTTTTATATAATTTGACCTACTCAAATTTTTGATTAGGTTAATGTGCTCAGTAAGAGATGTACTCAAAACCGTAAAACACTCAAATTCAGTTTATAATTTAACCTTCAAACAAAACTTCAAAATCGTTTTCCATAATCATAACATTAACAATTTAAATATTTAAAATGACAATTAAAACTGAAAGTATTATTAAAGTGTGTGTTATTTGTATAACTCTCTTCGAAACTACAAGAAGTTTTGTAATTAAGTTTTTAATTTGCCCCAACTTTATTTTTTTGGTCCCCATTCTCAAGTTGTATTTATTTAGAATGTAATCTCTGTTTCATAATCTTGTTTATCGTTTTCTATAGTTATAGTTATGACGTTATCACTAATCGGCTGATTTGGCCAAATGCCAAATTGGAATGAAGCCAGGAATAGAAATGCAGATTATATAATGCTTTTCCATTGAGATAGCGCCTTATATATTCAACTGCTTCCAATGTTTTAGTTCTTCGTCCCGCTTTAATTTTGACTTTTGAGTTAACAAACTGACCCTATGGCAAATGAAAAACCATTATCAAAAATATATCCTTTTATATCCCTATCTTGCTTCGTTTTCTCAGAAAAGCGGCTTACGTAATGACACCGATAGGGGAGTTGCGTACGGGGTATGCTCAAAATAGCCTATAGAAGTGCGAAAATGATTTCAAAACACTCAATCACATACGAATACACAATTAGGGACTGAAAAATGAAAATAAATCTGGATGTAAATAAACCAAGTCAAGTTGCGTCACAGTGAAAATGTTCATGTCCCCTTCTTTATTGCTTGATGTTATGCAAATTTTACAAATTTTCAATCAGAAAGTTTTTTTGTGGTCTATGGGAAGACATTAAGAATCTTTTTTGAGTTCTTCAAGTTTTTCGTGAAACTCGAATTATAGCGGAACGGTTTCTTCAAGTTCACTCCTTTTAAAGGTTAATGAAAGATGATCACCGCCTCGTAACGAAGCGACGTGAAAGAATAAATATGTAAATGTGTAAAGGTGGGCAGTAAGGAAAGTTAATATGAAAGAGCTGCTCAAGAGAAATCGATACATACGCATCTCAATTCACTTTAACCAATCAACTTTGCTTGCGGTTCCCATGTTTTATCCTGTTTTGGTGCGCGCAACCTTATGTTTAGGTATACTTCATTTCATTCCCACTGAGACCCATTGGCATAATGCCAAAATTTTCGAAAGACTATTTCTTAGAGGAGACATAGGTATTCTAAAGACATTTTTCATTTACACGTTCTTATGGAACTGATCGACCGCTAACAGAGAATTGCAATTGTTTGAAAAACTCCAAAGTGGTGAAAAACATCCCGGAAAAATCATTGGTACGCTGCCAAGTCTCAGTAGGAATGACCGCAACTATAGCCAGGGGTACCAAAACTAGCTTTCTATTCTGCCCCCCTTAGGCTGCATTGAATTATCAAATAAAAGATCGAACTGAGACAGTTCGATATGTGTCCTTTTCTTACTTGAATGTCCAATTCAAAGTTCTATTTTCAAAATTTCACCAACTTTTTGCTTACAGTCAGAGACGCAGAGGATAACATGGAGTGAATAAATATTGATTGCGCGCACTTCTCTGACTCTTGTTTCTTTTCGGGTAACACCGTTAGCCAAACTCGGCATTCAATGCAGCCCCCCTTTAAAGCTAGCTGATACGGTTTGTCTATACTGTTGTGTTTTTAGTTTGATCCCGTTCAAACTACAACTCGTGATAAGTGAAAGTTAACAAATTTGAATAAAACTTTCGTTGTCATACTGTAGATCTACACGCTCACTTGAAAACGACTATCAATAATCTGCAAATTTGACGGAAACTTTCCATTTCATACTGTGATTCTCCACAATAAAGTGAAACATACTATGGTGGGTGCCAAATTTATGAATTTCTGTCTCTCACCGGAATCGAACCAGCGAGCAATATATTTGTAGCAGGGCGCTAACCAGTGCGCCATTAGAGAACATAACCGGCAAGCTTTGGAATTGAGAGCATGTGTGCATACACAGCAGAAAGTGAGATATACAGTACCCAACCGCCTTTCTGTTGGCGACGACTAAATAGCTCACCTCAACTGATTACCGTAACCTTTCAACGAACAGAGATCAAGAAAAGCGTATGCAGCTTCCATGGCCGAGCGGCCGCTTGCCTAAATATAAATATTATAATTTTCAAAAGTACTAGAATTCGTAGTATTGGCGATGAACAAACTGTTACAGGGAGTATTTCAGCTTCTTGTACTTCGGTGACGACCCACGTCATTAAGTTACTGGCTTCCATGGAAAAACAGATTCAACTACGAACCCAGCGAGATACGGCGCATACACGCGTATATACTGTTGGTCAACTGCACAGTCACGTGAAACACGTCAAACACAGCAGAACTCAGAAACGTGCAATGGCAAGGTGCACAATGCCTTATTAGAAAGCTAACTTTATATAGGCTTGTTTTGGAAAGAGCGAACCCTATAATCCAAACCAATGTTTCAACCCTCTCCGCTACAAAATTGTAGGAACAGTGAACTGCAAACCATTTGAAATATTATGGCTTCAGTTATTTCTATCTATTTTCTTATCTTTTTCTCATGAGCGAATGCCACATTCGCTGAATGTAGATGAAGAAATAAATAAACTAACGGCAACGATAACTATGCAGTACTGAGTTAGATCGTTTTTAGTGCTTGTAGTTTGGTGTGTGGAGTTTTTCTACACGAAAGTGTTGCTTGGTTTCCGGTTCTGACCGAAATTCGATATTTGTAGTTTTATTTTTGGCATTTTTTCCGAAGAAAAGTTCTGCTGTGTCTTGGTTCAAACTACAAATCCCCCATTTCACCTACTGGCTCTCTCGAACTTTCCGGCTCGAACTGTAACGGCAGAAAATGGTTGATGAAATACTGTCCCTTGGGCCAAATCCAAATTTCTGTCGGCATTTTTGACTGGAAAATTGAAACAATATATAACATAAACAAATTATATATAAACTAACATGAATGAAGGAAACGAAAACATTGTTAGTTTTATTCAAAAAGGGACAAAAAGGAAAGTTATAATAGAATGCTCACTGAGAACAACTGATGAATACCCTTATTTGGACCACAGTCACTTATTTGCACACGGCTAGCGATGTACAAATTTTCGTCTGATTTGATGCTGGGAAAATAGAAAAAATTTGGTTTAGCTTGAAGAAAGTTTGTCATTCAGATACAGAAGAACTGAAATTATATAAAAGGTTGGCTCTTTTCAAATAAAGGCTGTATTTGGCCCCATCCCGCTGTGTATAGTGTATGTAGTTTGATCCAGTTGCTTTTCCGTAAAATATCGCAGATTACATAGTTCGTTTCATTCCCACTGAGATGCATTGGCATCGAGTCAAGCCTTTTGGGTGGCTTTTTCTTACACCAAATATAAGTTTTCTCCTATTTAAAGTTTTTTTCACGAAACTGAACAACCTCTAGCAGCAAATCGCATTTGGTTGGAAAAAGACAAAGTGGTTAGAAATTCTCAGTACGATTAGCGCCAACTTTCTGCAATTGGCCAGCTACAAAAACGAGAGAGCATGCAGGTCAATGACACGCAGACAGGCTAAGACAGTCTGCGTCTCTATGACCTGCACACTCTCTCGTTCAGCCAATAAAAAAGTGGCTGGCCGATTGGCTGGGAATTGTCTGAGTGGTGTGGAATATCCATTGGCTCGCTGCCAAGTCTCAGTGGGAATGACCGAGACTATAGCGTGTATCGAGATCAAACTATAACAAAAGTTCGGTTACTCTATTGAAAAACGATGATTCATTGGAATTTCGATCAAAAATACAACGCTTTTGCGTTTTTTTCTGTGTTTCTGCGTTTTTCACTTTGTAAGCGAGAGCATTACAACAATAATAAATGTAAATGATAAACTAAATAATGTGAGAAAAGCGTGAGAAAAACATTTATAGACGTAAGAAGAAAGAGAATAAGTGTTCGCTGGGTTCAGGTCATGGTCCGCATGGGGTTGCCAAGGTAACGGGAGAGAGAGAGAGAGAGAGAGAGAGAGAGAGAGAGAGAGAGAGAGAGAGAGAGAGAGAGAGTTTCTGTTTCTGAGTTTTGCTGTGTTTAGCATGTTTCACGTCACTTTGCACTTGACTAACAGTATAGTTGTTGCTTAAAGAGCTGCGGGGGTATACTGTATATATGTATTTCGGCTGTGGAAGAACACATATACTGTAAGTCAAATGCACAGTCACGTGAAACATGTTAAACACAGCAGAACTCAGAAACAGTGAGAAAGTGGTTCCATAATTTTTCAGAATCCAGTGAATCAAGCCTCTTCTGAGTTGAACTGCACTGTACGGGCTCCTCCACAACTGTGTATTTCACTTTTTTCCGTCATTTCTACATCCTTTCTACTGAGACTCCTCTACAGTACACTTTCAAACTTTGGAATTTACCAAAAACATTTTCGAAAACTCTTTGTAATAGGGGCTCAGAATCGGAGCTAAAGACATCAAGAAATAAAAGGTTGTTGTTGTATACAGCATGAATTTAAAAATACAGTATGATTCATGAAAAAGTGGGGGCCCAACGACTGTGAGATTTGTCTTCTGCTGTGCGCCCCTTAGACAGCTACTCTCAAATGGAGCAGCTACTGCTACAAAAACCGAAAAATACTAATATACTCAAGTATAACTGTTCATTACAAACATACAAAAGTCGTAAAATATTTTTTTCAAACCTGTAAACTAGAATCTGCAAACCACAGATGTTAACTCAACGTAGTCAGTTGTAAAGTTTCTGGTGTTGTGCACAATGGTTTGCAGTTTTTTGTCGTTACTTCAACTCTAGGTGCTACGCTTGTCATATTATTCAACAGTTGTTCTTTCTTTCGCAGCTGTGATTTGTAGATTCTAGTTTACAGGTTTGAAAAAAATATTTTACGACTTTTGTATGTTTGTAATGAACAGTTATACTTGAGTATATTAGTATTTTTCGGTTTTTGTAGCAGTAGCTGCTCCATTTGAGAGTAGCTGTCTAAGGGGCGCACAGCAGAAGACAAATCTCACAGTCGTTGGGCCCCCACTTTTTCATGAATTTTTCTGTTTTTGTATACATGCCGTAGGTATGTAGAGAGCTGGTTTGAACTGTACGGTGCATATAAAATTGTTTTCTTAATGAACCACTTGTCAAGTATTACCACCATTCAAAAAAATGACGTCAACATTGCAGTTCTAAAAACTTACTTCATCTGCCCTTCAGAATCCCGAAGTACGTCATGTTCGAATGAAGTTTCATCGTAAATTGATCATTTTCGAGAAACTTTCAGCATTCGAAAACATATTTCACGTCAATTTTTTAAAGTCAACGTCATCTGGGATCTGGCCTCCTGAATTCCAGAATAAGTCATATTTAGATAAGGTTTCATCGTTAATATACCATTTTTGAGATATTTTCACATTTGAAAATATATGTGACGTCAACTTTGCACTTTTCAAAAATGACGTCATCTGGTCTCCAGAATCTCAGAACACGTCACTCTTAGATTGAGTTCCACCGTTAATTGACCCTTTCTAAGATATTACCATCATTTGAAAATATATGTGACGTCAACTTTGCACTTTTCAAAAATGACGTCATTCGGCTTCCAGAATCCCAGAATACGTCATGTTTAGATGAAGTTTTACCGTTAGTACCCCACTTGCCAACTATTATTATCATTTGAGAACATATTTGACGTCAACTTTGAACTTTTGAATATGACGTCATCTGGCTTTCAGAATCCCAGAATACGACACCCTTTGATGGAGCTCCATCGTTAATAACCCACTTGCCAACTGTTGTCATAATTTGGAGAAATATTTGACGTCAACTTTGCACTTTTCAAAGATGACGTCATCGGGTCTCCAGAATCCTGACTGACGTCACCGATAGAATACTTTTTACTTATATTAAAGTCACGATGGTATCATATTTAAAATTTCATCGAAATCGGTCAGTTTTACCCTAAGTTACAAGACAGTTTGCATAGCCGACCTGACAGAGAGAGCGAGAGAGTGCACAAAATGAAGAGACGCAGAGACATTTATTTCGGAAGGTCGTAACTTGGTGAAAAATAATTTTTTTCAAAAAATTTTTTTCGCTCATTCCGTTTTTATACGAGTTCTGTTATTACTACAAATTTAAGCCAAATCCGGTCAGTTCTGGCAGAGTTAGCATCACAGCACAACTGCACACACACACACACACACACACACACACACACACACACACACACACACACACACACACACACGACGGAAGTTGGCGCTCTTGATGAAGCGAAAACATCATAACTTGGCTCAAACTTAACCGATTTTGTTCAAATTTGAAACACAATTTACAAATATGCTGTAGAAACTTCCCAAGTTTGTAAAAGTTCCGTTTTGCGAATTTGAGCCTTTTTATGGGAAAACTAAAAAAACGGAGGCGCGCATTAGCCGGACCAAAGACGAATCTCGCACAGCGCTTCGCGCTGCGCGCGATTCTGTAGTTATCTTGACCACGACTATATTTTTATGTCAGAGTTGGTCCCTCAAATACGAAATTTTTGATTAAAAAGAGCGTGATTTATTTGATTTCAACACTGTCACGAGATGATCCTTGTTTTCTCTAAGTCTCTCATTTCGCTACACTCTCTCACCTGCCCTTTTGGGCAAAACATGTTGCCCATTTGTGTGCGCTAACCGTCTGACCGCCTCTTACTCCACCACACTCTCTTTTCCTGATGGTACTCTATTTAACTAATATACTATTTCATAACTATCCTTAATTAAAGTTTATATTTAGAGCCATAAAACATAATGTAAAAGTTTATTAATAACAATTTTGTTATGGTAAATGTATACTGCTTCCCCCAGCTTGTGGTCTACTACATCCACAGTACGAAGTTGAAACTTCGAATCAATCTCTGCATATTCAAAAAAAGTCGGAAAATATCCATATTTCTGCATAATTTGTGTTGTATAGGTGAATTCTATATCTAACCGGGTTTTTAGGTAACCTAACCCTTTTTTGGTAACCTATTTTTCAGTTTACCTCGGTAGGTAACCGGTAAGTAACCTAAAATGAAAAACCGGTTACCTGTTTTTCTGACGCAAAATGTGGTTTTTACTGTTAGTTTTAACGGTAACCGGATTTTAGTTTCAGGTTTCTTTCAGGTTACCTATCAAGGTAACTTAAAAAAGGTTACCAAAAAAGGGTTAGGTTACCTAAAAACCCGGTTAGTTGTAGAATTGGCCTGTTGTATAGGATTTGATCATAACTAGTTTGGTCTGCGACCAGACCAGTACTTTGAGAGACGACTAAAATGAAGCATGATCAAACTACAATATATACCGAATCAGAGTACATTTACGGTTCAGCGAGCTTGATCAACCTCATTTACTCCGTTTCACCAATCGATATCATTCTACAGTAGTCCGTCAAATATTCAGGAGGCTTTTTCTAATGAATATATCATGATTTGGTTTCAAACTTCCAGGGTTTGTAGTAGTAAAGGTGTTGAAGACACTACCACAACTTGGAGAAAATCCGAAAAGCCCAACATCCAAACTTTGACCTGGAAGTTTGAGCAAACTACCGTAGAGGGTCATAAGTTCGTGAAATAGACTATAGCCGTTTCCCAGTGAGCATCTAGAAACATGTATATAGTTTCGCATCAGCTTGTCTGACGAGAGGATTGCTTGTAGTTTGAACCCGTCATGCTCCCGTTGTAATTCGGAAACTGCGCTGGACACGTATATAGTTCATTTCATTCCCACTGAGACCCATTGGCATCGTGCCAGGATTTTCGGATGACTAGTTCTGGAATCAGACATAAGTATTCTGAGGACATTTCTCACTTACATGTTCTTGTGGAACTGAAAAACCGCCAACAGAGATTTGCAGTTTTTTGAAAAACTCGAAAGTGGTGAAAAACAGCTCGGAATATTCATTGGCAGACTGCCAAGTGGAACTCAGTAGGAATGAACGGAACTATAGATTGAATTGGAACTAGGATGCTAGGAGTAAAATGAATAGTCACGTGAAGTTAACATTCTATTGAGAGATCGTGCAGTTTTTCATTGCACGTTTCTGAATTCTGCTGTGTTTAACATGTTCCACGTGACTGTGGAATTGACTAACAGTATATGTATCACTCCCTATATATTCGCAACCTTCATGAAATACTGATAATATTCCAGCAACTATATTTGTAAACTTGTTTCTCAGCAATGAGTTTGAAACTTGTGTAGTACAGTAGTAGAGATCGCTCTCTCCAAAGCAAATAAAGAGAAGTTCAGTTATGAAATATAAACTAAATGAAACAAGAAAAAAAGAGAAACAGAAAGTGGTACGTTTCGCCTTTACCCCAGCCCACACTCTATGTTTGTAATTTGATGCTTTCGGTCGAAATTTGTGAATTATGGCGTGCATCCGGTTCAAACTACAAGAACAAGTGGTCATTTTCTATAGAACATTTCGATTCAATATCACGTTTGGTCACACACGTGAATAAAAGTGTTCTAGTTAAAATTTGTAATCGAGCAAAAGCCAGAGAGGTTATATAAGTATAAAACAATTATTATGCACAACTCACTATATTAATCGATCTCAATAAAATTTATATTTCAATTTATTAAATATGTATTTTGATCCCTCGCGAACGAAATTCGCATTTTCCTCACTCAAGTTCACAGTATTTCACAACGCGTCACGTGTACTGTCACCAGTGTCTCTCTTTCTCCGGCGCTCTCTCAATTCACCACGCTCTCTCGCTGCCGCTATTCGATAACATGTTGACGTTTAACTTGACCGATGTACAGTTTCTCTGACTGTCTGCTCGTCTCTCATTTCGATAGATCTCTAATTGGTAAACAGATTGGGAAATGGGTTCCTGTATGCGGTTTAGCTAGGTGTTTGATATTTCTTATAATCTCAGGAATCATATATTTTGGTGCTCTCTCTCTCTCTCTCTCTCTATCTCTCTCTCTCTCTCTCTCTCTCTCTCTCTCTCTCTCTCTCTCTGTCTCTCTCTCTCTCTCTCTCTATCTCTCTCTCTCTCTCTCTCTCTCTCTCTCTCTCTCTCTCTCTCTCTCTCTCTCTCTCTCTCTCTCTCTCTCTCTCTCTCTCTCTCTCTCTCTCTCTCTCTCTCTCTCTCTCTCTCTCTCTCTCTCTCTCTCTCTCTCTCTCTATCTCTCTCTCTCTCTCTCTATCTCTCTCTCTCTCTCTCTCTCTCTCTCATTCTCACAGGTGAATACATTGAGAAATAGCAAAAGATTCCTGTATTCAGTTTAGCTAAGGTTGTTGAGATTTCTTATTGGTGGACGATATGTATTATATCTCTAGTTCTCTGTTTCTCTATATCTCTATATTCTCGTTCTTCATCCAAATTTTCCCTTTTCTTTTCTCTCTCTTCTTGCCTTCCTCGCTCGCTCTCCTTTCTACTCGCTCTCTTTCTCTTTCTCTCTCTCTCTCTTTCTCATTCTCATTCTCTCTCTCTTTCTCATTCTCATTCTCTCTCTCTCTTTCTCTATCTAGGAACCGTACAAACTTCCCAAGCCTTTTGTATGTCAAAATGTCTGCCTAAGTTGCAACTGCTTACTGTACGTGTTGACGAGCGCGTGAATATTATAATACTAGTGAAAAAGCATGATCACGTGAAACGTGAGAAACATCGGCATTCGTAAAAAAAACTTCCACTTTTAACGTAATTGTGTCGTTTAGTGCCACTATTTGTTCACGAACACAGCGTTAAAACTGTGAAACACAGCATAAAACAAGGACATACAGTATAAGTTCAATTTTTCTCCACGCTTCACGTGTCACGTGCTGTTTTACGAATTAAGACCAAAAAGCAACGCGATCAAAACACGACGGGATAGGGCAGAATACACCTTGAAGGCTTGCCAAATTGATCTACTGTTCTTTCAACATTTTATAGTCGTATATTAGTTATGTAATCCTTTAATTACAAGGTTTTAAAGGCCACCTGGTCTGGAATACGAATTTCCCACCACCAGCTGCGCAATGATAATAGTAGTATATACAGTATGTCAATCGCACAGTCACGTGAAACATGTTCAACACAGCAGAACTCTGAAACGTGCAATGACAATGTGCACGATTTCTCATTAGAATACTAAGTTTACGTGACTATTCAATTTACTTCTAGTATAATTGGTATACAGCATTCATATGAAAGCTAGTAAGCTTTACCGTACTTATTCGTTACACTAGTTTTTTTCTGATTTATTCACGTTAGAAATTTTACACTGATTAATGAACGGTCACGTGTAGTTAGTTAGCAGTTGAACTTTCGAATGATTGTTTGATGTTGAAAACATCGCCCTTAATGATAATTTACCTGGACCGGAATACGAAATGTCCACCAACTTTGCTCAGTACGATTAATCGGGATTCATATATACTAGAAATCAATTGAATAGTCACGTGAAGTTAGCAATCTAAAAAGGCATCATGCACTGTGTTATTGCACGTTTCTGAGTTCTGCTGTGTTGTTTCACGTGACTCTGCAATTGACTAACAGTATACATGTCACTTGGTATGGGGTAGAGGCGAAACGCACCACTTTCCATACTCTTTCTCTCTTCGTTTTTCTAGTTTGTATCACTTCTCTAAGCTTCACATTTATTTATATACTTGGTTAACGTGGAACAAAATTCAGTTTCTGGTACAGTTTTTCAATGAAGTAGTGCGTGTGTTCACGTTTTACACAATAGCTTACTAGTTTTACACTAGTTACTCACTGGTTCATTCAATCTACGTTGTACACCAGTTTATGCACTGCTAGTAAACTGCAAAGTTATAATGGTAGTCAATTGCTCGGTTACCTGAAACATGTTGAACACAGCAGAACTCGTGCACCGAAAAAGTGCCCGATTCCTCATTAGAATGCTAATTTTACGTGACTATGCAATTTACTTCTAGTATAACTATCGCAAGTTAACGTGAGACGTGGTTCACGTACATGTTCCTAGTGTTTCATAGCATTTCCCCTTGACTTATTCCCTATTTGTTTGTTCTGATGTAAACTTGTTTACTGGTAGTAAATTCCTACGTCAACTGTCAAACATTAGATCACGTGAAACGTGATTCCGATAACTTCTTCGCCTTTCGCTTCACCACCTATATGTGCAGTTCATGATTACTATTTATGGTTGACTCTAACATGATCACTTGTTGTACATGACCATATAGCTAAAACTAGCAGTATATAGTCTTTTTCTTCCCAAGTGTACGCCTACAGCATGCAGTGAGACGTTTGAATAATAAACTTTCTGATAACAACTTTATGTAGATAGACGAATCCGATATCCCTATATTTCTTCTTAATGTTTACCTAATAAGTATCTTCGAACCGTATTCTCACTACACCTACTTGACGCTTCACGTAAATACCTTCTTGTTATTAATATGAATGCCGTAACCTTAACGGTAAATACGTTCCGCGTAACTATCACATTTTAACAGGTTTGACGTCAATTTCACATCAATTTATGATAGCTACACGTTTTATGTGTTTAAAACCATACACTTTATTACAGTAATCTAAACCTCATAACCTACTACTAGACCGTACTCTGATCCGTACAGGTACATTGTTATCGGCTATCGTTTGAACTCTCTGACGTTCGCGCGTCTGGAGAACCCTCCCGCGTCTGGCACCCTCCTCGTCTGCACACTGTCTCGGCGCGATACAAACTCTGGCGCCCTCCTCGTATGCACACTGTCTCGCACTCCAACCGAGTTAGACAAAACTCGGGTTATGTTTCGACATATATTCGAAGATAAAGCATAATAACAGTTTAGTTCCGCCTCCTTAAGTTTGCCATTCGTCTCGCAACGCTTCCCTGTGGCGGCTTGATCTTCTAAACCTCCGGTAATTTATTTATTATTCTAAAGTTGTAAAGTTGTATTAACTTTTCACATTCTAGATACTTGCTCCTAACTTTCAACCATATAAAGTTTGGTAGTAGTTTATCGGTAGTTATTCTAAAGTTATTTTTGCCTTTCACATTATTCTACTTACTCCGGCTCTTATTAGCTTCCAACCGTATGAAGTTTGTAGTAGTTGGCGATAGTTTAAAACTATTTGTTTTAATTGAGGTTCTTATTAACAAACCTTCCAGTTGACGTATTCACGTACAGGTAAAACGTGTGGTTACATCCTAAATGAAAACCTTTTAAGATTGAGAAATTTCCATGTTTTCTGTCTTTATGCTCTTCTATAACACAAAAAGACGTATTTGTTGAATACATTCGCTACTTTTCCAACTTTTTTCGCTAAATTTCGCAACTTTCGCCACAGAATCTCTAGTTTTCACATGAATCATTCACTTTTGTGCATGGCTGGGAAACCGTTGCAGTTTGTGTCTGATTTTCAATCTCAATTAGCTTACTTATACTTGGAGACTTGTTCTTCTAAACCTCTATATGTTTGATCTTGTGCTCAGAAATGACTCAAATATCTGGTTTTATTTCTCTCTCTCTCTCTCTCTCTCTCTCTCTCTCTCTCTCTCTCTCTCTCTCTCTCTCTCTCTCTCTCTCTCTCTCTCTCTCTCTCTCTCTCTCTATGTGTCTTTATATACCTTTCTTTACCTCTCTCTTTTCCTCCTCTCTCCCTCTTCGTTTCAGGTCAAATCTTTCGAATTTCATCTGGATTTTCTCTTTTTACCATATTCTGTCCTCTCTCTCTCTCTTTCTCTCTCTCTCTCTCTCTCTCGCACGCGCTCGCTTTTTGATCTCTCTTTTCTCTATTGCTCCCTCTCCCTCTTTGTATCTCTCCGTCTCTCTCTCTCTCACCATTTTCGCTATACTCTCCCATTTCTTATGCATTTTGTCTATGTTTCTCTAATCCTCTTCCTTTTCAGGTCCGTATGATCGTCTGCACCCTCTCCGTACCAGAATCCCTCCTTCATCTTCCTGAGTGGCGATTAGGACTGCTCTCCGGATAAGGTTAGACATTTACAAAACTACATCATTAAAAAGAAACCAAAACTACAAAAATGATCTTTTTAAAGTTTAATTCACTGGAAAGAATAGGTGAAATACGCTTACCCTTCGGCCGATGTTTTAGGGTAATTTTACAGTAATATTGGTAGTACTAATGTAGTAATGGATCATAATTAAAGAATCATCGGAGTTGCGCGCTTTGGCGGCTGTTAGTACGGTAACTATGACTTCTGATGTGTCAAGTTCGAAAAGTTCGTAGAAATAGTTTATTGAGCACGAAACAGTAAAGCAATATCCGAATCAATAGTGTTACCCATGCGTTAGACCCAGGGGTTGGAAATGGTAATAAAACAATTATAAAAACTTGTAGTTTGTTTGGGGAGTGTAGTTTGTTTGGGGTTGGGGTGGTAGTTTGGGGAGTGAAACCCATGTTTAGTCATATCTTCAAGCGCATAAATGTCCTCGATGATCAAATGAGTTAAGAAGGACGATCATGTGGTCCAACCCCACCGTTTCGGTCCTTTAAACTGCAATACGTTTGTCAATTGCAGTTTAAAGGACCGATGACACGGGATTGGCCCACATTATCGCCTTGCTTTAACTCAAATTAACGTTTTAAGGTTATTGTGACTGTAATGAGTTGAGTGACCTAATCTTCGTTGTAGTTTGATCGCGACATATCACCTTAGTTCATGAATACCAATGAAAATACGGTAACCTTCTTCATACGTAAAATACCCCCTTATTCTGATATTGGCTGATGTTCATTTTTGCCCGATTCCAATTGTGCCATGATCACTTTTCGGGGGTAAATGTTAAAGATTCCAGGCAAAATGACTATTTTTTGTGTATTCGGGGCTGCTCGTGCTCACTTTTGGGGTTGCTCATGCTCACTTTTTTCGCCCTAATTCGGACCTATTTCACGTATGACCTTCTTTTTGTAGTCAAGTCTTCTAGCGCATTGATATCTTGGAAGCGCCGGGTGAAATATAATTAACGTAAGCTCGTTGTAGTTTGATGGTTTGATCTCGACACGTGATTAACGAATATTACCGGAAAGCAACCGGATCAAACTACAATTACATCGGGGAACATCCGTATAGGCATTAACACCGGGTAGAATAATAATGATTTCGGGGTACTGTAACTAGTTAGATACGTGACTGCGGAAAGTGCGCGACCGGTCGCGGCTTAATCTGCCCGTACATGGGTTCGTCCGGCGTGGGTGGTAGTCGTCTCCTAGTCCGCGTCTCCTCCTGTGCCCGCAAATATCGATTTTCCGCCGATTCCGGAAACAATTTGGTCGCCAAGATGACCTGCGGTACTGTAGGCGTGTCCGGCGTGTCGTAACCCAACGACTCTGGGGTTACGGTAGTTTCTTCAGAATCTGTAGTGTCTCCCGTTAGATGGAACGAAACCCGACGGTCACTAAGGTGTTTTTTGGTCTCCAGCGAAGTAACTTTGAGTTCAGTTAGGGAGATAGCGCTGGTTCCGGTTGGTTTTGAAGGCGCCGTGGTGGTTCCAAGCTTCAGATGACCGTTGCACACCGTGGGAGGTCCTCCATTAGATGACGTCATAATAGGAATCGACGAGTTATTCAGCCTGGGGGGTCCTGATCCATTGCATAACGTTAAAGACACGTCTCCGTTGGGTACGGTATCTCCAGGCATCGGCTCGCGCGGCAACATCGGTTTGTCGCGCCGCGACCGATTGTTCGCGTTGCGGACTACTTCGCCGAACCGCACGCGGACCACCGTGTTCCACAATGACGTCACGTGCCAGTACCAGTGCCAGTAGACGTACAACTGAAAATAGTAGTACATTAATGGGTACTTTTTAGGAAGAAAAAAAACTAGTAATTGTTGGGCAAGTTTTATAAGCCGTATTCTGGTTTATTGACCGGTCATGTTATGGTTTACTTCAAAAACTGTAGACGTACAACTAAAATAGTAGTGAATTGATGGGATGGGCATGTTCAATTAAAACGAGTACTTTTACCGGGCAAAATTGATCAAATTTAATAAGAAACTTGAACTACCAAGTTGTTCTTTGACTGTAGTTGCGTAGGTATTCTTGTTGGGAAACATAGTTTGCAGCTTTAGAGAATACCGTATGGTAGTGTGTAGACCACGCACATTACGTTAGTTTTTCTATATATGAATCTTAATCCCGTACGTTTCATTCACGTTTTCAATCATATAGTCTTTTTTTTCGATCCCTCACTTGTCTCAAAAGCTTCAAATTATGTTTTTCTCCACTAGACCCATAATCGTCTCAGAATCATGACGATTATATTATTGTTATTCGCCTTTTTAATTACTTTTTCTCTAGAAGACGCTACGATCGGATGCCTGTGGACAGAGTCAGACTGGCAGAGTCGGGCAGAGACGCAGATCCATCGTGGAACTAGACGGCAATTAGTATTGTTAAGGTTAGCTACTAATTGTTTTACCAGGGGAACAAAATTGTTATTACTATAATTCCGTGGATACTGTAGTGGAGATGATTAGTCCGGCTGGAAATCAACATTCGTCAGGAGTACTGTAGCTTTACTAAAGTTGTGACAAAAGATCGGAATAACCATTGAATAGGAGAAAAAATGGGAATATAGAGATAAAAAGCTGGACCTTTCTGCTTGAAATCAAAAACATCTAGTTATTTTCGCACTCATTGTGTTTTGTTTGAAAAATGCTAGTGCAAACAGGGGGCATTGCTATAGTCCCGTTTCACCAATCAATGCCCTTCTATGATAATCTGTAAAATATTCAGGAGGCTTTTTCTTATGAATAAATTATTATTTTCTTTTCGAACTTTCAGAGTTTGTAGAAGTGAACGTAGAAAACAGAATAGCACAGTTTTAAATCATTCTGAAAATATCAGACTACGAAACGTTGATCTAGAAGTTCGCGCAGATTACTGTAGAGGGTTGTAAGTGCGTGGAACAGACTATAAAACGTATCTTAAAGTAGGACGATTATGTGGTCCAATCGCAACGCTTCGGTCCTTTAAACAGCAATATATTTTTCAATTGCAGTTTAAAGGACCGATGTAACGGGATTGGTCCACATAATCGTCCTTCTTTAAGTATATAAATTGTGTCTGTTGAATAATTTTTCGTGGATCGATATCTAACAGAACTCACTTCCGCTCTGATACAATGCCCAGCGCTCACCACTGCAAAAATCAAGGCTACAGGAAACTGGCGTATTTCTACGGTAAAGGACTATATCACTCTGAACAGGATAAAAATTGTGTCTTAAAGAAGGACGATTATGTGGACCAATCCCGTTACATCGGTCCTTTAAACTGCAATTGAAAAATGTATTGCGGTTTAAAGGACTGAAGCGTTGCGATTGGACCACATAATCGTCCTTCTTTAAACCCTCATGCATCCAAAGTTTGGTGACCTTTGAACTTGAAGTTACAATGAAAGTTAGGGTGAACTCGTACCGAAAACTAAAGTATACTAGCGTTTTCTAAGGTCAAGGACTATATCGATCTGTTAGAAATAACTTGCCCCCCCCCCCCCCCCCGCGAGATATAGTGGCGATTTCTAATATCCACTCAGTGTGAGTGCTGATTAAGTGTGATTTCACATAGGCTATTAGCGCCCACCGGCTTAACTATGTTTAGTAGGCAGGTGAAGTTAATTTTACTAAATATTCGAGCATAGTTGTTTAAAAGCCGAAAAAAATGGCTCAATTTTGTCAATACCTAAAGGCTTATATACAACCAATGTATTTTTCAAAGGCTTATATACAACCAATGTACTTTATTTCAATATTGTTGCATACGACTAAATAGATCGTGATTTTATTATTTTTTACATAACTTGATTTGAAATCACCAAGCAAATGCATAAACTTCTCTTTGAAACATCCTTTCGAAATAAATGCGGTTATTTTTCGGACAATAATGAAACCTTCCTCGTTTATTTTCGTTGTGTTTAGATATTAGTAAAGTGTACCGGTAAACCGCGATTTCACTTGTATGTTCTCACGTTTTCACGTGGAATTTCAGTTAGCTAATGGTATACATACTAAACTTTTAGATAACTTCTCTCCAGTACTTATTTTGCTTTAATCTCATTCATGACCACAATAGGGTAGGTTATTCAAAGTGATAAACAGTGAATATTAGTAATGTAAATAATTCCCAGTTTTTCAGGCTCGATCTCGTTTTCCCGGGAATCCGGAAACGCTCCGAATATGACGTCATCACTCTTCTGTGATTGGCCGCCGCCGGTTACTGTACCCGTGACGTCATCAGCTTGTCTGTGCTTGGTCAACCCCAGTTACTGTAGAAGACGATCCAAGCATTCAGATGAGAGACCATATGTTGCACTTATTTGCACTTTGCTCTCAACTTTGTATTTTGTGTGAATTTGGGCCTTGGTAACCAATTCTGACTACTGGGGGGATAGGTTGTAACCGATTTGGTACATCGAACCGAGATCTGCCGTTCTAAGGGCATGTTTTAGTGCTATCCTCTAGGATACCTTTGATTTCCTGGTTAGCTGTGATGTATCAAAACTCATATTCTCTTTGTTTGTATTGTACATGTAGTAAGTAGCGTAGTCCCGTAAATACTCACCTTTTTACTAGTGTTTTACGTGAAAATAGTTTGTGTAGCGTTTTCGTATGAAAATGGTGGATCTCGGTTACTTGCACATGTCTGACCGTTGGAAACTGGTTTTTGGAAAGTTCTCATGTTCGGCCTCTCAAAATAGGCTAACACAACATTATTACTTGGTATATATAGAAACCCAGTGGCTATTTTCGGTCAAATCAGTGCAAGTGGCGTAAAACGTTGAAGAAATCAGATGACGTGTACATTACACATGATACGTTCTAGTTTTCTGATGCGTTCTCACTTTCTCAAAGGGTCGCCAGTACGTGTTTGGTAGCGCCGTATTTAGTACGTGTTGCACAAATGCGCGGGGAGGTCGGTTGTGAGCTGGTTCGGGTTGTCAGCGGCGAGCCGGAGATGACTGCCCGCTGCCAACCCGACCTTCCGGCTCGCACTCGGCAGAAGTCTAGTTCTACTAAACCTCTTCGAAACAGCTAGTTCATAATTGACAACTATGACAAGCTTTTTGGTTTTTACGGTGAGTTGGCGGGAAGTTTAATTTGTGAAATGAATGAAAAATCTTGACCTACTGGTTTTTCCCGCCAGCTAGCCGTGTTGTCTTTATTGCATTGTTTGTATGTTTTATTAAAGAATTGTAAACATTTGTAGTGTGTTGCTTTTGTAGACAAAGAAAGGAATAGGAGAGAGATATACCTAAGAGGCAAATTGTGTAGCAACCTTCGAGATGGTTGAAGTAATGTTGAGTTTCGCAAAGGAGATGATCGAAAGAGTAATCCTTTTTTACAAGTTCCCGTGATTCGAAATGTGAGCTAACGTGTGAAAGTGTTTTACCAGTGTGGTTGGACGTGTATTCAGTAGATATATCTGAATTGGGAAAAAAAGAACGCTTCTGACCATAGATTCTCTAAGCTATGCAACTCAGAAGATGAAATGGAAAGACAGAAAAACTTTCTAAGTCGGTAGTAATATCACGTTCACGTGATATGGAATGTGAGCTAACGTGGAAAGTGGTTATGTAACCGTGTCTTCACGTAATGTGAGCTTGTGTACATGTACACTCCGTTTCATTCATTCGTGAGTGTAATGTAAACTTGGATGAGCTAACAAGATTTGTAATCTAGACATTCTGGAACTCTCCCGAAAACAGTTACTCGTGAAAACCTCTTGAAAAGTTCTAAATTAATACTGTATTCCGAACAGGCGCGTAATACAAGTTCGTACAAGTTCGTGTGAACCATTTAATATTTTTGTGACGTTGCCAAATCTTTGCTACTAGTATAACCACGCAGATACTACTATACTATGGTTGGACGTGAAAGTCACGTAAAAGGAAATAGTTTATCTTTAGTAGAATAGTGTACCAAGAAGGCTGCTACTGCCTAGTTACGTTCTCGCGTAGGACGTAAAAATCACACCGAAACGATAATTTGATGAGCCGTTCCACGTTTGGCGTGAAAATTTTGTCATCTTTGATTTAGAAAAACGTACCAAAAAGAAGTTAAGCGTGGTTCCGGCGACGTAGACGCCAATTGGCGCCAATGGCGCTGCGTGGGGCTCCATGAACAGCGGCAGGATTCGGGGCAGGGCGGCCAGTAGCAAAATGAGTAGACCAACACCATAGACGGATTGCTGTAAGGATTTCACGTTAAAGTTACGTGCTGTAAAGAGTTTATGTACGATTGACGTGCGAGAGTTTGATGCTGAATTCACATATCGTTACTAGCATAATCATATCAGATTTCATGACAAAACCGTGATTCATTACATTTGTTAGATATACGTGTTACATGGTACATGAATAAAGCATTTACGTTGAAATACCGCATCCTCACCTCCCTATCAATTCACTAGCATATATAGTTTAGACTCTGTAAATAATACCGGGAAAAACTGTATCATATTCGTTAGCCGTAAGTGTAAGTCACGTAAATCACGTGGAATGAGCGACTGTGAACTACTACTACATCTAACAGTTATGTGCGTAGATCACGTTAGACGTGGCAAAACTATAAAGATGATTGTTCAGAGGAAAGTGAGATTAATGTAATGTGTACATCATAACGCTAGAAAGAATGATTGTTTGACCGACGTGAAAAGCCACGTACGTGTACAGAACGTATTAATGTAACGTAAATATTTGAGGAATTTGAAGAATCACCCTTTTTTATACTTCTTAAATAAGCCCTTCAAGCTCAAGAAGAGCCAGAACGTTTTGCGGTAAATGTGATTATACGCTTGAAATGCTGTGGAAAATAAATCAAATGCGATAAGTAAGTTCTGAACCCAATTCGATCTCACTATGAAGTGATTTTATCTGTGCTTTTTGCGATTTCAGTCTATTCGCACAATCTACTTCGAGAACAATTTGTTCAAGTAGTAAAACAGAGCAAGTGGAACATTTCCCACAAAAAGGACAGTTTTCACGCTTTCTATCAACCATACACTCTTTGAAAAAAACCATGAAAGTCGATAGAAATTTTAAACTATTAAAAGTGGAGAATTTCCTTCAAAAGCTCAAGCTCACGTTATTCACGTGTCCTATACCTTTTCACCTAGAAACGCTTTAGAGCCGTTTGTAGGAGTGGTGAGCTAGCAAAAATAGAACATTTTCTCCAAAAAACGCGATTTTTCACGTTTTTCCACGTTTTCATAGTTTTTCTCGACTTTCTAGATATCTTTTTTTCGGTCCCTCACTCCCCCTGAGCAGCGGATATACTATTCTGCTAATAACATAGTTTTGACGTAATGAGTCTGGTAACTAGGATACGAGATAGCTAAGTCCCCCTGAGATCCGGGTACTGTAACTGTTTGATCTCCGCACACCTGAGAGCCGAAGTCGAAGAAACGCGCCCCGTTCAGATAAACAGGAAGCTAACATCAGGTCCGTCGCGAACCTGCGTCTCTCGCTCTGCACACTATTTCGCGAGATTTGTATCGAGGGATATCAGATCAGATTAGTATTTTTGTAGAGACCAATCCTTGACCTCGACCTCTAGAGATTACTGTAGTTTCTACGCAACTTTTTTGTCTATTGTCTAGCAATTTTGCAGGGTGGTAAACAACTTTTTAGAGGAGAAATCAAGGGGGGTACGGTAATGACTTGCAAAACATAATAGGTTTCACTTCCCTGCAGAATGAGGCGATCTGACGAAGGAGGAGAGAGAGAGAGAGAGAGGGAAGTAGGAGATAGGGGGAGTAGGAGAGAGAGGGAAGTAGGAGAGAGAAGGATAGAAATATAAGAGAGAGAAAGAGAGAGAAAAACCTTCATTCTTGTACCTGCCCATTTAGTAGTGACGGTAGCTGCCCTATGAGGTTCGCTCTCAGAGATCAACCAAAAAACTGTGCAGGTGGAAACTGTGGTTTTTTTTCTGAACCGCCCGTGATAAACTTGTTTCTAGCAAACTTGGCACTTCTCCAGCTCGGTATGCTATATTCCGTACAAAACCGGAACTGCCCAAACTTTCACCACAGCACATTTCGCGAGCTGATCACTCTAAGTCGCCGCTAGTACCCTAATACCGCTAATACGCTAAGAATCCATATACGTAATTGTCTGTTGTTTATTTCTAGCAGAAGGCTAATCGTTGGTTTTGAGCAAAGTAAGATAAGTCCCCTCTAAGCACTAAATCCCGACAGGAAATATTATTTTTGGCCGCCGGGTTACTGTAGATGCGTAGGTGCGAGAGATTACGGTGCAGCAGTACGAATTTTAGCAAGATTGGAAAATATTGGAAATTTACACGTATACTAGAAGTACGTGAACGGATGACCGGAAACGTGAAGAAACGTTAGCAAGTTGATGTGAGCCACACGTTTTATTACGTGACCATATTGTTCGGAACATTTGCAGGAATGTTTCCAAGGTTTATCTAACGTTACAAAATGGAAAGTAGAACGAGAACGGTTGAAAATTCACCAGCTACAGCTCTCAGACTAGATCCCAGGATGACGGTGAGAAGAGTAAAAACAGGACTGATGTGAAGAGAAAGTAGTTTCATGGTTGTAAATCTTTGTGAAAAAGACGTGCTTTCACGCAATTCCTAACTTTATACTGACAATTTGGTCGAGACGGTTTGCGTTCTCTCAACTGGCGAAGCTTCAGAGTTCAATTAACTTGCGAAATTCCATCCCTCAAATTGAAGTTTAGCTCTCGATCTCAGACCAAATTTGGGAAAAAAAAAAAAAAAAAAAACCGTATAAAAACAATGTCTCTCATAGACAATCACCGATTAGATATAAGCAAAATTCGTGTAAGTGCACATTTTGAAGGAACAACGTGAAAAACCGCTTCTCTCTCTATAATTAGAAGAAAACCGATTTCATGGATCTTGAAACTGAAAACATTCAATTTTGCTAGACTCTTGCATCATTTTTCGCTCTAAAATAAAGCAATCTTTGATTGAAAGCGCAAAAAAACACGAGTAAAATCGTCACTAGTATCATTCACATGTATTTCATATGTATCGACTTTTTCGTTAAGGTTCGATACCTTAGGAACATTAATAGCCTTAAAAACAACGTAGTGACTCCAATGAAAAGCAGCGGTATTTGTGTCTGGAAGGACCAGATTCCGATAACTTTGAGGAATTTACACTGATTAGATAGGTATCGAATTTCAATGAGTAGATCACAACAATAGATAAAATAAAATAGGAAAATAGTCGAATTATACTTGATGAAAATAAAGCTTCAATTTGAAAGAAAAACGAACTTTTGAGAGCAAATTTGAAATTTCGTTATAAAGTGCAAAGGGTTACTGTAGGAAAATGCGAAATTCGTTCTTTCTGGAAAAATCGAAGCTCTCGTTGAGAAAAGTAACGGAAAACCTCGGATTTTCTGAAATTTCGACTGTCGCACTAGTTAGAACCAGATGGAAAATTTTCAACGGCGTCGCGTCAAAAAACTGACATCTCGCAACTTTGCCACGATTTTCGCGGAAAAAATAAGCCGATCGAAACGAAACTCGGTAGTTTTGTAGTCTCAGGAGTTGTGCTTCTACCACCAACAGAACTTTGCGAAATTTCCGCTCCTGACCGAAAACCGAATTTTTCGAGTTTTCCGGTCAATTTTGCCGCCGGCGGCCAACAAAAATTGGTCACAAAAAAAGCGTGGCGCCGATTTTTTCGTCTACTCCACAAAATGTGCCCAGGACCACGCTTCAACCACAGAAAGGTTATTTCCCGTTTTTTCTCCAGTCTGAGCAGAGTTAGGAAAATTACGAGTTTGACCGAAAAATGGTACTTTTCGATGGTAAAGTCGTTGGAGCTACTAAATTGTCGGAAGTTCTCTATTTCAGCGCTCGATTTGTGGACGTGAAGTTCTACGTGTGACGTCAGTTCCTATTGGGTCTCGACGTCGAGCTACCTCCAGATGACTCAGCGTTCCCTGGATTTTGGTGAGATTCCACGGATTTTTAATCTTCTATTTAGCTATTTTCTTGTTTTTCGACGCTCATCACGTCTTGAAAAGCTCCTCGTCCGACAGATCTTTTAACATTACTTTTGTGTAATTCACTTAGGCGTTATCGATTGCGCCCGCCAGGCAGAAAGTCGTGTGTTTTTTCATCTCAGCTTTCTAACTTTGTTTTAAGGTTCAATCGAGATTTTTAGAAATAGTGAGTTGGGTCTCGTGTGACTCTACCTTAAGACCCTAACTCGTGTTGTTGTTAGTTGTTGTTGTTGTTGTTGTTGACATGTGTTTTCTACAGACCTCCCGCTCCGCCAAGACGCCGATTCTACCCTGGTACCGTCCCCACCTGCCGAAGTGGTTCATCTCCCTTCTCCCTTCACGGTATGTTTACCGTTTCGACTACCGATTTTTTGTTTACCTTTGATCCTTTGTATACCCCGAAGAGTTCTATGAGCCACAGTTCCCAGTGTGTTCCTCTTGCTTCATCTTTTAATTGTTTCCAAGTCAATATTTAGACTAAACCCTAGACGCTACTTACATCTATTTATATTCTTTAAATCAGTAGATCAATAGACTGCTTCCAAGTCACGTTAGCACGATGCTCGTGCTACCATGCTTGTGAGCGTTAGGCGATTCAAGTTCTTATTCCCTAAAGACCCTAGTTATATGGCTAAGTTTCTAACCACAGGTTATACTAGGGTAAGGCCAGATTCGGCCGAAGATTACTGTAGTCGGTTGCCTGACAACCAGGCACCAATCGCTACGAGACCTAATTGTGAATAACTACTTATCGTACTCTGGACACAACTCGAACATTGAAGGAGTAGAAAGTTTGAGGTGGTAGTGAAGATCACAAAGATCATGGTTGTATTGTTTACCACTCGGTCTTTGAACCCTTAGAGGAGGTCCCGTGTCTTGACATAATAGTACACAACTTCCGCAAGTAAACAAACTATACAGTCAACAGCATATCGGACACCTAGGTTAGTTACCAACACAATAATGCTGTTTACAACTTAATTTTTTGGTTGTTGTCGTGCGCGTATACGTAGTGGTACCAAGTTGTTGATTGCCCTGTACATGTAGGTTTTTACTTTCAGGCTCCCAAAGCTTTTTCAATATCCCCGTAACCAGATTCCTACGTTAGGGTGTGTACGTCCCTTAACTTATTGTCTGATCGGTTTATTGATTTTATTTGTTGACTGACTTTTCCAGGTGGTTCAATGGGTGGTTTGGAAGTGGTTTCCTGGTTCCCCTACTCTAGCGAAGTCGTTCCAAAGTACCTCGGTCCCTACCGCATGATAGTTGTGTACGTGTTGTGGCATGCTACTTTTCAGGCAACAAGGAAAATTTTTGGAGGTTAGTTAAAATATATTCGTGTACATGCATGCCGAACACCTCACCCCTAGTCCAACAACCCCTCAAGTTGTTTACCCTATGTTATAATTTAATAATGGCCTTAGGCTACTTGTTCTAGTATGCTCTAACCTACTTGTGCTCTAGTATGACTACTTCCTAACTTGGTCTGACTGCTCCAACTACCCCTGAAGTTGTTTACCTTACGTTATTGTTTCATATTGACGTTAGGGTACTCGTTCTAGTATGCTATAACCTACTTGTGCTCTAGTATGGCTACTTCCTAACTTGGTCTGACTGCTCCAACTACCCCTCAAGTTGTTTACCTTGTCTTATAACTCAATAATGACCTTAGACTACTCGTTCTTGTATACTCTAATCCAAGTAAGATATAGTATGACTACTTCCTAACTTGGTCTGACTGCTCCAACTACCCCTCAAGTTGTTTACTTCGTGTTATAATTCAATAATGACCTTAGACTACTCGTTCTTGTATACTCTAACCCAAGTGTGATATAGTATGACTACTCCCCAACTCGGTCTGACTGCTCCAACTACCCCTCAAGTTGTTTACCTTATGTTATTATTCCATAATGACCTTAGGGTACTTGTTCTAGTATGCCCTAACCTACTTGTGCTCTAGTATGACTACTTCCTAACTTGGTCTGACTGCTCCAACTACCCCTGAAGTTGTTTACCTTACGTTATTGTTTCATATTGACGTTAGGGTACTCGTTCTAGTATGCTATAACCTACTTGTGCTCTAGTATGACTACTTCCTAACTTGGTGTGACTGCTCCAACTACTCCTCAAGTTGTTTACTTCATGTTAGTATTCCATAATGACCCTAGGATGCTCGTTCTAGTATGCCATAACCTACTTGTGCTCTAGTATGACTACTCCCTAACTTGGTCTGACTGCTCCAACTACCCCTCAACCTCAAGTTGTTTACTTCATGTTATTATTCCATAATGACCTTAGGGTACTTGTTCTAGTATGCCCTAACCTACTTGTGCTCTAGTATGACTACTCCCTAACTTGGTCTGACTGCTCCAACTACCCCTCAAGTTGTTTACTTCATGTTAGTATTCCATAATGACCTTAGGGTGCTCGTTCTAGTATTCTCTAACCTACTTGTGCTCTAGTATGACTACTCCCTAACTTGGTCTGACTGCTCCAACTACCCCTCAAGTTGTTTACTTCATGTTAGTATTCCATAATGACCCTAGGATGCTCGTTCTAGTATGCCATAACCTACTTGTGCTCTAGTATGACTACTCCCTAACTTGGTCTGACTGCTCCAACTACCCCTCAAGTTGTTTACTTCATGTTATTATTCCATAATGACCTTAGGGTACTTGTTCTAGTATGCCCTAACCTACTTGTGCTCTAGTATGACTACTCCCTAACTTGGTCTGACTGCTCCAACTACCCCTCAAGTTGTTTACTTCATGTTAGTATTCCATAATGACCTTAGGGTGCTCGTTCTAGTATTCTCTAACCTACTTGTGCTCTAGTTTGACTACTCCTCAACTTGGTCTGACTGCTCCAACTACTCCTCAAGTTGTTTACTTCATGTTAGTATTCCATAATGACCCTAGGATGCTCGTTCTAGTATGCCATAACCTACTTGTGCTCTAGTATGCCTACTCCCTAACTTGGTCTGACTGCTCCAACTACCCCTCAAGTTGTTTACTTCATGTTATTATTCCATAATGACCTTAGGGTACTTGTTCTAGTATGCCCTAACCTACTTGTGCTCTAGTATGACTACTCCCTAACCTGGTCTGACTGCTCCAACTACCCCTGAAGTTGTTTACTTCATGTTATTATTCCATAATGACCTTAGGGTGCTCGTTCTAGTATTCCCTAACCTACTTGTGCTCTAGTATGACTACTCCCTAACTTGGTCTGACTGCTCCAACTACCCCTCAAGTTGTTTACTTCATGTTATTATTCCATAATGACCTTAGGGTACTTGTTCTAGTATGCCCTAACCAACTTGTGCTCTAGTATGACTACTCCTCAACTTGGTTTGACTGCTCCAACTACCCCTCAAGTTGTTTACCTTGTCTTATAACTCAATAATGACCTTAGACTACTCGTTCTAGTATGCTATAACCTTCTTGTGCTCTAGTTTGACTACTCCTCAACTTGGTTTGAGTGCTCCAACTACCCCTCAAGTTGTTTACCTTGTCTTATAACTCAATAATGACCTTAGGGTACTCGTTCTAGTATGCTATAACCTACTTGTGCTCTAGTATGACTACTTCCTAACTTGGTCTGACTGCTCCAACTACCCCTCAAGTTGTTTACCTTGTCTTATAACTCAATAATGACCTCAGGCTACTTGTTCTTGTATGCTCTGACCTACTTGTGCTCTAGTTTGACTACTCCTCAACTTGGTTTGACTGCTCCAACTACCCCTCAAGTTGTTTACCTTGTCTTATAACTCAATAATGACCTTAGACTACTCGTTCTAGTATGCTATAACCTTCTTGTGCTCTAGTTTGACTACTCCTCAACTTGGTTTGAGTGCTCCAACTACCCCTCAAGTTGTTTACCTTGTCTTATAACTCAATAATGACCTTAGGGTACTCGTTCTAGTATGCTATAACCTACTTGTGCTCTAGTATGACTACTTCCTAACTTGGTCTGACTGCTCCACCTACCTCTCAAGTTTGTTTACCTTATGTTATTATTCCATAATGACCTTAGGGTGCTCGTTCTAGTATGCTATGCCCTACTTGTGCTCTAGTATGACTACTTCCTAACTTGGTCTGACTGCTCCAACTACCCCTGAAGTTGTTTACCTTACGTTATTGTTTCATATTGACGTTAGGGTACTCGTTCTAGTATGCTATAACCTACTTGTGCTCTAGTATGACTACTTCCTAACTTGGTGTGACTGCTCCAACTACCCCTCAAGTTGTTTACTTCATGTTAGTATTCCATAATGACCCTAGGATGCTCGTTCTAGTATGCCATAACCTACTTGTGCTCTAGTATGACTACTCCCTAACTTGGTCTGACTGCTCCAACTACCCCTCAAGTTGTTTACTTCATGTTAGTATTCCATAATGACCTTAGGGTGCTCGTTCTAGTATTCTCTAACCTACTTGTGCTCTAGTATGACTACTTCCTAACTTGGTCTGACTGCTCCACCTACCTCTCAAGTTGTTTACCTTATGTTATTATTCCATAATGACCTTAGGGTGCTCGTTCTAGTATGCTATGCCCTACTTGTGCTCTAGTATGACTACTTCCTAACTTGGTCTGACTGCTCCAACTACCCCTGAAGTTGTTTACCTTACGTTATTGTTTCATAATGACCTTAGGGTTCTCGTACTAGTATGCTCTAACCTACTTGTGCTCTAGTATGACTACTCCCTAACTTGGTCTGACTGCTCCAACTACCCCTCAAGTTGTTTACTTCATGTTAGTATTCCATAATGACCCTAGGATGCTCGTTCTAGTATGCCATAACCTACTTGTGCTCTAGTATGACTACTCCCTAACTTGGTCTGACTGCTCCAACTACCCCTCAAGTTGTTTACTTCATGTTAGTATTCCATAATGACCTTAGGGTGCTCGTTCTAGTATTCTCTAACCTACTTGTGCTCTAGTATGACTACTCCCTAACCTGGTCTGACTGCTCCAACTACTCCTCAAGTTGTTTACTTCATGTTAGTATTCCATAATGACCCTAGGATGCTCGTTCTAGTATGCCATAACCTACTTGTGCTCTAGTATGACTACTCCCTAACTTGGTCTGACTGCTCCAACTACCCCTCAAGTTGTTTACTTCATGTTATTATTCCATAATGACCTTAGGGTACTTGTTCTAGTATGCCCTAACCTACTTGTGCTCTAGTATGACTACTCCCTAACTTGGTCTGACTGCTCCAACTACCCCTCAAGTTGTTTACTTCATGTTAGTATTCCATAATGACCCTAGGATGCTCGTTCTAGTATGCCATAACCTACTTGTGCTCTAGTATGACTACTCCCTAACTTGGTCTGACTGCTCCAACTACCCCTCAAGTTGTTTACTTCATGTTATTATTCCATAATGACCTTAGGGTACTTGTTCTAGTATGCCCTAACCTACTTGTGCTCTAGTATGACTACTCCCTAACTTGGTCTGACTGCTCCAACTACCCCTCAGGTTGTTTACTTCATGTTAGTATTCCATAATGACCTTAGGGTGCTCGTTCTAGTATTCTCTAACCTACTTGTGCTCTAGTATGACTACTCCCTAACTTGGTCTGACTGCTCCAACTACCCCTCAAGTTGTTTACTTCATGTTAGTATTCCATAATGACCCTAGGATGCTCGTTCTAGTATGCCATAACCTACTTGTGCTCTAGTATGACTACTCCCTAACTTGGTCTGACTGCTCCAACTACCCCTCAAGTTGTTTACTTCATGTTATTATTCCATAATGACCTTAGGGTACTTGTTCTAGTATGCCCTAACCTACTTGTGCTCTAGTATGACTACTCCCTAACTTGGTCTGACTGCTCCAACTACCCCTCAAGTTGTTTACTTCATGTTAGTATTCCATAATGACCTTAGGGTGCTCGTTCTAGTATTCTCTAACCTACTTGTGCTCTAGTTTGACTACTCCTCAACTTGGTCTGACTGCTCCAACTACTCCTCAAGTTGTTTACTTCATGTTAGTATTCCATAATGACCCTAGGATGCTCGTTCTAGTATGCCATAACCTACTTGTGCTCTAGTATGCCTACTCCCTAACTTGGTCTGACTGCTCCAACTACCCCTCAAGTTGTTTACTTCATGTTATTATTCCATAATGACCTTAGGGTTCTCGTACTAGTATGCTCTAACCTACTTGTGCAGTAGTATTCTAGTATGACTACTCCCTAACCTGGTCTGACTGCTCCAACTACCCCTGAAGTTGTTTACTTCATGTTATTATTCCATAATGACCTTAGGGTACTTGTTCTAGTATGCCCTAACCTACTTGTGCTCTAGTATGACTACTCCCTAACTTGGTCTGACTGCTCCAACTACCCCTCAAGTTGTTTACCTTGTCTTATAACTCAATAATGACCTCAGGCTACTTGTTCTTGTATGCTCTGACCTACTTGTGCTCTAGTTTGACTACTCCTCAACTTGGTTTGACTGCTCCAACTACCCCTCAAGTTGTTTACCTTGTCTTATAACTCAATAATGACCTTAGACTACTCGTTCTAGTATGCTATAACCTTCTTGTGCTCTAGTTTGACTACTCCTCAACTTGGTTTGAGTGCTCCAACTACCCCTCAAGTTGTTTACCTTGTCTTATAACTCAATAATGACCTTAGACTACTCGTTCTAGTATGCTATAACCTACTTGTGCTCTAGTATGACTACTTCCTAACTTGGTCTGACTGCTCCACCTACCTCTCAAGTTGTTTACCTTATGTTATTATTCCATAATGACCTTAGGGTGCTCGTTCTAGTATGCTATGCCCTACTTGTGCTCTAGTATGACTACTTCCTAACTTGGTCTGACTGCTCCAACTACCCCTGAAGTTGTTTACCTTACGTTATTGTTTCATATTGACGTTAGGGTACTCGTTCTAGTATGCTATAACCTACTTGTGCTCTAGTATGACTACTTCCTAACTTGGTGTGACTGCTCCAACTACCCCTCAAGTTGTTTACTTCATGTTAGTATTCCATAATGACCCTAGGATGCTCGTTCTAGTATGCCATAACCTACTTGTGCTCTAGTATGACTACTCCCTAACTTGGTCTGACTGCTCCAACTACCCCTCAAGTTGTTTACTTCATGTTAGTATTCCATAATGACCTTAGGGTGCTCGTTCTAGTATTCTCTAACCTACTTGTGCTCTAGTATGACTACTCCCTAACCTGGTCTGACTGCTCCAACTACTCCTCAAGTTGTTTACTTCATGTTAGTATTCCATAATGACCCTAGGATGCTCGTTCTAGTATGCCATAACCTACTTGTGCTCTAGTATGACTACTTCCTAACTTGGTCTGACTGCTCCAACTACCCCTGAAGTTGTTTACCTTACGTTATTGTTTCATATTGACGTTAGGGTACTCGTTCTAGTATGCTATAACCTACTTGTGCTCTAGTATGACTACTTCCTAACTTGGTGTGACTGCTCCAACTACCCCTCAAGTTGTTTACTTCATGTTAGTATTCCATAATGACCCTAGGATGCTCGTTCTAGTATGCCATAACCTACTTGTGCTCTAGTATGACTACTCCCTAACTTGGTCTGACTGCTCCAACTACCCCTCAAGTTGTTTACTTCATGTTATTATTCCATAATGACCTTAGGGTGCTCGTTCTAGTATGCCCTAACCTACTTGTGCTCTAGTATGACTACTTCCTAACTTGGTCTGACTGCTCCACCTACCTCTCAAGTTGTTTACCTTATGTTATTATTCCATAATGACCTTAGGGTGCTCGTTCTAGTATGCTATGCCCTACTTGTGCTCTAGTATGACTACTTCCTAACTTGGTCTGACTGCTCCACCTACCTCTCAAGTTGTTTACCTTATGTTATTATTCCATAATGACCTTAGGGTGCTCGTTCTAGTATGCTATGCCCTACTTGTGCTCTAGTATGACTACTTCCTAACTTGGTCTGACTGCTCCAACTACCCCTGAAGTTGTTTACCTTACGTTATTGTTTCATATTGACGTTAGGGTACTCGTTCTAGTATGCTATAACCTACTTGTGCTCTAGTATGACTACTTCCTAACTTGGTGTGACTGCTCCAACTACCCCTCAAGTTGTTTACTTCATGTTAGTATTCCATAATGACCCTAGGATGCTCGTTCTAGTATGCCATAACCTACTTGTGCTCTAGTATGACTACTTCCTAACTTGGTCTGACTGCTCCAACTACCCCTCAAGTTGTTTACTTCATGTTAGTATTCCATAATGACCTTAGGGTGCTCGTTCTAGTATTCTCTAACCTACTTGTGCTCTAGTATGACTACTCCCTAACCTGGTCTGACTGCTCCAACTACTCCTCAAGTTGTTTACTTCATGTTAGTATTCCATAATGACCCTAGGATGCTCGTTCTAGTATGCCATAACCTACTTGTGCTCTAGTATGACTACTTCCTAACTTGGTCTGACTGCTCCAACTACCCCTGAAGTTGTTTACCTTACGTTATTGTTTCATATTGACGTTAGGGTACTCGTTCTAGTATGCTATAACCTACTTGTGCTCTAGTATGACTACTTCCTAACTTGGTGTGACTGCTCCAACTACCCCTCAAGTTGTTTACTTCATGTTAGTATTCCATAATGACCCTAGGATGCTCGTTCTAGTATGCCATAACCTACTTGTGCTCTAGTATGACTACTCCCTAACTTGGTCTGACTGCTCCAACTACCCCTCAAGTTGTTTACTTCATGTTATTATTCCATAATGACCTTAGGGTGCTCGTTCTAGTATGCCCTAACCTACTTGTGCTCTAGTATGACTACTTCCTAACTTGGTCTGACTGCTCCACCTACCTCTCAAGTTGTTTACCTTATGTTATTATTCCATAATGACCTTAGGGTGCTCGTTCTAGTATGCTATGCCCTACTTGTGCTCTAGTATGACTACTTCCTAACTTGGTCTGACTGCTCCAACTACCCCTGAAGTTGTTTACCTTACGTTATTGTTTCATAATGACCTTAGGGTTCTCGTACTAGTATGCTCTAACCTACTTGTGCTCTAGTATGACTACTCCCTAACTTGGTCTGACTGCTCCAACTACCCCTCAAGTTGTTTACTTCATGTTAGTATTCCATAATGACCCTAGGATGCTCGTTCTAGTATGCCATAACCTACTTGTGCTCTAGTATGACTACTCCCTAACTTGGTCTGACTGCTCCAACTACCCCTCAAGTTGTTTACTTCATGTTAGTATTCCATAATGACCTTAGGGTGCTCGTTCTAGTATGCCCTAACCTACTTGTGCTCTAGTATGACTACTCCCTAACCTGGTCTGACTGCTCCAACTACTCCTCAAGTTGTTTACTTCATGTTAGTATTCCATAATGACCCTAGGATGCTCGTTCTAGTATGCCATAACCTACTTGTGCTCTAGTATGACTACTCCCTAACTTGGTCTGACTGCTCCAACTACCCCTCAAGTTGTTTACTTCATGTTATTATTCCATAATGACCTTAGGGTACTTGTTCTAGTATGCCCTAACCCACTTGTGCTCTAGTATGACTACTCCCTAACTTGGTCTGACTGCTCCAACTACCCCTCAAGTTGTTTACTTCATGTTAGTATTCCATAATGACCTTAGGGTGCTCGTTCTAGTATTCTCTAACCTACTTGTGCTCTAGTATGACTACTCCCTAACTTGGTCTGACTGCTCCAACTACCCCTCAAGTTGTTTACTTCATGTTAGTATTCCATAATGACCCTAGGATGCTCGTTCTAGTATGCCATAACCTACTTGTGCTCTAGTATGACTACTCCCTAACTTGGTCTGACTGCTCCAACTACCCCTCAAGTTGTTTACTTCATGTTAGTATTCCATAATGACCTTAGGGTGCTCGTTCTAGTATTCTCTAACCTACTTGTGCTCTAGTTTGACTACTCCTCAACTTGGTCTGACTGCTCCAACTACTCCTCAAGTTGTTTACTTCATGTTAGTATTCCATAATGACCCTAGGATGCTCGTTCTAGTATGCCATAACCTACTTGTGCTCTAGTATGCCTACTCCCTAACTTGGTCTGACTGCTCCAACTACCCCTCAAACTGTTTACTTCATGTTATTATTCCATAATGACCTTAGGGTTCTCGTACTAGTATGCTCTAACCTACTTGTGCAGTAGTATTCTAGTATGAGTACTCCCTAACCTGGTCTGACTGCTCCAACTACCCCTGAAGTTGTTTACTTCATGTTATTATTCCATAATGACCCTAGGATGCTCGTTCTAGTATGCCGTAACCTACTTGTGCTCTAGTATGACTACTCCCTAACCTGGTCTGACTGCTCCAACTACTCCTCAAGTTGTTTACTTCATGTTAGTATTCCATAATGACCCTAGGATGCTCGTTCTAGTATGCCATAACCTACTTGTGCTCTAGTATGACTACTTCCTAACTTGGTCTGACTGCTCCAACTACCCCTGAAGTTGTTTACCTTACGTTATTGTTTCATATTGACGTTAGGGTACTCGTTCTAGTATGCTATAACCTACTTGTGCTCTAGTATGACTACTTCCTAACTTGGTGTGACTGCTCCAACTACCCCTCAAGTTGTTTACTTCATGTTAGTATTCCATAATGACCCTAGGATGCTCGTTCTAGTATGCCATAACCTACTTGTGCTCTAGTATGACTACTCCCTAACTTGGTCTGACTGCTCCAACTACCCCTCAAGTTGTTTACTTCATGTTATTATTCCATAATGACCTTAGGGTGCTCGTTCTAGTATGCCCTAACCTACTTGTGCTCTAGTATGACTACTCCCTAACCTGGTCTGACTGCTCCAACTACTCCTCAAGTTGTTTACTTCATGTTAGTATTCCATAATGACCCTAGGATGCTCGTTCTAGTATGCCATAACCTACTTGTGCTCTAGTATGACTACTCCCTAACTTGGTCTGACTGCTCCAACTACCCCTCAAGTTGTTTACTTCATGTTATTATTCCATAATGACCTTAGGGTACTTGTTCTAGTATGCCCTAACCCACTTGTGCTCTAGTATGACTACTCCCTAACTTGGTCTGACTGCTCCAACTACCCCTCAAGTTGTTTACTTCATGTTAGTATTCCATAATGACCTTAGGGTGCTCGTTCTAGTATTCTCTAACCTACTTGTGCTCTAGTATGACTACTCCCTAACTTGGTCTGACTGCTCCAACTACCCCTCAAGTTGTTTACTTCATGTTAGTATTCCATAATGACCCTAGGATGCTCGTTCTAGTATGCCATAACCTACTTGTGCTCTAGTATGACTACTCCCTAACTTGGTCTGACTGCTCCAACTACCCCTCAAGTTGTTTACTTCATGTTAGTATTCCATAATGACCTTAGGGTGCTCGTTCTAGTATTCTCTAACCTACTTGTGCTCTAGTTTGACTACTCCTCAACTTGGTCTGACTGCTCCAACTACTCCTCAAGTTGTTTACTTCATGTTAGTATTCCATAATGACCCTAGGATGCTCGTTCTAGTATGCCATAACCTACTTGTGCTCTAGTATGCCTACTCCCTAACTTGGTCTGACTGCTCCAACTACCCCTCAAGTTGTTTACTTCATGTTATTATTCCATAATGACCTTAGGGTTCTCGTACTAGTATGCTCTAACCTACTTGTGCAGTAGTATTCTAGTATGAGTACTCCCTAACCTGGTCTGACTGCTCCAACTACCCCTGAAGTTGTTTACTTCATGTTATTATTCCATAATGACCCTAGGATGCTCGTTCTAGTATGCCGTAACCTACTTGTGCTCTAGTATGACTACTCCCTAACTTGGTCTGACTGCTCCAACTACCCCTGAAGTTGTTTACTTCATGTTATTATTCCATAATGACCCTAGGATGCTCGTTCGAGTATGCTCTAACGTACTTGTGCTCTAGTATGACTACTCCCTAACTTGGTCTGACTGCTCCAACTACCCCTGAATTTGTTTACCTTATGTTATTATTCCATAATGACCTTAGGGTGCTCGTTCTAGTATGCTCTGACCTACTTGTGCTCCAGTATGACTACTCCCTAACTTGGTCTAACTGCTCCGACTACCTCTGAAGTTGTTTACCTTACGTTATTGTTTCATATTGACGTTAGAGTACTCGTTCTAGTATGCCATAACCTACTTGTGCTCTAGTATGACTACTCCCTAACTTGGTCTGACTGCTCCAACTACCCCTGAAGTTGTTTACCTTATGTTATTATTCCATAATGACCTTAGGGTGCTCGTTCTAGTATGCTCTGACCTACTTGTGCTCCAGTATGACTACTCCCTAACTTGGTCTAACTGCTCCGACTACCTCTGAAGTTGTTTACCTTACGTTATTGTTTCATATTGACGTTAGGGTACTCGTTCTAGTATGCTCTAACCTACTTGTGCTCTAGTATGACTACTTCCTAACTTGGTCTGACTGCTCCAACTACCCCTGAAGTTGTTTACCTTACGTTATTGTTTCATATTGACGTTAGGGTGCTCGTTCTAGTATGCTATAACCTGCTGGTGCTCTAGCATGACTGCTCGAACTTCCCTTTGTAGGTCCCTCAAACTCGTGATGGTATATATTTGAGATTATGTTAAATCCCCGTCACCCGTATCCTAGCAATACAAAGATCTTACTGTCTCCTCATTGGATAAACAGGAAAGTCAGGCCGCCGCGCCAAATATCGATCGAGGGATTGAAAAAGGCCTGCAGACTTCTAGTCGATGTTTTGATCTAGGAAACGGTAGAATAGTGGAAAGTCGATATATTTTCCGTTACACGTCTCTTTTCTCTCATTACGCACGCACTCATTTTATTTTTTTATATCGATTTCACACGTGTTTACACTTTCATAGAAGTATATTATTCACTCCATTAACTCACTTTATTCACTAAGGTTCTATTTCGATTAGTCTAAGAGACACTACTAGACCCTAATTGACTGTCAACCGTCACTTGGGGGTGTTTACACTTTCATAGAAGTATAGTTTTCACTCCACTAACTCACTTCATTCACTAAGGTTCTATTTCGATTAGTCTAAGAGACACTACTAGACCCCATTTGACTGTCAACCTTCACTTGGGGGTGTTTACACTTTCATAGAAGTATATTATTCCCTCCATTAACTCACTTTATTCACCAAGGTTCTATTTCGAATAGTCTAAGAGACACTACTGGACCCTATTTGACTGTCAACCTTCACTTGGGGGTGTTTACACTTGCTTAGAAGTATAGTTTTCACTCCACTTACTCACTTTATTCACCAAGGTTCTATTTCGATTAGTCTAAGAGACACTACTAGACCCCATTTGACTGTCAACCTTCACTTGGGGGTGTTTACACTTTCATAGAAGTATAGTTTTCACTCCACTAACTCACTTCATTCACTAAGGTTCTATTTCGATTAGTCTAAGAGACACTACTAGACCCCATTTGACTGTCAACCTTCACTTGGGGGTGTTTACACTTTCATAGAAGTATATTATTCCCTCCATTAACTCACTTTATTCACCAAGGTTCTATTTCGAATAGTCTAAGAGACACTACTGGACCCTATTTGACTGTCAACCTTCACTTGGGGGTGCTTACACTTGCTTAGAAGTATAGTTTTCACTCCACTTACTCACTTTATTCACCAAGGTTCTATTTCGAATAGTCTAAGAGACACTACTAGACCCTACTTGACTGTCAACCTTCACTTGGGGGTGTTTACACTTGCTTAGAAGTATATTATTCACTCCATTAACTCACTTTATTCACTAAGCTTCCATTGCGGGGTGTTTACACTTGCTTAGAAGTATATTATTCACTCCATTAACTCACTTTATTCACTAACGTTCCATTGCGATTAGTCTAAGAGACACTACTAGACCCTATTTGACTGTCAACCTTCACTTGGGGGTGTTTACACTTTCATAGAAGTATACTATTCACTCCACTAACTCACTTTATTCACTAAGGTTCTATTTCGATTAGTCTAAGAGACACTACTAGACCCCATTTGACTGTCAACCTTCACTTGGGGGTGTTTACACTTTCATAGAAGTATATTATTCCCTCCATTAACTCACTTTATTCACCAAGGTTCTATTTCGAATAGTCTAAGAGACACTACTGGACCCTATTTGACTGTCAACCTTCACTTGGGGGTGCTTACACTTGCTTAGAAGTATAGTTTTCACTCCACTTACTCACTTTATTCACTAAGGTTCTATTTCGATTAGTCTAAGAGACACTACTAGACCCTATTTGACTGTCAACCTTCACTTGGGGGTGTTTACACTTTCATAGAAGTATATTATTCACTCCATTAACTCACTTTATTCACCAAGGTTCTATTTCGAATAGTCTAAGAGACACTACTGGACCCTATTTGACTGTCAACCTTCACTTGGGGGTGTTTACACTTGCTTAGAAGTATAGTTTTCACTCCACTAACTCACTTCATTCACTAAGGTTCTATTTCGATTAGTCTAAGAGACACTACTAGACCCTATTTGACTGTCAACCTTCACTTGGGGGTGTTTACACTTTCATAGAAGTATATTATTCACTCCATTAACTCACTTTATTCACCAAGGTTCTATTTCGAATAGTCTAAGAGACACTACTGGACCCTATTTGACTGTCAACCTTCACTTGGGGGTGTTTACACTTGCTTAGAAGTATAGTTTTCACTCCACTAACTCACTTCATTCACTAAGGTTCTATTTCGATTAGTCTAAGAGACACTACTAGACCCTATTTGACTGTCAACCTTCACTTGGGGGTGTTTACACTTTCATGGAAGTATATTATTCACTCCATTAACTCACTTTATTCACCAAGGTTCTATTTCGAATAGTCTAAGAGACACTACTAGACACTATTTGACTGTCAACCTTCACTTGGGGGTGTTTACACTTGCTTAGAAGTATAGTTTTCACTCCACTAACTCACTTCATTCACTAAGGTTCTATTTCGATTAGTCTAAGAGACACTACTAGACCCTATTTGACTGTCAACCTTCACTTGGGGGTGTTTACACTTTCATAGAAGTATATTATTCACTCCATTAACTCACTTTATTCACTAAGGTTCTATTTCGATTAGTCTAAGAGACACTACTAGACCCTATTTGACTGTCAACCTTCACTTGGGGGTGTTTACACTTGCTTAGAAGTATAGTTTTCACTCCACTAACTCACTTCATTCACTAAGGTTCTATTTCGATTAGTCTAAGAGACACTACTAGACCCTATTTGACTGTCAACCTTCACTTGGGGGTGTTTACACTTTCATAGAAGTATATTATTCACTCCATTAACTCACTTTATTCACCAAGGTTCTATTTCGAATAGTCTAAGAGACACTACTAGACCCTATTTGACTGTCAACCTTCACTTGGGGGTGTTTACACTTGCTTAGAAGTATAGTATTCACTCCACTAACACACTTCATTCACCAAGGTTCTATTTCGAATAGTCTAAGAGACATTACTAGACCCTATTTGACTGTCAACCGTCACTTGGGGGTGTTTACACTTGCTTAGAAGTATACTATTCACTCCACTAACTCACTTTATTCACTAAGGTTCTATTTCGATTAGTCTAAGAGACACTACTAGACCCTATTTGACTGTCAACCTTCACTTGGGGGTGTTTACACTTGCTTAGAAGTATAGTATTCACTCTACAAACGCATATAAGTGTACTTTTTTTCTATCTTCACCCCTTCACGATTATATTTTAATACAGCTTAAGGATAGCGGGATTGTCTCCCGTTTAGACTATAATACCAGTTCAGGATTTTTCGTTTACGTCAGATAAAAGCTATATTAATTAGATGCGCCTATTGTTAGCATCAACTCTGTCTTACTCTTACAGTCGTATCATGACAATTATTATCGCAAAAAAAAAAAATACGTAATGAGAATATACTTATTGGTTTGTGATTCCATGTATCAGAGTCCACTTTTGTGTTTATCTACAAAATATAAATATAAAATACAATTACAAACTTTCAAGACGGACGATTATGTGGACCAATCCCGTGTCAACGGTCCTTTCAACTGCAATTGAAAAATGTATTGCAGTTTAAAGGACTGAACCGTTGCGATTGGACCACATAATCGTCATTCTTTGAAGAAGGACGATGATGTGCTCCAATCTCGGCGCATCAGTCCTTTAAACTGCAATTGAAAAATGTATTGCAGTTTAAAGGACTGAACCGTTGCGATTGGACCACATAATCGTCATTCTTTGAAGAAGGACGATGATGTGCTCCAATCTCGGCGCATCAGTCCTTTAAACTGCAATTGAAAAATGTATTGCAGTTTAAAGGACTGAACCGTTGCGATTGGACCACATAATCGTCATTCTTTGAAGAAGGACGATGATGTGCTCCAATCTCGGCGCATCAGTCCTTTAAACTGCAATTGAAAAATGTATTGCAGTTTAAAGGACTGAACCGTTGCGATTGGACCACATAATCGTCATTCTTTGAAGAAGGACGATGATGTGCTCCAATCTCGGCGCATCAGTCCTTTAAACTGCAATTGAAAAATGTATTGCAGTTTAAAGGACTGAACCGTTGCGATTGGACCACATAATCGTCATTCTTTGAAGAAGGACGATGATGTGCTCCAATCTCGGCGCATCAGTCCTTTAAACTGCAATTGAAAAATGTATTGCAGTTTAAAGGACTGAACCGTTGCGATTGGACCACATAATCGTCATTCTTTGAAGAAGGACGATGATGTGCTCCAATCTCGGCGCATCAGTCCTTTAAACTGCAATTGAAAAATGTATTGCAGTTTAAAGGACTGAACCGTTGCGATTGGACCACATAATCGTCATTCTTTGAAGAAGGACGATGATGTGCTCCAATCTCGGCGCATCAGTCCTTTAAACTGCAATTGAAAAATGTATTGCAGTTTAAAGGACTGAACCGTTGCGATTGGACCACATAATCGTCATTCTTTGAAGAAGGACGATGATGTGCTCCAATCTCGGCGCATCAGTCCTTTAAACTGCAATTGAAAAATGTATTGCAGTTTAAAGGACTGAACCGTTGCGATTGGACCACATAATCGTCATTCTTTGAAGAAGGACGATGATGTGCTCCAATCTCGGCGCATCAGTCCTTTAAACTGCAATTGAAAAATGTATTGCAGTTTAAAGGACTGAACCGTTGCGATTGGACCACATAATCGTCATTCTTTGAAGAAGGACGATGATGTGCTCCAATCTCGGCGCATCAGTCCTTTAAACTGCAATTGAAAAATGTATTGCAGTTTAAAGGACTGAACCGTTGCGATTGGACCACATAATCGTCATTCTTTGAAGAAGGACGATGATGTGCTCCAATCTCGGCGCATCAGTCCTTTAAACTGCAATTGAAAAATGTATTGCAGTTTAAAGGACTGAACCGTTGCGATTGGACCACATAATCGTCATTCTTTGAAGAAGGACGATGATGTGCTCCAATCTCGGCGCATCAGTCCTTTAAACTGCAATTGAAAAATGTATTGCAGTTTTAAGGACTGAAGCGTTGCGATTGGACCACATATTGTCATTCTTTAAGTAAACATACACCAATATGTCATTAAAGTGCAAGGCTCTACCGAAAGGTTCGCGTTTTTGCAATAAGCACAAGCTCCCAGGTTCGCTCATTTTTCTCGAAGCAAATTTGAACACCTCTGATTTCATAAGTTCAAATGTCAAGTTTCCCAAGGTTTTGTAGAAAATGAGGTAGACTATAGAGTTTTTCTGGCTATTCCGTCAAGTATGTCAAACTATAAACTATCCTGTTACATAATCATCCTAATACATTGAGTACCACACCAGTAAGGGTGATTCTCCTACACAAATTACCAGTTTTTCATCATAGATTCGTGAAAGTTTGCGATTTTGTGTCGAAAATTGACCAATTTTCTCGAATTCATCCAACTTTTTTCAGATTCGCCCGGAAAGGTGCCGCAAGCAGACTATAAGATGTCGAGACCCATGTACAGGAGTCACGTCCATGATTACAAGTTGTTATAGAAGAAAAAGGTCCATGGAATAAGTTTTTAGGTTAAGTTTTCAATGATAAATGTCAAATGTCATGTGTTACAATTTTGTAAAAAATGGTAAGTATAATGGTCGTGTTCAAGCTAAAGTGTCATTTCTTTTATTTTAGGGTTGATGGGAATATATGAACTTTAAAGCAGATGACTTTTAACTAATATAATTTCGCAGTTCGTAGATCAAGCCCGAGTAGCATTTATCGAAAGTTTACTAAGAGAAACTCATTCAGGACTACCATAACTGGATCATTCAAAAAGTGCATAGAGATAATAGGTATTCAGTTATACTGGGGTTGTTTAGTACGGCATTATTACACTTTGTTCTATGCTTATATCGCACTATGTTCATGTGAAAAAAAAGAGTTCATCCATGAATAAATATGTGTGTTTTTGTTTTCTGTTTATGAAGTCGTGTTTGTAGTACTGGTGTATGTATATTGCAACAACCGAAATTTATTTGATATATCAGGAAGTGACAACAATGAATTGCGTGGTGTATAAACTATTTCACATAAAGAAATTGAGTAGGTGGTTGATTGAGACTGGAAATTTTTGAGCGTAAAGCTTCTGAATCTAAAATTAGTACACCAACGTAATTGAACATTAGCGGCAAGGCATTTCATTGTCTGATCAATGTTATAAAGTACTTCGCTTCCGAAAAAAAAGCCGGACAATTTCTGAGGATTCGCGTTGCGTTACATTGCGTCCTAGACGCTTCCGTCTATTTTAGGCGTAACGCAAGACTTGTGGTTACGGTAGTATACAAGACAAGAACGGTATGTAATGTATTTTAGCGTTTATGAAGATAATTTTTTTCGTACGTTATTGTAAAGCTAACAAAATGTTCGGTTACGCTGAACGTGTGAAAGTGACAGAACTGAGAAGCATGAAATGGTAAAGTAAACTTTTGTGGATGCTTTTAGGTATTGTACGAGGATGATTTTTGTTCTATTTTCCTCTTTTTTCTGAGTTATTCACAGTCAGAAATTGTTCATTCCGATATACAAACTGCATTATTCGAGCTGTACTATGTATGTGCTGTCTCTTCCGTTCTTTCTCTTTCCCGTTATCTCTTTCTTCTGATCTTACTTTTTCTTTTTCTCTCTATCACTCCTTCTCCCTCTTCTTTTCCCGCTCTCTCTTTCTCTTCGAAGAGAAGTATTTATAATTTTACAAAATATTGACTAGAGCCTTGGCTCGGTCCCTCACCCCTCTCTCTAGTTATAGCTAATCTATGTGTGATTATAAGTAGTCACGAGCTGTTTTGCACAAAATGATTTCTGACGCGAAATCTGGGTTACTGTAGGCGATAATCAGTTTAGTGGACGGCTTGAGAAGTGGTAACCATGGCGATAATTACGGATATCGCTAGGCCTTTACGTATGCTCTACGGATCAAACGTCTGCACCCTCTCGTTTTACATTGTCTCTAGCCATCGTCTCACCGATTTTGAGGAAGTAGATTTTTTGAAAGTTAAAAATGCTCGGATAACGATCACGGCGTTCTCAACAACAGCTTTATAAAATAAGGAACTCGCGTCCTCAATTTTAGACGCTCCGCAAATGATTCGCGTGAAAATAAGCGCGATACGCAGCGAATTAGTGCTGCGACCATTCCAAATTGCAGTGGGATACAGTGTCCCGCCACGAAAACTTTGTGGACGGAGCTCAATACAAGTTTAATCGCAAAAATTACTGTAGGCGAGAACGCCGTGCGATGAAATAAAACTAACAAACTTCAAAGACTGTTTCGTGAACTGACATTGCCAATCCTTCAACTCCCCCTATTTCGCGACTCTACTGTACCCAGTTTGGATTTGGATCGACTTTTGCGCTGTTTGTAGTTGATTTCAGTGCATTTTGGGCGAATTTTTTATTTAACAATGAACTGTTTTCCGTTAAACGCGCCAGTTAACCGGTAACCGAATTTATGGTTAACACTTTTGCTAACCACTTGGTAACCGCAAATTTCACTTTTCACCCAAAAGACGTTGAAAACAGGGTTACTGAAGAGTTAATAGAAAAATGTGAAACTGTGAAAAATGGTTAACGGTTAACTGGCAGGGTTAACGAAATTCGCGATTCCTTGTGGAATTTGCCTGCATTTTGGCGTTGTTCAAAGATTCTGATGTGTTTAGAGATTAGATTACAACTAAAGTTTGATCAGCGCCCATAATATCAGTGGAAACCTCTCATGAACCCATACATCAGCTTAGAAACTGGAAAATGCTTATAAAACTATATGTATCAGCCAAAGTTGAACCAGATTGAGAGAGTGTGGCAGCGAGAGACCGCCAGACGGCTCGAGAACGGTAGTGCGCAACATGTTTTGCACAAAAGTGCAGAGGAGAGAGTGTGCGAAATGAAGAGACTTAGAGATGGAACGGTTTCATCACGTGACAGTGTCGAAATCCGTTTACTACAAAGTTTTCACACAAAAAATGAAAATGAGGGGGCGAGATCTTTTATCGATTTGGTTTTTGGTTCACTTTTAAAAATTATTTTCAGTATTTGAATGTAAGCAGATGTTTCACGGAATTGTAGACCAGCTTGGTGCCTTTAACAGTACTTTTTTGTCTTCTAATATTTTGTGATTGTCGAAGTTAAATTAGTTTAAGCGAAGCATACTGTATACTTCAACTTGTGCTGTGTAATATTTCCTAATTTGAAGAAGCTCATTCTCTGAAAGTACGCGTTATTCTAATGAGAATGGGGTTCTCTCTCTCTCTCTCTCTCTCCCCCTCTCTCTCTTTCTCCCTCTCTCTCTCTCTCCCCCTCTCTCTCTTTCTCCCTCTCTCTCTCTTTCTCCCTCTCTCTCTCTCTTTCTCCCTCTCTCTCTCTCTCTCTTTCTCCCTCTCTCTCTCTCTCCCCTCTCTCTCTCTCTCTCTCTCTCTCTCTCCCTTTCTCTCTCTCTCTCTCTCCCCCTCTCTCTCTTTCTCTCTCTCTCTCTCTCTCTCTCTCCCTTTCTCTTTCTCCCTTTCTCTCTCTCTCTCTCTCTCTCCCTCCCTTTCTCTCTCTCTCTTTCTCTCTCCCTTTCTCTCTCTCTTTCTCTCTCCCTTTCTCTCTCTCTCTTTCTCTCTCTCTCTCTTTCTCTCTCTCTCTCTCTCTCTTAGAATGCTAACTTTACGCGACTATTCAGTTTGCTTCTAGTATACAACGAATTTGATGAATTCACCTTCATTAGCATAGCTGTAACGTGTTCATCACCACGCAAACTCGGATTTCACAGACGTGCGATGATTTTGAAAGCCAGGACCATGTTAAATGAAACAATGCATTGTACGTAATTCTATGTCCGCGTAACAGGGTGACCATACACTTTTCTTCCCAACTTTTCTTCCCATTCACCCTTTTGGAGTGCTTTATACTATGTGGAAAATTACGTGTTCAATCGCGAATGAATTTCATTCTATTATATCTTAGTGGATTCACAAAATTATTTGCGAGGTTTTTCCGAAGTTCTACAATGTTGCTACAAAGCTATTTTCGCCCAACTCTACGCACTAACAATAGTAAAGACAATTTCATTTTCGAGCTTACCCTTTTTCAATCCGTTTTCATGAATTCCGTCTAGTCCCTTACTATTTTTGTTTCTAACTTGTAGCTGTTATGTTTCAGATAAAAGCGATCTCCGTCTTTTGCAATAACTTATTTTGCCCTCCTGAGGCCGAGACAGTGTGCGGAATGAAGAGACGCAGAGTCGTGTATGGTTTGTCGTCACTCCCAGTGAGACTTTAACAGTGCGCTAATGCATTTGTTTTCAGAAAAGGTAATTCTGGGAACGTAAAACCTGTATTTCCCATGATTAACATTGATTCCAAATTCATTGGCACGTTGTCAAGGTGGCAATGGGAAAAAGGGAGAACTATGCTGTCAATTACTGAATGAATGTAGCACTTCCATTCAACTTTGGCATACATGTGTTTCTCGAGCTTTTTTGTTCTATTTTCGATTTGTTTTGCCCTGTCTTGTTCTTCCAAAATGGCATAATAGGATACATTATCGAAAAACATTTCTCTGAAATTTCGAAGTTATGTGCTCAGTGAAAGTGAGTTAACGTTTATGATTTTTTCCTAATACCATCGAAAACTCTTCATGATAACAAATGTATGAGTTTCGAATGAATTTAGTACTAATAGGTCTCTGAATGTTCAACTGTTCACTACTAAGGCCCAAAGGTAGGACGAATTTGTCTTTATGGAATCACCCCTCTTCTTACAATGGAATTCAGAAATACCCAAATTTCAACAATAAACCCTAGGATGAGTTTTTAATATTCTCCCTTGTTTTATAGTTTGATCATCCAAAGTACGTATGCTAGAAGATCCCGACACCTTCATCCCATCCTGCGTCTCCTCAAACATACGCTATTTCTCTGCTCTTACATCCCGCCGAGATGTAAGAGACGAGAAATAGGGAGGCAGAGCGAGAGACGCAGGATGGGATGAAGGTGTCGAGATCTTCTAGCATACGTACTCAGTTAAACACTTGGTTTTCAATCAAGTTCTTTGGACAACGTAAGGCCGTATGTATGAGTATCCGGGCACCCCGATACCGCCCTGCGTCTTTTTGAAGATGTACTGTTTTCTTGCTGTTACTTTCCATCTTTGGGGAACTCTCCTAGAGCAGGGTGTGGTAGGAAGTGAGGGAAAATAGAAATAGAGAGAGAGATAAAAGAGAAAGAAAGAGAGAGAGAGGGGGGGGGGGCGCAAGCGAGGATGGTACGCGTCATACTCCTGCGAGCGGCCTGGGGTGTGCGTAGTTTTCCGAGGATAATACCTCAGAATAGCAAGAGATTTGGGTTAGACTCCTATGACATGTGCTACGACATAAATGTCGTGTACATAATACCTTTCCCAGAACACGTGGTATCCAAAAGGCTCATCCTGGGTTAAGATAAGATGGTTTTATACGTCACAAAACGACAAATATAGTCCACCAAATACATATGTAACTCTTTTAAATATTGCGAAATACTAAAATTCATGACCTTTAGTATACTGTGTATATTGTTTTTACTGTGTAATAGTTTCAGGATTAAACGTCACAAAACGACAAATGTAGTCCAAATACAACTCTTCTAAATAATGCGAAATACGTGACCGAACATAGATCAACATATACTGTATGTCTAACTTACTGCTGTGTGTGAAAATAGAGTTACTTCGACTCTTCTGAACTCTTCGAAAGATTGCGAATTACTATAGTTCATGTCCAAATAAAAACAGAAGCATACTGTATCCATACCTTTCTGCTGTGTACAAGTTTAAGGGTAGAACGCCAGAACGTCAAAAAACGACAACTTTAGTCCAACAAACTACGTTAATTACGTATGATTATTTATTGCTAAATATACAAACGTTCTGCTATTTTGTACTTTGATCTCCTTGTGTTAAGGTCGAATTCATGACTTCTGCTGTGTTACGATACTCTGACACGCGGTCAAAGTTAGAAACAACGGACGTTAACTGATCGTTCTCAGATGGAAACAACGAATTTAACGAAGCTTGGTCCAAGCCCACCTAGTGAACTAAGAACTACACTAGCAATTATGTCAAACACGTTTTCAGTGACCAACGTTAGGTAACTAGTGGTATCAGATTTCTTGGTTAAAGGGGGACAGAAAGGAGAGTTAATATGAAAGAGCTTAACAAGAGAAACCGATAACTATAACTTTTAATTCAGACTAACGAACCTAATTTGCATACGGTTGACACGTGTTTACCTGTTCTGACGCGCGTAACGTTATATTTAGGTACCCCAGGGTACCTAAACTAGCTTTTCTTTCTGCCCCCCCCCCCCCTTTAATCTATAGTTTATTCCAACCCTACTGAGACTTCTACTGTATAATTTCCAAACGTTGAGCCATTTCCATTCACGTTGATTTCGACAGAACACTTGACAATTTTCGCATGCGGTGGTATAGTCCATTTCACGCAACAATAGCCGCAACAATAATTTCACGCAACAATAGTATTTTTTATATCTTGTAGGTATTTTAATTAGTTTAAACTTCGTGATTTCGCTTTTCATATAGGTTACTACAAGCATGGAAAACAGTGAATCTGAATAAGTACTTGTTGGTTAGATAAATGCCCTTGAATATTCGAAAGATTACTGTAGAAAGTCATCGACTGGTGAAACGAACTATATTTTATGCCACAGACACCTACTGAATGTGTTTCCAATGAAGTCTCAGTTCATAGTGGAAAAGAGAGACTGCATTTGTACTGTAGGCGTCTCAGTAGCAATGGTGAGGACTGTACTAATAACTTTTCAGAGGAACACCTGGTCGAGTCGGAGTGAAAACGGATGCATACTGTGTGCTTTACTTTTCGCTGTGTACCGATAGTCGAACAACCACAGAATCTTTTAAGGAAATTACGTCGACGACCAAGGAGAGACGGAAACACACGTTGTATCGCAGTTACTGCTGTGTCTTGCTCCGACCATGGATTACAAAAATTGACCTTTGGTCTCATCTAGGTATGAGTCATAACTTTCAAGCACTCCGTTTTCGAATCAAACCCATGAGGGGAAAGTTGTACAGTCCTTCTGTGTTTGTAGTTTCATGGTTAATTATGCCGTAATTACGTCAAGATCAAACTAAAACATGTTGTCACCTCCTATATAGTCTTTTTCATTCCTACTGAGACTGCTACAGTAAGATTTCAAAACTTCCAAACCGCTTTCCTCACTTAATTGTAATAGAAAAGGTTGAGAGTTTTTGCACCTCATTCTCGTACTCAGAGACAGTAAGTATACGAGTGGGTTTTTGATGAACTAAGTTTTCAGCTTCACAAAAGCCTTCGGAAATTTCGTGAGGTTACTGTAGGAGTCTCAGTAGGAATGGTGTGAACTATATAGTTCGTTTCACCCATCGATAACAGTCAGCCATGCTGGCCGAGCGCACCCTACATTGCAGGCGACTGATCTGGCAGCTTGCCAGTTTTTTCATGGCAAATAAAAATTCGAATATTGGTTATTTTAGGATTTTTGCAACTTTTTTGTTTTCAAAAGATTACCACATGATCGGGGAGTAATTTAAACAACTTTTGGTGCGATAAAATGAGCATTGAAAAACGGCCAGAAAAGATGGTTGGATATCACTGTTTTTAGTTTGGGCCACCATGTTCAGATGGCCGGCTGCTTGTGGGCGCCGCACCAGCCATCACAGCTGAGTTCAATACCCAGCTGATGTACAATTTTGATTAGGCTTATCGCTGTTGGAAACTTTCCAACACAATTGACTCCGCCCACTAAAATCTACGGTACCTGGCTGCTATCGATGGTTGAAACGAACTATAGCTTGGTGAGAACCATTCTGACCAGAGTTTTATTGACAGCGTGCCAAGATTTTCCGATGACTATGTCTTGGAGCAGACGTAAGTCTTCTGAAAAAATCATTAACGTTTTATGATGAAACGGAACAACAGCTGACAGAGATTGAATTTTTCTTTGGAAAACTGCAAAGTGGGGAAAAAAAGCCTGGAAATGTTAATTGACACGCTGCCAAGTCGCAATGGGAATGACCGGAACTATAGCCATGTTCTCTGAAGCATGAACGCTAGTGGATACGCTAGCTCTGAAAAATAATCTAGTAGTTTTCCAAGGTATTACGGTATTCACGCGGCTCTATGGTATATTCCCACGCTTGCGGCATTCGCGTAACCTGTACTAGATACGACACACTGGCGTTTATAGGGGAGCTGTATTCATAAAACGACAATCCATCAAATCCCGAAATTGCCTAACAACAATAGTTGTACAAAATGGCAATAAATGTATAACTATTTTAGAAGTACTTTTAAGTATATTATTTTTGGTAAAAGCTTAATTTATTAAGTTTCTAACATTTAATATGAAATTTAAGAATAACCGTTGCCCGGGTCAATACTTCAGCTACCGTAACCCGAAACGCTAGTAGATTCCCTAGTTGATATCAACATCGGGTTTTTTCCTCGCGTATCTACTAGCGTTCAGGCTTCAGAGTTCTTGGGAAGAAACATTCTGACGAGAATTTTCTTGACATTAACTGGCTTACTAAGTGAATAGTATGTTTTATAAAAACCTTAACAACTATTTGTCCATACCCTAAAGTTTCTGCGAATAAACTTTCAGAAAGGTTTCTCCGATCCCTCCCTACTTGTACATACTTTGTAAAGATTGAAAATAGTTTGCTTAATGCTCATCTATCGCAAGAAATGCCAGACTTGCGGGATTAAAACACTATATATTTGATTAGTTTATTGAGCCATGAACGAGCTTAAAATGGCGAATCGAACATCGAAAAAAGTAAAATGATTATAAAATCCCGAGAAGGTTGTGAGTTCGAACTTTGACATTCTGATTAAAAACTACTAGTGACACAGTTTTCAGGGAAAACACACGATTGATAAGTAAAAGTTGTAAAAGTGCAATTCTGTTCAAGAACGAAATGAAAAAAAAACTTTTAAAGCAGGACGATTATGTGGACCAATCCCGTGTCAACGGTCCTTCAAACTGCAATTGAAAAATGTATTGCAGTTTAAAGGACTAACGCGTTGAGATTGGACCACATAATCGTCCTTCTTTAAAAACACTTTAAATAGCGAGGCAGCATATATTAGAATATTATACAAGATTTATTGAAGTATAATATACATTATGATTACTGCGAAATAACTATCAAGATGCTTATGCTTCGTGAAAGAAGAAAGAATATTGAGCAATAATTATAACATGTTATTTATTTGAACAAAATATATTGTGCCACTAGTACGTTTTCGATGTTATAGTTATATAAATGTCTGAGAAAAAACCCAAAAATCGTCTTGAATCAGGGTCGAAACGATTTTTGAGTTCATCTTTCACTGAGCACATTCATATAACTATATCATATACCTGTTTTCTCAAACAATATTCAACAAATATCGACTTTTATTTCTCATCGATTTTTTGTCGATCCCCAAGATCATCAAAAAGCGGTGAGTCCGCGTGCTGATCTCAACGTATAGCACATATTCTCTGCGCGTCGGCCACCCTCTCGTATTCGTGTGCTCTCTCGTCGGGGCAACCGGTCGGAACACCGATTTCTTTCTCTCTAATTTCTTTGCACTTTCTTCTCGAAGGGAAAAAAACACTCTCAGCTCTCAGAAAGAACATGATTTGCACTTTTTCGTAGGAACAGTTGTTTGTGTGGTAAAAAGGTAGAAAAATGGGATAGTTCTACGGTTATTAATGAAATTTATGTGTATTATTAAAAATTTACCCGTTCTTATTACTATTAATAACTGAACATCATTTGCACTTTTTCGTAGGAACAGTTGTTTGTGTGGTAAAAGGGTTGAAAAACCAGATTTCAGGAAATTATGTGCTACAAATAGTTTTGTTTCCATTAAACATAACAATACAAACAAGATATTTAAAGCGAAAGAACGTTTGCTCACGTTACGACGCTACAGAGAGTTGTAGTTTGCTTTTACCCCAGCATTGCTGTGTTTGTAGTTTAATATTCATTTTTGGTTGGAAGTCGGGAACTATGACATGAATCGAGACCAAACTACAAAAATGATGAATGATATGATTTTATTGTTATGTTTAGTGGAAAGAAAACTACTTGTAGCACATAATTTCCTAAAAATTCATCATTTTTTGTAGTTTGGTCTCGATACATGTCATATAGTCTGTTCCACGCACTTATAACCCTCTACAGTAGTCTGCGCGAACTTCCAGGTCAGCGTTTCGCAGTCTGATGTTTTTAGAATGATTTCAAACTGTGCTATTCTGTTTTCTACGTTCAGTTCTACAAACTCTGAAAGTTTGAAAGCAAAATAATAATTTATTCATTAGAAAAAGCCTCCTGAATATTTTACATATTACTGTAGAAGGACATTGATTGGTGAAACGAACTGTAGTTCCCGACTTCCAACCAAAAAGGAATATCAAGCTGTTTGACCGGAAGTTCTGCACATCTACTAGTCAGTAGTGACGTTTTCTCTCGAATGCGCCCATTTTAGATTTAATTTATGTCTAAAAAATTGTTACAAAACAAATTCTGCACAAAACTTCCAGTTCCCGAATCGTCTGCAGTTATTCCTTGCTCTCATCAAAACAGTGAAGTCACAAGTTACGTCTTCTCAGTTTGCAACTTTTTCTGAGAGCTCTAGCGTCAATTATTATCATTATTACCGTAACCCACGTGACCGATTGTGGGTAATGGACTTGTTTTGCCAGACAGTTTTCTTGTTAATCATGACTATGTGACATAGGATAGAACGGTTGCTAGGAAGTGGATACAATATAAGGGTACTTGTAGTAAACAGCAATTAGGAGGGAATCAAACCTCATATAGTTTGGAGAGTTAAACCAGGAAACTAGATGATCAGTCACGGTATAGAGAGAGCAAGGAAGAGAAGAGAGAGAGAGAGAGGGGGGGGGGGAGAGAGAGAGAGAGTGAGATAGATATAAAGAAAGACAGGGAGAGGGGGTGAGAGATGCCATTGTGTGAGAACAGAGGAATTGAGAGGCACACACGAGTAGATGGAGTTGAAAATAGTGAGATATGGAAAAAAAGATACAACATAAGGTTGGCATAGTTGTCGCCAACAAAAAGGCGGGAGGATACTGTATATCTCACTTTCCGCTGTGTACGCACACATATGCTCGATTCCAAAGCCTGCCAGGTTATCTGCTTGAATAGCGCAGTCGTTAGCGTCATTCTACAAATCTTTTGCTCGCAGGTTCGATTCCGACGAGAGACAGAAAATTATAAGTTTGGCACCCTCTATAATCCTCGTCAAAACTGTGTGGAACCTGAGCGGCTGGAGAGACATGAGAGGGATAGAGAAAGAGAGAGAGATATGAGAGAGAGAGATATATAAAAGGAGGAAGAGTTACGAGGAAGTGCTGTTCAGCCTGGGAGTTTTACAGCATTTAATCAGTAAATTTAATGATCAGTCATAGTATAGTCTTCGTTTTATCTACGTTAAATTTTGGTGCAAAGGTGAGGAATAGAATAAAAAAGATAAGGAAAGAGGAAGAAAAAGAAAAAAAGAAAGAGGGACGAAAAAATCCAAAACAATAGAGCAAGAAGGGAACGAGATGAACCAGTAACAAGCAATAAACGACGAAGAAGGAGAAAGAAGTGGAGAGAGAGAGAATGGAGATAGAGAGAGAAAGTAAAAGAAGTAAAGAGAAAGAGAGAGAGAGAGTGAGAAAACGAAAAAAAGAAATATAGAACCAACTTTTTCACCCCTTTTCTATGAAATCTGTCTCGATCCCTGTTTTTCAGTTTCACTTTACGAGTCTCCTGCCGCTAATCAGCATCTAATATGCCAGATTATACATGGCGATTATGAAGTGTTTATAATCAACCGGTAAATTAACTAGTAAATTACCCGGTGAATTATATATTTGCAACCGGCTGCATTTCGAACAAGACAGAACACAAAACACAACAGGAAGTTATATACTAGTTGAATGTTCAGGTGAAAGTGAAACGTGTAAAATCCAAAGAACGTGCGACGTGAAGAAAAATCAATGTAACGAGTAGGGTTGTTAATCGACTTCAAAATTTCGAGTTTTCGAGTTTTCGAGTTTTGGGAAATTTTGAGTTTTCGAGTTTTCGAATTTTGGAAAATTTCGAGTTTTCGCGTTTTTGGAAATTTTCGAGTTTTCGAGTTTTGAGAAATTTCGAGTTTTCGAGTTTCGAGTTCGACTCAACTCGAAAATTTTCGAGTTTTTTCGAGTCGAGTCGAGTTTCGAGTTCGACTTTAACAACCCTAGTAACGAGTGACCAAATCGTTGTTGGAGTTTGATGGCGATATACGCGAATATTTACGAGTTTCAACCGAAAAGCAGCCGCATTAAACTACAAACACAGGATTGCTTGGCAAGTAGCGAACAGACTTGAACATGTGCTATAGTCCTTTTCATTCCCACTGAGACCCATTGGCATCGTGCCAAGATTTTTGAATGGCTATTTCTCAGACCAGATAAAAGTTTTCTAAAGATATTTTTTTATTGACTCGTACTTATGAAACTAAAAAACTTCTAACAACGATTTGCAGTTCATTGGAAAACTCCAAAGTGGTTGAAAATCGCTTCGAAAATCCATTGGCTCGCTGCCAAGTCTCAGTGGGAATGACCCCGACTGTAGAATATTCCGTACCTTTCATTCCGTTCGGCGTCTCTTTGCTTTCCGCACTGTCTCACGACTCTCACGTATTCCCGCGGGTGTCAGAGGCAGAGAAATAGCGTGTTTTTGAGGAGACGCAGGTTGGGATGAGTGGGTATTCATGAGTTTTGCCTCTGTTGTTACAGAAAGCAGTTTGTGTCGGTTGTGAAATGTCCAGCAGCCTATTTCTGAGCAGTTCATTGCACACTTTTGCTGAGATAGATAATCGGATAAAACCACTATTCTTGGCGTCTAAATCTCAGAAGTCCGAGAATTCTTCATTACGGTATGTTGTTTTCGGTTGTTAAATCCTTCTAGGAGATGCTTTCACACCAATTTGAGTGAAAGGATAGAGAAAAAACTGAGAACTAACTTGTAAACCTAATATACAAGATATAAATTGAATAGTCACGTAAAGTTAGCATTCTAATGAGGCGTCGCGTGCACTTTGTCATTGCACGTTTGTGAGCTCGGATGTGTTAAACATGTTTCACGTGACCGTGCGATTGACTAACTGTATAGCCATACATAGTAACCTATAGTTCTTGTTATTTTTACGTAGAGTGTAGTCTATTCGTAACTTTCTATTCGTAATTTCCAAGAAAAACGATTCTATTCATTTACTACTTTCAGGTTTTTCTCGGACTATAAGCACAGAACGGCACACCAATCTGTTGTGTTTGTAGTCTGACCCTTTGACACGTGGTTTTTGACGGATTTGCTAGTGTTTACTGATCAAACTACAATCTGAATTCTATCACAAGAACACGTACAAGACACGTGTTTTCACGTGAACATTATAATTGCTGTCATTTATTCACGTGTTTTTTCACGTGAATATTTTCATGACTAATTCCCTTGCGAAGACTATCTTGAGTTAATTTGGCGAACGGGGGAGGACGAACAAAAACTATGCACTTTGCACCCCAAATATTGACACTCGTCATGTTAAGAGAAAAGGAGAGGGATAAGCTCTTTCTCTCTCTCTCTCTCTCTCTCTCTCTCTCTCTCTCTCTCTTTCTCTCTTTCTCTCTCTATCTCTCTGTCTCTATTTTCCTTCCTCCACTCTCTCTCTCTCTCTCTCTCTCTCTCTCTCTCTCTCTCTCTCTCTTTCTCTCTTTCTCTCTCTATCTCTCTGTCTCTATTTTCCTTCCTCCACTCTCTCTCTCTCTCTCTCTCTCTCTCTCTCTCTCTCTCTCTCTCTCTCTTTCTCTCTTTCTCTCTCTATCTCTCTGTCTCTATTTTCCTTCCTCCACTCTCTCTCTCTCTCTCTCTCTCTCTCTCTCTCTCTCTCTTTCTCTCTCTTTCTCTCTCTCTCTCTCTCTTCATTACACACACTCTCTCTCTCTCTCTCTCTTTCTCTCTTTTTCTTCCCTCTGTCTATTCTTATTCTTCTTCTTCCTTCTCTCATCTAGTAGTATAATCAGATAAACCTTGAGTTAGCATCGACCCTATTTAAAACAGAGAGCAACACATCTCTCCTTCTAATGCAAAATGGCGCTAAACTGAGATTCCCCAGGGAGTTGTCTCTACCTCTCTCTCTCTCTCTCTCTCTCTCTCTCTCTCTCTCTCTCTCTCTCTCTCTCTCTCCATATCTCTATGTATTTTTCTCTCTCCTCTCTTTTTCTCTCTCTCTATCTCTCCTCTCTAACTACCCTTCTCTCTCTCCCTTTCTCTCTATCTCTGCCCTCTTTCTATTTCTCTCTCTTCCTTGTTTCTCTCTTTTTCGGCGCCAAACTCACCACCCCTAGGGAGTTGGAACTTCTTTCAAAGCTAGACAGAATTTGGCTCAAATAGACGTTTTATGTCCTGGGAATAACTTGAGAAGGTCAGAAAAATAAGTTTCGATATAACGTTCTAAAATTGTTAAATAAAAAACCTTGAAAAAAACAATATGTTCCAGAGGTTTTGAGCTAATTTTGATGGGAAAAGTTCAGAAATTGATAAAAATACTGTTAGTCAATTGCACAGTCACGTAAAGCATGTGTAACACAGCAGAACTCAGAAATACGTGCAATGACAAAGTGCACGTTTCCTCATTAGAATGCTAACTTTACGTGACTATTCAATTTACTTCTAGGATAAGACTCAATTTTCTGCTCAAAACCAACAAAAAAACGAAATTTTTCGAACAATCACTACTTTTAAGGTCAGTGATTCCTTATGAACAAGTATAGTTGAACCATTTGGTTTTGATGAAAATATCTACTTTTAAAGCAAGAAAAGTTATTCTGAGAGTTCCCTAGTTAATTGGGGTGGATATACATAATGTACGCGTCTGCTCTTCTCAATCAGATGAAACTAGGTGTCGCGGTCGAGTTAGAAAAAACTTCATGTAAAACGTGTAAAATACGTCAAGTAAAACACAAATACGGGATTCTTACGAAGATTTACAATGAAAAATTTGACCGAAGCTGAAACAAAATTGTTGGTTTTTTACGTGTTTCACGTTTTTACGTATACGTTTTACGTTTTAAAAACTGCAAAACGTCATATAAATACATATAACTTGTAAATAGACCTGATGTTCTACGTGAACCATCTTATTATATAGTTTGGTCGAGTATATCGAGGTTATACTACTAGCCGTTTCTCATCGATCTTTTGTTTACTAGTGAAATTACCGGCACTGAATCACCTAAACATGCCTCAGTATTTAGGAAATGGAGATGTGTGAAACTTTTACGTGTATGATCAATAATCGTTTGCGTGAAAAAGCTAATTAAAATCATCATGAAAAACATGAGTATCGATTTTCGAACAAACATGTCATTGGTACAGAAAAGAGCATAGAAAAAGTAATCGAGTGAAGTTCTTTGAGAATTGATGGTTTTTCGGAAAACCAAATTAACTGACAATCATGAAACTGAAGAGAAACAACGGGATTGAGGACCCAAAAAACTAAAAACAATTGAGAGAAGAAATTGTCAAGAATAAGAATGTATATAGAAAGTGTGCTAAATTACTCTAGAAGTACTAGCAGTATTCAACGAATCGTGATATATAACTATCAAATGGATACTTGAATTACAATATTGAGACACAGAGAGATAGATTGAGATAATAATAGAAAAAGAGAGAAAGAGGGAGAGGGAGAGAGAGAGAGAGAAAGATTTTTCACCTACCAGAACAACACACGAAGTACGGTTTTGACGTGATACCAAAACAGGAAGGGAGCAGAGAGAAAGGGAGAGATACATTGAAAAGACGCGTATCAAATTTTCACATACCGGCACTGAGAGAGTCCACAGAAAGTATAAGTTCACTCGTACATGAAAAATATGGATATTGACTTTCTACTCACCAGTACTAGGAGAGGCCACAGGAAGTACGGTTTCGGTCGTTGCTTAAAGGCGAAGGGAAGGCTAACGAGAAGTGCGACCAGGTGACTAGAACACCACACGAGACGACCCATTCCGCCGTCTAGGTACTCCGCTACGCAGCCCTGAAATGTTCGGGATTTTACTTTCACCCCCCACCCCCCCCCCCCCTCCCGCCTTTAATAGAAACATCTTCGAGATATTCGGGATTGGGAATGGTTTTCACTGTCCAGTTAACCAGTGATGAGCAGAAAATGGAAACTATCGAATTATAGCGTAGAAAAACCGCTGAAGTGACTTTACGTGATAGCTAACCTTGATACCCCAGACGGAATAGAAGAGACCGACGTCGAAAATGACAGCGTCCGCCGCCTCCAGCGGCAGCGTCCCGTTCTCGAAGTCGCAACGGAGAATCTGTCAATCAAACTATAGTCATTGTCACTTTCACGTGAATTTCACGTGAGGTGCACGTACATTCTACGTGAAATTACCGGGTCTTCCAACCTAATAGTTCTCAATGATTCTACAATCTTTTGTAGATAGCTGACTTTTGATTGGGTTTTACACGCTCCACGTATCTTTCAGACTCACAACGCCCACTTTATACTAGAAGTAAATGTAATAGTCACGTGAAGTAAGCAGTCTAATGAGGCTTCGTGTACTTTGTCATTGAACGTTCCTGAGTTCTGCTGTGTTCAACATGTTTCACGTGACTGTGCAATTGACTAACAGTATACCTCATACATAAACTATCTCTTTTTGGAGTTAAAACCCCTACATATTACATATCCGTGCTCGGTCATTTCAGAGCTCAAACTATTCACATCTCAGGGATTAACTAACGCATACTTAGAATATTAGATGCGGCTAAAACGATTCTGATTTCTGATTAAATCTCACGCATGAAAAAGAAAGCTCTAACTCGATATATATTAAGTTATTCATTTGAACAAAATATATTTAAGTAACTAGGACGTTTCGAATGTTATAGTTATATTAATGTGCTCAGAAAGAGATGAACTGAAAAATCGTTTCGACCCGGATTCAAGACGATTTTTGGGTTTTCTTGGAGGGTCGGGTCATCATCAGTTGAACCATGTAATTCCATAGATCTCGAGTTTCAATTTCACATCCTGCCGGGATACAAGTCAAACTGTACACGAAGAGAGATACGCAGGATGGGTGGAAGGTTTCAGTATGTTCTAGCATACGTAGATAAGTACACTGGGCTAGGCGACGGAAAGATTTCGAGTACTACATGTTTTTATTGTTTTTACTATACTAGAAGTCAATTGAATGTGAAGTTAGCATTCTAATGAGGCATCGTGCACTTTGTCGTTGCACGTTTCTGAGTTCTGCTGCGTTCACCATGTTTCACGTGACTGTGCAATTGACTAACAGTATATATTTTGATCTACCCGACTCACCACGCGATGCACCGCATATGACCGCATGTGCTGCGCGACGCCCCAGCCACACACAATAATCTGAATACAGCCCAACCAGAGACAGAGTTGCGAGTTCAGAAAACGGTAGCGACAAAATCGCGTCGACTCGTCGCTGACGCGCACTAGGCCCATCAATGGGCCGCGCCTTTCGCTCCGCCCCCTTTTGTTTCTTCTAAATTGTCCAATAAAATGCCCCCGGGGCACCACCGAGTCGAGATAAAAAACAACGTCGTTTGTCAATTGTCCACTCCGCGTTCTGAAATGTGCGAAAAGTGCCAGTTTTGGCGAGATATTTTATGGGTTCGGAGGGGTTGCACTTTGGTTCACTATGTTATGACTAGGGTTTCACGTAATATTCACGTGTACTTCACGTGACACGTGTCTCACACGTGCATTCGAGTGTGCGAAAAGTGCCAGTTTTGGCGAGAGTTTGGAGGGGGTTGCACTTTGGTTCACTAAGTGCAACCCTAAGTTTCACGTTTGAGTTGCGTGTACTACACGTGATATGTGTCTTACACGTGCTACGTGTTTTTCATGTACACTGGCGTTCTGGCATGTGCGAAAGTGCCAGTTTCGGCAGGATATTTCATGGCTATGAAGAGTTGCAGTTTGGTTCACTAGGTTTTGGTTGAGTTTTCACGTTCAAGTCACGTGTACTTCACGTCATACTATGTAGATGATTTACTACTTGTGAACAATGTGTGCTTGTTAATTTAATCGACTGCGTCTTAAAACTAAGTCAAAGCAAGTTCTGAGGTGAAAACCTAAAAAGCACCAAACTGTAGATCAGATGAAAAAAGTTTCCAACTTGTTTACGTGTATTTTAGGTAGCCCTCTCGAGCCTCGTAATGATCTAAGAATTGTTCGAAAACTCTATTTCTCCATTCTACAATCTATATCTATAATAATCTATAATATCTTATCTATAATATAATATAACACCTATAATCTATATAAAAATCTGTAATGCTGAAATCTGTTTTCAACTTTTGAGAGAGTTAAAAACACTCTTTATGTTTGTTATGTTTTTGTTATGTTTTTTCGTTTTTATTAGTTCACAAGCAACAACACAGTGTTGACGTTGACTATTTATTTCACTCGAGTTCAATTATTACGCACCGGACGTAAAATACATTTATGCTCTCTCTAACCACAACATCTCTCTCTGCGATCTCGCGAAATTACATCATCTCTAAACTGCGTATCACAGAGAGAAATCTTGGGCGAAAACTCGTTATTATTATGAGGTCCAGACAACGACACACGAAAACTATCGATACAGTATGCCTCGACTTTTAAATAAAAAAAGACCGGAAAAAGACGAGATTCTCAAAATAGCTTGCGCAAACCATAGTTACATTCAACGGGAAAAGCCAGTGTGCAGAGAACAAAACAGAAGAACTAGGGATACAGTATATCAGCGGAGCGGTGCCTATCAGCGTATATCAGCGGAGCGGAGCGAAGTCGTTCACTCTGCGTCTCTGTTCTTCACACACTGACTAAGCTCGAAAAGCGTGTAAGTGAGGAGATTAATTAAGGGAAAACTCATTTGCACGCGTTTTCGAGCTCTAATCTTAATAAGAATTCAAGTTTCAAAACAAATAGAAAGAAAAAAGACTAAATACAATTCGCCGTATAGAAGAGGAGAGATTTGTATGAGGACACTCGCCAAATGGAGGGGGGGGGGCGAAAGTATAAAAAGAGGTCCGATAATACAAATAGTACATTATTAATACAATCACTATTATGAAATGAGTAGTAGAGAATGCAAAAACCGAATTCAAAAAGCTCAAGAGCTTCAAGAGAGAAAGAACTACAAAATATGCGTGTAGTGCTACATGAAAATAATTATAGTAAGGGTACATACAAAACACGTGAAAACACGTGAGGAAAACGTCAAAACTCTTTGATCCGATAGGAGAACATCACAACAACACGTGAGGACATGTTAACCGTTTTCGTAAACGTCAACTTAAAAGACTTGATGGGGAGGTCAGAGAGAAGCACGTAAAAACGTGAATCGCGTGAGAACTACAAGTGTTTTACATCAATCTTCATCAAAAACTCTCCTCTGACCTCTTATAACTTAATTAATACCAAAAGACAGGAGATGGAGGTACCAATGTGGTTCCCCTTCTATTCTAGAGCCTGTTCCAACTTGATCATGGGAGTGCGAAGTTGGTCGTAGGCCATGGCCAGACTGTTCAGGTTCAGCTGCTGGTTCTCGTTGGAAATCATCGGAAACGCCGTCTGCAGCAGGTTCAGAGGGTTGGCGAGGGAGACCTGGAAGGGAGAGAATTAGAGAAGGAGAGAGCAGGAGGTTGGAGAGAAGAGAGGAAGAGTGAGCAGGTTCAGAGGGTTGGCGAGAGAAAGCTGAAAGGAAGAGGATTAGAAGACTGGAGAGCAGAGAGATAGAGAGAGAAAGAAAGAAAGAAAGCGAGGGGGAAGAGAGAAAGAAAAAGATAGAGATAGAGTGAGAGAGAAAGAGAGGAAAATAGAGGAAGAGACGAACCTGTGCGTTGGTGAACATCTGATCTGCCAGGGACACCATCGGTTGATGGGCGGTGGTCAGGTTGTGGGCGAACAGCTGAGAGGCCAGCGTCGCTACCGGTAGCGGCGGCGAGTCGCTGCGCTGCAACGAAAAATCGATAATAGGATTTCAATCGACAATAGGATCAGTATTGTTATGATGAGAGTTTGTTAATGAGTTTCGATCAATAATATGATAAAGAGAGATTCATGAAAAGTTCCGATCAATATGAAGCGAGACATGTATTGAATCCAAAACTGTTTTTGGAAGTTTCTGTTAAGTACGTCTCGAACAACTAGAAACTGTAGATCAAACAATGACTTGGTTACTTTTTACTTGTTTGTTACATTGTAGGTTAGTAACTTGTATTGCGAGGCTCTGCTCAGAGAATTGAACTATGATCATGTTACGAGGGCGTTGCATACTGGCCTAATCCGCTTAGCGATTAGCTACATAGGTTAATAATCACATAATCACAGCGAATTGAATTTATGTACTTCTCAATGACCATAAAACATTGAATTGGATCGCAATTCATTAAAAAGAACATAAACAGTAAATTGAATAGTTAAGCGGAGAAATGTAGTTAGATTACTCATAAGCACATAGAGAGATAGGAAGAGAGAGTAAGAGAGAGAGTAAGACAGAGAGATAACGAGACAGAGAGAGAATTAGAGAAAGAGACAAACCTGAGGGAGAGGGAGGGTGAGACCGAGACGAGAGGCCAGGGTGACGATGTCAAACGGTTGACGAGCGAACTGGAATCCGTCCAGTGAGATGTCGTGCGCGATGTCGCGCGCGGCGTCCTGCGACGCGGAGCGGAAGCCGCCGTCAGAGAGGGGAGAGGGAGTGGAGCCGACGCCGGAACTCTGGAAGAAATAGATGGTTAGAGAGAGAGAGATAGTAGAGAGAAAGAGACATAGAGAGAGAAAGAAAAAGAGAGAGAAAGAGAAAGACATAGAGAGAGTAGAAGAAAGAAAGAGAGAGACACGTAAAGATAGAGAGATAGAGAGAAACGCACAGTCTCTTCATGATGTCCACTGCCGTTCGAGAGAGGCAGCGGCTCGTCGCCAGACACACCGGGGTTGGAACCGTTGTGGTGGTGGACGACCTGGAATGGAACGCAATATTAAAATCTCTTTCTCTCTCTCTCTCTCCATTTCCCTCTCTCTAACCCCTCTCTCTAACCCCTCTCTCTTTACCCCTCTCTCTTTACCCCCTCGCGCTCTCTCTCTCTCTCTCTCTCTCTCTCTCTCTCTCTCTCTCTCTCTCTCTCTCTCTGTCTCTCTCTACCCACCTGGTCAGCTCCATGAGATCTTCTTCTGTACTCCTTTCTCTTGTTGGCGAACCAGTTGGCGACAACTTGGGGAGATACGACCTCCTTCGGCATCAGACCAACTCCTGAAGATAAACAAGTAAACAAGTAAACAAAACAACAATAAACAACAACAAACAATGAGTAAACAAAGTGAAGGAAGTGAACTTGAAAAGCAGCTGAGAAGTAGGAGTTGAGTGTAAGAATGGAATGAAAAGTGAAAGAAGGAGAAGAGGTGGAGAAGGGAGAGACAGAAAAACAGAGGAGAGAGAGAGAGAGAGATGGAGAGAGAGAATCAGAGAGAAAGATGAAAGAGAAAAAGAATAAGAGATTGATATAGGGAGACAGATGGATAGCCAGAGAGAGAGAGAGAAAAACAGAGATAGATAGAGCTAGTCAAACAGCTGAAGAGACAGAGAATAGAGAGAAAGAGAGAGAGAAATAGAGAAAGAGCGTGCTTACCCTTCTTATCGAGCTGGAGCACATGATTGCATGCACTGGCGATCTCAATTCTCTTGTTGAGGTCCGGAAACGGGGTTTGGGCGAAGAATCCGTCCAGAAGTCGAATGAGAATCGGACGAAAGACGTAGCGCTCGCGACGCTGCGGCACGAGTTCACCGTCGCTGTTGGTCTCCAGACGGGTGGAGGGATCGGCAAGGAAGGAGGCTGAAAGGAATAATCGATAAGCATGCAATACGTGTGAAGTTAGTGAACATTTGTTGTAGTTTGCTCTCGATACACGCAAACTACAAAAACAGCTGGTTACGGTTACATGCATCGTGGCTTAAAATAGAGGGAAACTGGTGCAAAATGTTGGTTCTATGTTTTTAAAAGACTATACTTCAACTCTCTCACCCTTTTACCGGACTAAGAATGAATAAATCGTGTTCAAAACAACCGAAAACATGCACTAGTAACGTGAAGTTTATTCGAAATTCAAAGTTCAAAGTCTAGTTGCAAGTAAATGTTTCTAAAAAGAGAGAGAAGATCTATGGGAGTTCATATAGAAAAAGTGGTATAACATCGATTTAGTGAAAAAAGCATTCCGCGAAGTGTTGATTCGATTATTATTGACATTAAGTGTTATTAGAAGATTACCAGAAGACCAAAAAGATGTTTCACAAAGTACCACGCAAAGAGATCTCTGGTTTATAGCCATTTTAAAAAGTACTTCCTCATTTTAAGTGATTTTACCAAAAACCAAAAACATTGTTGAACTTCATCAACTAAGTGTATTGTTACAGATATGATGTATTAAATGTTACTGTTGTATTACATGTTACACATACAACGAGATTCGAACTGAAACCATTCAAAACTATTGTGTGTAGTTTTATTTGACCTTTAGAGTCAACTTCGGGTTTTCAACGTTAACTACGTGGTTTACGTGTAAATTTGTTCTCTAGTAAAAAATGACGTGTAAACTTTGTAGTTTGTAGTCTACAAACATTTTCGTCCCCGAGCCGCCAGACAGACTTGTTATTTACACAAACGGCCGGAAAACCTATTCAAATAGTATAAATATGCGAGGTGTGCAAATAAATTGCGAATGCCTCGCACTCAGGTAGATTAAAGAGAGAGAGAGAGAGAGAGAGAGAGAGAGAGAGAGAGAGAGAGAGAGAGAGAGAGAGAGAGAGAGAGAGAGAGAGAGAGAGAGAGAGATAATTCGACCTACCTAGCTTTTCGGGATGTCTTCTGCAGTTCAGGTACCAGCAGTAGATGTTCTTTCTGCATCTGAGCGAGAGTTCTCTGTGATTTCCGTTCAGCAACTTGGAAATGTACGGCTGAGAGACGCCTAAACATGAAAACACGTGAGAAAACGTGGGAAAACGTGAAAACACAAACTCGATTCGATCAATACTGTGAAAAACATAAATACATGTTGATTTATATCTTTTTGTTAGTTCGAAAAGTTCGAAATAATGCTAGTTCTATGAGTTGGAGGTTAGAGATTATGTAAATAGTGAATTGAGAGACGCGTTGAGAAAACACCTGAAAATCACGTGAACGAATGTGAACACGTAAAGGCGTATTTGATGGTTGTACTTTTTCTGTTTGTACAACTAGAATTCATAAAAAAAGTAGTAACTTCAGTCTAGGTTAGAGAATAGAGAGATAATGTGATGAGAGAGACGCAGACAAGACGTTGAAACGACGACGACTATACCTGTCATCGAGGCGACGGTGGTCTGACGCAGCGAATATTGATTTATGAATCTCTTCATGTCGCCGATGCAACCTGAAACGAAATGAAATATAAGCCCCGCCCATTTAACCGTGCACAACTTGCAGTGAGCACTCTTACAAGTTTCTGTATGAGTCAGTTACAGAACCTGCTCAGAACTAGAAGAGTTTGGGAAATAAATGAATTGAGTTTTCCCACATACGTGATTATAATGTGAAAATAGCTTAGTTTCCACAAACGGTTGAGCTGGCGTATTGAGTTTTGTAAACATTTGTAATCGATATTCAAATAAATATCGAATTTCTACCTCCTTCTATCTCTATTTTGCTCTCCTCTCTCTCTCTCTCTCTCTCTCTCGTTCTTTCTCTCTCCCTCCCCCTCCTCTCTCTCTCTCTCTTTCTCTCTTTCTTTCTCTCTCTCTCTCTCTCTCTCTCTCTCTCTCTCTCTCTCTCTCTCTCTCATTCTACCTTCTTCTCCCTGAAGCATGAACTCGTCCAGCTCACGAGGGTCGTCCAGTACGATGATGTCATTCATGGGTGTTCTCTGACTTCTGATGGGACGACCGCCGGCGTTGTACTCGTACTTCGACATCAGCAGCTGAGGAGGGGGCGTGGTCTAAATTTGATAAAAGTTTATTTCTAGTATGCATGTCTTTCACAGAAGCACCTTGGGTAGGGAAGAATAGAGTTGGGGTTGGTTCACCATAACAAGAGAGGTAAGGAGAAATAAAGAGAAAGAGAAAGACACAGAGAGAAAATTAGAGAGAGAGAGAGAGAGAGCGACAGAAAGAGAGAAAACGATAGCGAGAGAAACAGAGAGAGAGAGAGTAAAGAGAGAGAGAGACAACGATAGACTGACATCCTGTTGCTGAACAGCCGTCGACGCCAGTGGAACCGTCTGTACGGTGAGACGTTCGGGCGACGAGCAGACCGCTTCAGAAGAGGCCGAAATGGTAACGGCGACCGGGGGCTGGGCTCTGGAAGATCAAAAAATTGATAAGTATGATATGAGTATCATCAAAAATCAATATAACTGATACATTAATGAAAATCTAAGAAGCGATACAAACTAGGTATTAAAATCAATTAAACGGGTTCAGAACTTCATTATCTTTATAGTCATATAGTCAGTAACACTACGATTTAAAAAAAACTGGGTCAAACTAGTTACAACGATTATTAATCTAAGTTTTGCTACCAGAAAAAGATGATTGTAAAAATATTATGATTCAACAGTTTGTAAACATTACATTGCGACTGAAAAGTGACACAAATCCAACAGAAAAGAGTTTTTGTATTCTATACGATATACGTACGTTGTATTTGAACAGTTTGGCAAACAATATATATAGCAAGGGAGATAGACATGAAAAAGGAATATAAACGAACAAAGAGGGGAGAGAGAGAGGAGAGAGAGAGAGGGAGAGAAATAGAGAAAACCAAACTACAAACCTGAGATGTTGCAGAAGCACTGGTGACTGTGCTGAAGAGGACGGCTCGCACGACAGCTGTGGCATGGACTGCGTCATCTGATCGATCGATTCTGTAGTTTGATCGGTGGCCTCCAACTCGGGCACAGCATCATTCGAGGCTACAGTATCCATCTTGACATCGGAATCGTTTTCCATGCTTTCCAACTGGGCAAAAGCCTGAAATACGTGAAGATGGGATGTTGTAGTTTGTAGCGTTGCGATGATCAAACTATAATAAGAGTTTCTCTTACAGATCGAAGTCTGAGTTTTATAATTGAATTTAGAATATTCGAAATTTTTAAAAGATAGTTCGCCTGAAACATTCCACCACTGTTCATGAAAGGGCTTCTAAAACGGAACGTGTAAGCATTTTACACTGTAGTTGATAGCTTCCTGATCACTAGAATTGACATTCTGTACTTTTTGAATTTATGGGGACTATACTGTTAGGGAAGTCACGTGAAACATGTCAAACACAGCAGAACTCAGAAACGTGCATGGACAAAGTGCACGATTTCTCATTAGAATGCTAACGTTACGTGACTAGTCAATCTACTTCTCGTGAACGTATTGAGCGAACTGTTGCATTTATTGATGCGAAACATGCAAATCGACTTTTTTGTAAAGTGCGTTTTTGCGGGCGCAACCAATACAGTGCAGTTCCGCTTGAGTGCTAGCCCCCTAGAGACTGTTCTATTCGAAAATGACGTCATCGAAAAGTTGCTCGAAATACTAGTGAAATTACAGGCTACAGGAGGTCAGACTCATCTTTAGGTTTGGTGTAAACCTAATTGGTTATGAAAATTGACATATTCGACAGAACGCATTAAATATAGTTAAATAGAAAGTTGGTCGTGGCAAATTACCAATTGGTTATTGAATGTAACAATAATAGTATTATATACAAATTATATTATTGATTATTATCATGTATTACAAAAACTTGTCACCCCATCGTTGCTATCTTTAAAATCTGTCCCCTATTTAGTGTGAATCAACTTTTTCGATCTCGCGATACCCCCTTTTTGTAACATTCTATTCCCGGCAACTACTACCATTCGTCTTATCTTGCGTTAAAGGGGGTATGCCAGGCGGGGTTACGGTATCTTCTATCGCCGCGCACGAAACACGTCTCTGCATACACAAAATACTACCGTATCGCCAGAGAGAAGCTAGAGCAGGTTTATGTGTAAAAGAGTCGAGAAGTGCGAGTTTATAGTATGAGTCATGGAAACGTTTGAAACACAGCAGAATGGAACTTTCACTAGGAAGTTCCATTTATTGGTTGAAATGATAAAGTCTGTAAATTCAAACTCAGCAGCTAACAAATTTAGATAGAGAAAATGTTTACAACTCAAAGCGGACTCAATTGTCAGTAGCAAAGTGTATTTATTGTAGTACGTGCATTCTCAAACGTTTTTTGCTAGTCCAAAAACAAGAAAAGCGTGAAAGGAACGTGAAGAAACTCCACGCGAGCACTTCTCACGTCACGTTTTTCTCGTTTAGCGTGGGTAGTGGTTTGAACACAAAGTACAAAGTTTAGAGTACAAGTCTAGAGGAAGTAGAAAAAGTGGATGCTTTTACATGAATTAACACTCATTCTAACAAAATACACAAAAATCTACAGTAACCGAGATCGGATTATCGGCGGAGCTAAGTGTTTATTTGGAATTAGGACATCTTTTCGATATTAAGAAACACTCCCACTACTCTAATAAAGTTAAAAGGGGCAATAAGAATAGATTATCCTTATGGGAGAGATAAGCCGTGTATAGGCTCGCATATGGTTGAGATTTCGCCTGCAGTATTACATCTACAAATTTAGAAAATATACATTCTAAGGCTTCTATAGATCGTTTATTCATGTTTCATACTGAAATTAAACGTTTTCTACACTAGAAACATGCAAAGTAGAACATTGAGAAGGTGGAAAAGTGTAAATGTAGAAAAAAAGTACGACTTTATATACCTAAAAGCATAGGGATCAAACTACAAACACATCGAAAATTTACACCACACACCGTACAGGCTTGAATAGAGCAAACTATAAACGGTAGATCAAACTAAAAATGGTAGATCAAACTGATGACGTCACACACTTACCTCCAATATCTGCTGCGCTGTGATATTTGTGGCGCGTAGGCGACGTATGAGCTCGAGCTGCTCAACTGTGAACAGACTCATTCTGAAACAGAAAACTGTGCGCTGATGGGAGGGAAACCGTGCGGCAACGGCAGAACAGCAACTGTGAATGATGAAAATGAACAATCCATAAGACTTCACGTGTCACGTGAAGATTTCATTTACTCTGAAGACGAAGAAAAGTTGGTTCAATCGACCAAATTGGACTCGAGTGGACTTTTTTCGGCCGAGTCTGGCCTGAAGTGGGATCGCTACGGGCGGTCTAACACCACCGGGAGTGACTTAGTTACGGAGAAAACTAAGCCATGCCCATACACTTGTTGGAGTAACATTGTAAGTACTGGAGATATGAAGTTACTGTACTTTACTGTGTAAATTAGTAATTGTTAAGAACAAGGAGTATATGTGTGAGAAAAAAGTAAGTAAGGTGATGAGAGAGAGAGAAAGAGAGAGAGAGAGAGAGAAGAGAGAGATGGAGAAAGAGAGAAAGGGAGAAGTTGCAAGATGGTCGTTCACTGATCTGCGCCGCATAACCATGCGACAAGTGCGAACGCATCGAAAAGTGGGCGGGGCCTAGAGATTCGGGTCAGGTCTGTGGCAAGCAGGCGGCTAGGTGAGATGGAGAGATACAAGTACAGAGAGAGAGAGAGGGGGAGAAAGTGAGAGAAAGAGAGAGAGAGGGACAGAGGAAGAGAGAGATGTAGGGAGAGAGGGAGGGAAGAGAGAGAGAAAGAGAGAAAAGACGAGAAAGAGAGAGAATAGGAGAGAGACGGAGACAGAGCGAGTCAGAGAGACAGAGAGGGAGAGAGGAAGATAGAGAGAGAGAGAGAGAAGGAGACAGAGAGCAAAGAAAGAGAGAGAGAGAGAGAAAGAGAAAGAGAGAGAAAAGAAGAAAGATATAGGTATAGTATTCGGGGGGAAAGGTCGTTTGCACTTTGAGGGGGCGGAGCCTGTGGCGCGCACGGAACAGACCTGCCGAAAAATGGAACGGGAGTCAATAGAAAAAATGAGACACGGGGAGAAACAGTGAGAGAGAAAAAAACGGAGAGAGAGAGAGAGGGAGAGAGGGAGAGATAGGGAAATAGAGAGAGAGTGAGATGGAAGGGAGAGAGGGAGAGCAGGAGAGAGAGGGAGTGAATGAAAGTGAGAAAGGTTATAGAAAAAGAGGAGAACGTAAAAAAAGTTATAGTGTTATAGAGCAAGAGAGAAGGCAGGGAATAAAGATGGAGAGAAGGTAAGAGAGAGAGAGAGAGAGAGAGAGAAAGATGTAAGTGTGAAGAGTAGGCGGTGAAGAGATGATGTGATAGCTTAAGATTGGTGAAAATGTAAAAGAGTAGAAGAGAAGAATTAGAGAGAGAACGGTAGAGAGAGAGTACGGAGAGGCGGGGGGGGGGAAGAGAGAGAGAAAGAGAGAGAGAGGGAGAGCGAGGGAGAGAGAAAGAGAGAGAACAAGAGGGAAAAGTAGAGGGAGAGAGCATATTATAGGCAGAGGAAGGTAGATGAAGAATCTGAAAAGGGGAACTGTCAGATTAGCGATTTATGAGAATGGAGAGAGAATTCTGAACAGAAAGGGAGAGAGATAGAGAGAGAGGAGAGGAGAGAAGGAGGAGAGGAGGGAAGGAGGGAAGGTATTAGAGAGAGAGAAAGAGAAAGAAAAAGAGAGAGAGAAACATACCCTTCGATCGGATGAAAATGGGAGGAGTTGACCGTTCAGAGCTGGGTTACAGCATAGAATGAATCTCTCAAAAAATAAGAAGCTCATTTACACGTGTATTTGCGTGAGAAAAAGTGATGAAATCGACGGAACAGTCTGCAAAATGGCACTTTTACCGAAACACTCAACGTTGTTCCGAACGTACACTAATTCACGTTCCACTGCCAAACTGAACAGGTTTAACGTGAAAGCACGTGAAGACTTTCCAAGAAGTAGTACATTCAGTATTACCGATTGGTGAAGTTGGTTGTTTTCTCAAAACTAGAAGACAGGTTCTTAGGTTTTCTCAAGACTTTCAACAGGTTTCTAAGGTTTTCTCAAAACTTGAAACCAGTTTCCCAACTTTTGTTGAAGTTTGAAACTAGTTTCGCGCATTTTCTCGAAACTATAAACAAGTTTTTAAGTTTCTCAGGTTTTCTCAAAACTTTGAACAAGTTTCTCAGGTTTTCTCAACACTATAAACAAGTTTCTAAGTTTCTCAGGTTTTCAAGAAAGTTAGTACAAGTTTATCAGGTTTTCTTGAAACTATAAACAAGTTTCTAAGTAAGTTTCTCAGGTTTTCTCAAAACTAGAAACAAGTTTATCAGGTTTTCATAGAACTATAAACAAGTTTCTCAGGTTTTCTTTAAACTATAAACAAGTTTCTAAGTTTCTCAGGTTTTCTCAAAACTTTGAACAAGTTTCTCAGGTTTTCTATAAACTATAAACAAGTTTCTAAGTTTCTCAGGTTTTCTCAAAACTTTGAACAAGTTTCTCAGGTTTTCATAAAAGTTGGAACAAGTTTTCCAGATTTTCGCAAAACTATAAACAAGTTTCTAAGTTTCTCAGGTCTTCTCAAAAGTTTGAACAAGTTTCTCAGGTTTTCATAGAAGTTGGAACAAGTTTATCGGATTTTCTCGAAACTATAAACAAGTTTCTAAGTTTATCAGGTTTTCTCAAAACTTTGAACAAGTTTCTCAGAACCTCTAGTGATCTGTGAGCCTACTTATAATAGCGAATTATCAGTAATCAAAGGGGCGTGGTTTAACACTAAGTTAATCAACCAAAAACAATTAGTCATGATTGAATAAGGCGCGTTAAGGTATGCTATTATGTTACGGCTATAATTACAATTTACTAGCTAAAACGTGACTAAGCATTGATGTCAGGGTACTGTACCATTGGTTTTGCTGTGTGAGGATCTGAAGAATAGTCATGCTCTGCTAACAATAATAACGATTGTATTAATGATTTTTATCTAAACTTTAAATAGGATAAGTTAGTTTAAAAGTATCGAAAGAGGAATAGTTAGACAAGGAATGGTGGTAGTTTTGGACACTAACAATCGATTCGGTTCAAAATGTTGCAATAGGTGGCCAATGCTGGCTTGTAGTTTGATCGGGCAGGCATAGAACCACTTTATTCACCAAACTACAAATATAACATGAACTCCTTAGCATTATTGGTGAGAAAACTGAACCTTCGGAATTTCCGAACTGTTAGAAATACATTTTTTCTGATTCAAAATTGAGTGAATTAGTCAGAGTTCAAAGTACAGTTCCGTATGTGTTTCGTCGATTTATTACATTAGTGGTGGGTCTAGTTTTTTGGATCTCGCCTAAGTTACAGCAAGATTTTGAGACAAGGCAAGGTCGTCATACTACAACTGTATGAAATAGTCACTAGAACGTAAGGAAACCTTGAAAAGGGTTTACTGTATCTGTCACGTTACTCACGTTGACACGTGATTGTGGTTAAGAAGAAAGGTTGATTAGAGAGGAACTTTATATTACTGTTGACTATCGTCTCTCATAAGCTTATGTTTTGAAGAATATATAATTTCCTGAACAACTGCCGCAAACTTGTTGTATATGAATCCAGAATGTATGTTTGTACACAGCGCCAACTCAGAGCTACAGTATGCCGCCGTCTCTCCTCAGGTGAAGCTTAC